>PUQB01000006.1:992510-1324199 GCA_003024785.1 Selaginella tamariscina
TTTTAAATATCTTTTAGCAATCAAAGTATAATTTAGGTATCTCATTCTTTTGTCCAACAAAGTGTGGGGATGCACTTCCATATTACTATTGTTTCTTCACTTTGATATCACCCATAAGACATGGACTTCAAGGTTTTTGAAACACATGGCTAAAAGACTCAATAGTGAAATTGGAATTGCTAAACTAGTGTGAAAATAAAAAGTGTTCATATGATTCACAACCATCTCCATGTGTTAGCACACATGCTAATGAATTTGAACATTTCATGACATTTCCAAGGCACTTTGGTGTTACAACTAGTTTTTGAAATGTTTGTCACAACCGAAAGGGCCAATTGGCAACTTGGTTTGGTGAGGATTGCCTCACTCACTTGGTGTATGAGTTCATAAGCTCATCCATGATGAAAATTGAACTAGGATCACTCCAATACCAAATGTTAAAATCTTTTTCTCCCCCTTAAGCCAACTAGGCAAAGGGCCAATTGATATTTATGAGAGGGCCCTTGATCATGATGACCCAATTATGCTTGAGTCTTTTCTACATATCCCCCAATCTTTACTCAAGTGGTCAATCCACCAAGTTAGAACTATGAAATGCTAGTCTTTAAATGATCCATCTTGTCATGCATCAAACACATGTATTCTAATGGGCGTGTCATAAAAAGCATGCGGTGTGCATAGTACTGAGACTGACAAGTTTATTGTGCAATCATGTGGGCCTCTCATCTTCTTTTAAATGGCAATGATCTCCACCAAGGTTTTTGCACAAGTGTCACACTTGGAAAAGCTAGAGTATTTTGTAATTTCCACATCATTAAAATGAGTATTCCATATGTTATTGAAGGTATCGGTGCAGATTGTTTGGACCCTTATCAAATTGAGGCACTTGTTCACATGTTCATACAGCTTCAATTGAGTGTAGCCATGAATCTCCTTTTCCTTATTATAGGACCAATGTAAGGAACCTCTTCAAACATGAGTTAATTTGCAGCCCATGAATCTCCTTTTTCTATTATAAAACTAATGCAAGGAATCTCTTCAAACATGAGTTGCCTTTCCGAGTTATTACTATTGTAATCCAACCCTAATATGTTGAAACATTTGATTGTTTTTAGTTCAGATGTTCGCCACCTCAAAAGGATTCAAGATGCAATGTGCCTATTTGATAAAACCTCTATCACAACTACACCCATGAAGTAGGTCATTAGTTTCTCTTTAGATACGGCTTCTATTGGATTGATAGCTAAGATGATGCCATCTCAACCTCGGTTTCATGAAAAAAGAAAACACCTCATCCCTCACAACATGCAAGCCATCATCTTGTGAACTTGTACTAATATTGTGACTCTGCATTCTTTGTGTCAGCCTTGACTTCATCCACATTCCTTAATATAGGAGAACCCTCTTTAAATTCCATTTCTAGGAACCTCGACATGCTTATAAAGGTGTTCACCCAAATGTACACACAAGACCCTTGGGTAATATTATGACATGACGCATTATTATCTCAAATTTCCACGGTTCTAGTGTCAACTCTCATTGTTCCAGAAAAAATACTTTATCTCTAATATTAAACATATTGACATGTACATAAATATTTATGTCATTTATGATATATGTTTATGCAATATGCAATAAAATATAAATCGAGTGTGCTTAATTTATGTGTGTGCAAGCATATAATTATGTTTAGGGATATATTCTCATGTTTGATTAATACAAGTGGTGATGGGATTAATCCCACTTCCTACAATGGTGGACGAGATTAATCCTACTCATAACTCTCTCCAATGGAAAAAAGGTGGTGAGATTAATCCCACCAATGCGTCCCCACTTTCTAGAAGATTAATCCCACCCACAACTTTCTGAGACAATGAAGAGGTGGAGATTAATCTCAAAATGTTGTGGGCGGGATTAATTCCGCCTCCTACAATGGTGAACAAGATTAATCCTACCCACAACTCTCTCAATGGGGAAGAAGTGGCAGGATAAATCTCGCCAATGTGTCCCCGCTTTCTAGAATTGTGGGCAAGACTAATCCCACCCAAACTTTCTAAGACAATGAAGAGGTGGTGAGATTAATTTCATAATGTTGTGGGCAGGATTAATTCCGCCTCTTACAATGGTGAACAAGATTAATCCTACTCACAACTCTCTCCAATTGGAAGAAGTAGCAGGATTAATCTCGCCAATGTGTCCCCACTTTCTAGAATTGTGGGCAAGACTAATCCCACCCACAACTCTTTAAGACAATGAAGACGTGGTGAGATTAATCTTATAATGTTATGGGCGGGATTAATCCCGCCCACCATTCTAAAAGGCAGGGAAGCATTGGCAGGATTAATCCACCTCTTAAAATGGTGGATGTAATTACATATTGGTTTGTTGTGATGTACCATTTGGTAAAATTACTTCTAAGGTTTAAAAATCCATTAGGATTGCATTAGAATTTATTAAGGATTTATATCGTTCACATATCTCTTTTACTTAAAATTCTCAATTAATCAAGATTTTATAGAGTTCTCAATGGGATGGCGAGATTAATCTCGCTAATGTTTCCTCGCTTCCTATAATGGTGGGCGAGATTAATTCTGCCCATAACTCTTTGAAATTAATCCTACCACCTCTTCATTGTCTTAATGAGTTGTGGACATGATTAATTTTACTGCCTATTCTAGGAGGCAAGGAAGCATTATTAAGATTAACCTCACCACCCCTTCCATATTTTAGAATGTTGAGAGTGGAATTATATCATAAAATTCAAAAAGTTTATAACATATTCGCTAGTCAAAAATCCAATCTTTATGAATCACTTATTCTGCAACATTACAATGTTTCTTAAGTAAATTCAGCAGTGGTGTCAAGTTGTAAAACTACATGCATGATCAAATCCCCACAAGTGCACCCATCTGCTTAAGCTTTTGAAAGAGACGGTCCAACCCCGGGCAAAAAATGATATCATGTTGAAATTTACCATGACAAAGAATGAAATCTCCTTGTTTAATTTCTTTTTTTCTATCCTCGAGCCTTTATTGATGAAGCAAAACACCATTGACATCTAACAACACAATATGACCATGAGTAAAAAGGGTAGCGTTGCCTCTCGAATGCTTTGCAACTCATTTGTTTAGTCCCTTTCATATTTATCTGTTGACGCTATATTATTGCCTATCCCTTTATCATTTTTTGTACATCATTCTTACAAGATTCAAATATTACAAGTGCTGAAGAAAGTGATTTTGAAACTAAAGGTAATAGAAATGGTGATGCAAAAACTGAAGTGGTCCCCATGGTAAGAATGTTTTGAGCTGCATTATTATCCATTTTGTACATAAACTCTATCATTCTGACATGTGGCACAAGAAATTTTTGCCAAACCCTTCTTTTACCTCATGCTAATACTAAAAATCCATGTTTCAACTATTTCATTATATCTGCAAAATGATAGTTAGCTGGCCTTAAATTATCAAAAGATATATTATACCTTGTTAATGTTGATCCATATTTGAATTAAAAGCTTCTTTAATTCTTTAGAATTTATTTTCTGTACAAATATAAACGAAATATACAAAAATGCCTTATTGTTAACACTCATTTACAACTATTCGTCACTTTAACAATTTATTAACAATTCTTCTTTACTGTTACTTTTGAGTGAGGCAAATAAGGTTTTAGCCGCTTGGAAGATCGTTTAACATCTTCCGTTTCTTTTGTTGATATTTTCATGGTTAATGAAGTAAGTGAATGTTCTGTACTACTCAAGATAATTTCCGGTCTAATATCTGGTTCAAGATCGTTCTTAGACTCAGACATTGAACCAGATTCCTCATCAGAGTTGTCACAACCTTTCCCTCTCCCCTTATGCCAACTAGGCAAAGGGCCAATTGGTGTTATGAGAGGGCCCTTGGTCATGATGACTTAGTTATGCTTGAGTCTTTTTGCTCACATATCCACAATTTTTACCCAGGTAGTCAACTCACCAGGTTGGAACTATGACAAGAGCTATTGCACTTCTCGGAAGGGAACTTTCCCAAAATATTCATGTATGGGTTTGTTGGGTAGTTAGTTGAAAATCTCTTTATCCACTTGTTCAAGTCCTCACCACATGGTCTTATCCTTTTCAATGGCAAACACACATGTATCCTGAAGGTAAACTCATTCAAGACGGATCCCCTAGTGCAGTAGTCAAAAACCCATGCATCACTGAAGACCCTAATCAAGTTAACGATGTTACATGCAGCCTGACTTGTAATGTTTGGATAACATACATTGCCGAATACGTCCCTCTCAGCTATCAGTGTATTAGATGGAGGTTTAGGCATGTTGGAGTGCAAACAAATGCCTAGCTAATCATTTGGAAGTTTGAAATTATTTAGCGCATTCTTAACAACCAAGTGAACTATCAAAGTTTTAACCCAAAGGGCCAACACGTGGCTGCTAGGTGGCCATTTGCATTATCACCCTGTGTGAGCAACGCTAAGTTCCTAGAACAACCCCAACGACCCCTAAGGTTAGACTCTAATGCCCAAGTGGACAGGAGACTTAGGGTTTATCTTAAGTCTCCCTAGAGTGTCTACCCCAAACCCTTGAGGGATAACCTAGTTGACTTAGGGTTTAGCCTAAGTCTCCCTAGAGTGTCTGTCCCCAAAACCCTTGAGGGATAACCCTAGTTGACTTAGGGTTTTGCCCTAGAAGACCTAGACAGGCTCATGCCCTAACCCCCATCAAGGAGACGTGTGTTCCACACATACCCCTGACATAGCTAAGGCATTGTCACTTACCCCTTGAGGAATCACCCTCATCCGGGAGTACAACCCCTTTAGGGCGACAAGGGGTACCCTGAACCACGACTAACCCCTAAGGGTTTGAGTGGCCAAGTTATACCCTAGACCTAGGGCTAGTACTTAGTGAGGACACGAGTGTGCGCCGTAGGACACGAGTGTTCTGCTAAGCAAACTCCCTAAGGCTAGGTTTGGGATAACCCTAAGCACATGACCTTGCGAGTGCCTTACGAAAGGGCTTCTGCTAATGAGCTTAGGTTGTTCAACCCTGGATTCCAAGGAGAACACTCCCCTAGCCAAGTGTGCCAAAGCACACCTAGTTACGAACCTAACCTCCCTTAGCGGATGCCCAAGGCTTAGCACCCTAGTGCAAGCACAAGCATGCCTGTTTGCTAGAGTATCCAACCCCTTAGCAAAGCCCATGACATAACCCCAAAGGGTGCCTCGGGCGTTGTACCATGTGACGTTTAGCCCAGTGTCACATCTCCATGTGACACTGCCTTCCATGTGGGCTATCATGCCATAGCCCTTAGATTCAAGAGTTGCACCAAGTACCACAAACGTGGTTCCTAAATGCCAACTCTAGAACCCCTCAATGAACCCTCAGGAACCAGGTAACGTGAACCTGTCAAACAAGATCCCACGCCCACAGTTGGACAAGGACACGGATGTGCCTTGCTTGGCCGTGAGTGCTACACCTAGCTTGACGTGGAGGAGGAGGCTGGAGACAAGCCTCAACCTCTGCCTCTTGGAACGTGCATTCCACAAGTCCTCCCAGGCATGGATTCGCCAACGTTAAGGGTAAGCTACCCCGAAGGTGGGACGTACCCCTGGCATCTGGAAGTTAGGGCACAACAAGGGTTGTACCTTAACGACACAAGCTGAAGCTTGCACCGGCAGAAGAGCAACGAACTCATTCATGAACCCAGGAGCTCTCCTACGTATACTCTACCTTATTTATGTGACGGAGCCCCCCCCCCTCTTTTCCTATTGTGTTAGTGGGCTGGCACTGAATTCTAGCCCCTTAGATAAATTAGCAATATGAGCCTATAACTCACCCTTACTCCTACCCCTAAACCCTACCCAAGGGGTGGGGGTTTTAGGGCGTGGGTTAGGGCAACCCTAGGGTTAGGTCAACCCTAGGGGTGTTCCTAACCCTACTTAACACGCCGAACTCATCTGCAAAGACCAATCAGCCTATTCGGGACGTCAAAATTGGGGGTGGGTTTCTAGAAGGTAAGTTCTAGCTTCGCTTAGAGTTTCCTGCAAATACCTAATGACACCCGGCCGGACCATCACCAGATACCCAAGTGCACTAAGCGGGCCTGTTTCCTACTACATCTAGGGTCCATCAACATAGTACAGTAGGTAACAACAGTCAACGTCCAAAGTAAAGGGTCGAGTCATAGTAAAAACTATGACACACTCCCCGCCTTTGAAAATGTCAACGTCCTCGTTGACGTCCAACTCCAAGACTAGATAATGTTAGAAAAAACTAACCAAAACTAACATATCACTCTATGCGGAGTTAGCCAAAAGTTCACATAATTTCATTACCCCCCTTGCATTACGCGAAGCCAAGTACTTCAGAACCGTCGTTCACTGAGTCGTAAACCCAGCTGCCGGAGGCACCACCTGCGACATGAAGTCACCTGGAGACCTTTTGCACGTCTGCAAAGTCTGTCACCCGACGCACACAACACTGGTTAATTTCTTTACTTAACTAGAATTTATATTGGAGGCCTCTAGTTAGTGTTGTTGCCGGCCCCTTGGTTAATAGAAATAAAGACTTGCTTTATTCCTTATATCAAACACTATTGACGACCCTATCGTCTTAGCACAAACAAGCACTTTGACGTCCATCTCAAGTGCTTAACCAAACGCCTTCACGTTTCTCCAATTGTTCCACATTTCCACATGTCATGGTATTATAGCCTCACTTTTCTGTATCCCTCGGTGTTTCTCATTACCCCTTTACATAAGGGTCTGCTACTATACCTATCCCTTGTTAGTATATAGTTACGTCAGACTAGGTATGAGACTTTATCGGAATCAAGCTCTTTTCCGATACTAGAGTACTATTCCTGAAACCCTATTCTTTGTAGACATGTCAATCTGGCCAGAGGCGATCACAGAGGCGCATGGCTGTACACATGTATACAAAAGGTCATACCAACTCCCAAATGCCATCCACTTGGTGTGTCATTAACATAATTTATTCCTAACAGGAACCAAATTGAGTCAAATCTACAACCAAGTGTGATAGCTCTACCATTCGTCTTTCGTAACCTAGCTTGTACTCTTTCATAACACCAACCAGTTCAGGGACCAGATAAGCTAACATACCTTTCTTAAAAAATGTGGAAACCAGGAAATTCAACCCATCTCTAGCGCCTCAATCGACGACCTTAGATAACACGTCTCTTAATTGTCACTTTCATTGTACTCATTCCCCAAAGAGCACATCATACTAGATGCCATTCAATACTTCCTAACTCTTTATCTCACTAAGTTTAAAAATACTATATTTCAAAACTTAGTTTCCATGATAAGAGTCTCTCTAAACTCAGAATACTGCACGCCTCCGTAACATTATATTTATTTCCAACTCTGAATTGATTTTGTAAATGTTTCTCAACACTATACCGAAGTATAGCATTTTCACTAATTCGAGCAATTAGTGTTTTGACAAACATCTTTTTAAACTAATCCTTATTCTATAAACAGTTGCAATTTCGATATTGATACTCTCGAATGGATAATGATCGTTTTAACGTTCAAATCCTAAGCTTACCAACTAGCTGTTATACTAGCGGATATAAACTTACAATCATATCAATCTATCGAAATGCTACAACTACAATATAGACATGGTTTTAGTTTACATGAACCAAATTCAGTTTTTGAGTGGAATATAATGTTATGACAGTATTCCGATGAACTTGTTCAGAGACTAAGAGGAATCATGAACTAGTGTCTAGTTCATCTAACTGATTTAGTAAGATATTATTTTCCACACTAATGTTATCATGACACTAAAGTGCCACCATAACTTCATGTTTTAGTTATATCTCATAATTCAGTAGATCTCCCCAAACATGAATAAGATATTTAATTCAATACGTTGAACTAAAATACATTATCCATTAACACCTAGTAATTTATAAAGTACCACATTGCCCCTCAAGCAATGTATTGAGAAACGCCTCATTTCTCAAGTAACTTGAAAACATGTTTCAAGTTATAACACTAAGGTAGTGCCTTACCAAAGTGTTAAACTCAAGTCTGCTTGAGTCTTTCTATTATATGATTATGGCCACCTCATGTGATCATAACCAAGTTTCGATATTGAGCGCTCCAAACTCAATATTAAAGAGATACCATACTTACTTTGACAAGTCATTTATAATCAATCTTAAAAGACTGTCATAAATACTTTCAAAGTTAAGATATGAATATCTCAATGAATGAGGTGATAGGAAACCTCATATTTTCGAACTGGATATTGGAGCATACGTTAGGAACCTTGAACTACAATCATCAAGAAGGGACACCATCTTCTTGAGCTAATCCCGCTACACAATATCATACTTACAAGAATATTGAACCAACTCAAGGAACACCATCAAACCTTGAGATAGAACTAACAACTAACCCAAGGAATACAATCAAACCTTGAGTCAAGAATAGTTCTTTTTTCAATATTCGAAAGATTGAAGATACATACTTTATTTGTTCTTTAAGTGCCCACATTTGCGACCATGATGCAGAGTCAAGAAACCGTCTTTTGAATAATCGTATTCGACTCTAAAAAAAATTGATATTGAAAATCAATATCAACTTTCAATTCTCATCGAACACCGACTCTCTGAGGAGGTACATGCACTTAAACCTCCAAAAATCCGACTAACTTCCGACTCATTTACACCACAACATAACTTATTAAACTTAGCAAGTTTCCTTACTTAGTCAATAACAAAGGAGAATCCCAAATCATGCTCTTCTTAACCAAGGAATCACCCTTGTTCAAGAGCTTATCCCCACATTGCAAACAACGTTACAGATTTCAAGATTAAAGAGTTAACAATGAAAATGCACAAGTGTGCGCCGAACGCCTTCACTATGCAAGTCCTTCATTACTCAGTAAACTGAAAATGTAAACGTATGTTTCCAACATTACTCTTTCTGATAGATCATGCCATCTATCCCAAAAGTTGCATTGATAGGGATGCAACATTAAATCCGTCTACTGCCAAATATATTATTCTATCCCATTCTTAAGATCCCACATGAGATAACTTCATAATCAAGTTAGTGAGCTAGCTAACTTGAATACAAAGTGCGCGCCTACAACAACTAAGGTTTCAAGTTGTACTTTGTTCAAATTAGGACTTGAACTTAGTAAACTATTTCACCTAATGTTACTTGCAGCTAGCGTCATCAAAGTATTACGTCCATCGGACAATACTTTGATTACATTGGATCTTCGAACCAACTGCTTAACATATTCATCATATGTTAATATTCGACATTCCGTTGTATTATAAGTTCATCACCATAGTCTGCTTCTAGAGTTACACTCTCGGAAACATGCACTATAATAAGAGCTTATTTTACACTTTATGTCAAAATGTAGTGTTCATTCTTATGTTTGAATATGCCCCTTCTCCCGAAGTCAAAGATGCACTTCTGAACATAAGTCTTTCCCCGTTTGAACACTATTGCTGGAACGATATTGAATCTTGACCTAAGCCAAAACTCAATGGACATAGTCTGTTCTCAAATCATGTGTTATCCCAAATTCAAACACCTTAAAGAAAAAGAAAAATTTTCAATAATGTGTAGAATAGGATATCACAAGGCCCATTCACAAGACTTAGTTTGTAAGCCAGAACAAACTAACATGCCTTGTCTTGTGGAAGTAAATGGTAAAGTAACCTGGACAACCATAAGGTAAAATAACCTGGCATACAACTTGGAAGCTGACTTCCAAGTGCTACCTTCTAAGTCCATAACCCACACCCACTTATGAAGTAGGTGTACTCTGAAGAGTTATAGATCTCAGGACCAACTCTCCACGCAGAATTCAGACATTAGCCGAAAGTGATAGAGTACTTCAAGAATTTAGAACTAACTAAACCCTAAAATACACTACACTTTAGGTAGTCCTACTGACCGTAGAGAATAGGCTCCGATACCAATTGTCAGAGTTTTAACCCAAAGGGCCAACACGTGGCAACACGTGGCTGCCAGGTGGCCATTCGGCGTCATCACCCTGTGTGAGCAACGCTAAGTTTCCCAGAACAACCCCAACGACCCCTAGGGTTAGACTCTAATGCCCAAGTGGACAGGAGACTTAGGGTTTAGCCTAAGTCTCCCTAGAATGTCTGCCCCCAAACCCTTGAGGGATAACCCCAGTTGACTTAGGGTTTAGCCTAAGTCTCCCTAGAGTGTCTGCCCCAAAACCCTTGAGGGATAACCCTAGTTGACTTAGGGTTTTGCCCTAGAAGACCTAGACAGGCTCATGCCCTAACCCCATCAAGGAGACGTGTGTTCCACACATACCCCTAGACAGAGCTAAGGCATCATCACTTACCCCTTGAGGAATCACCCTCATTCGGGAGTACAACGCCTTTAGGGCGACAAGGGGTACCCTGAACCACGACTAACCCCTAAGGGTTTGAGTGGCCAAGTTATACCCTAGACCTAGGGCTAGTACTTAGTGAGGACACGAGTGTGCGCCATGAGTGTTCTGCTAAGCAAACTCCCTAAGGCTAGGTTTGGGATAACCCTAAAGCACATGACCTTGCGAGTGCCTTACGAAAGGGCTTCTGCTAATGAGCTTAGGTTGTTCAACCCCTGGATTCCAAGGAGAACACTCCCCTAGCCAAGTGTGCCAAAGCACACCTAGTTACGAAACCTAACCTCCCTTAAGCGGATGCCCAAGGCTTAGCACCCTAGTGCAAGCACAAGCATGCCTGTTTGCTAGAGTATCCAACCCCTTAGCAACAAGCCCATGACATAACCCCAAAGGGCGTGCCTCGGGCGTTGTACCATGTGACGTTTAGCCTAGTGTCACATCTCCATGTGACACTGCCTTCCATGATGTGGGCTATCATGCCATAGCCCTTAGATTCAAGAGTTGCACCAAGTACCCAAACGTGGTTCCTAAATGCCAACTCTAGAACCCCTCAATGAACCCTCAGGAACCAAGTAACGTGAACCTATCAAACAAGATCCCACGCCCACAGTTGGTCAAGGACACGGATGTGCCTTGCTTGGCCGTGAGTGCACCTAGCTTGACGTGGAGGAGGAGGCTGGAGACAAGCCTCAACCTCTGCCTCTTGGAACGTGCATTCCGACAAGTCCTCCCAGGCATGGATTCACCAACGTTAAGGGTAAGCTACCCGAAGGTGGGACGTACCCTGGCATCTGGAAGTTAGGCTGCACAACAGAGGGTTGTACCTTAACGACACAAGCTGAAGCTTGCATCGGCAGAAAGAGCAACGAACTCATTCATGAACCCAGGAGCTCTCCACGTATACTTCTTATTTATGTGACGGAGCCCCCCCCCCCCTCTTTTCCTATTTGTGTTAGTGGGCTGGCACTGAATTCTAGCCCCTTGCAATATGAGCCTATAACTCACCCTTACTCCTACCCCTAAACCCTACCCAAGGGGGTGGGGTTTTAGGGCGTGGGTTAGGGCAACCCTAGGGTTAGGTCAACCCTAGGGGTGTTCCTAACCCTACTTAACACGCCGAACTCATCTGCAAAGACCAATCAGCCTATTCGGGACGTCAAAATTGGGGGTGGGTTTCTAGAAGGTAAGTTCTAGCTTCGCTTAGAGTTTCCTGCAAATACCTAATGACATCCGGCCGGACCATCACCAGATACCCAAGTGCACTAAGCGGGCCTGTGTCACAACCCGATGCAGGATACAGGTTTCCGGATACAGGATACAGGATGCAGGATTTCGGATACAGGATACGGGTTACAGGATATGCCTACAGGATATTCCTACAGGATTACCTATAGGATATTCCTATAGGATATGCCTAGAGGATATGCTACAGGATATGCCTAGAGGATAAGGGACACTATTCTTAGCTCATGACTAGATTAGACTCATGACTAGATTAGCTTGGAGTTGTGAGCATAAAAGCTCCGACCTAATTGTTGTACAATCAGTTACTATCAACACCAGTCATTCTACGATTATTCTTGTTCCTTGCTCTTGTCTTGTTCTTGTCTTACTCTTTGCCTCCTGCTCCTGTCTTGCTCTCGGTCCTGTTCCTGAGTCAAGCCTTCCTGTTGTCAAGCCACGATCCAGGAACCAGGAAGCGAGTAGGATTCCGGGAACAGGAAGGCTTGACTCAGGAACAGGACCGAGAGCAGGACAGGAACCAGGAACAGGACGGAACAGGACGGATCCAGGAGCAGGACAGGATCAGGATAGGATCCGGGAACAAGACAGGAACTAGACAGGATCCAAGAGCAAGACAGGAGCAGGAGGCAAAGAGTAAGACAAAACAAGACAAGAGCAAGGAACAAGAATAATCGTAGAATGACTGGTGTTGATAGTAACTGATTGTACAACAATTAGGTCGGAGCTTTTATGCTCACAACTCCAAGCTAATCTAGTCATGAGTCTAATCTAGTCATGAGCTAAGAATAGTGTCCCTTATCCTCTAGGCATATCCTGTAGCATATCCTCTAGGCATATCCTATAGGTATATCCTGTAGGAATATCCTGCAGGCATATCCTGTAACCCGTATCCTGTATCCGAAATCCTGCATCCTGTATCCTGTATCCGGAAACCTGTATCCTGCATCGGGTTGTGACAGCACCTCCTCCCTAAGGACGAGTTCCACGAGTCTTAGGACCTGGTTTAGCAGGATAATGCCGATGGAAGGCAGCAACTTTGGAAGAAGCATGGAGTAAGTTGGATGCAGGTTCCCAAGTGCGATCGGTAGGCAAATAACCTTTCCAATCCACCAAGTATTGAAGTTGGCGGCGATGAAGACGAGAATCAAGGATGGCTGCAACTTCGTACTCAGGTTCACCAGCAATGACCACAGGAGGGGGAGGAGAAGAAGCACGACCAGGAAGAGAAGAAGGATGATACGGCTCCAACAAGGAGGTGTGAAACACAGGATGAAGTTTCACCGTGGATGGTAACTCGAGTCGGAAAGCTACAGGATTTACCTCCGCCACGATCCTGTAAGGGCCCAATCGTTGAAAATCCAACTTAGAAGAAGGCCTGTTGGTGTGAATGTGTCGACGAAGAAGCCACACAAGATCACCAATCTTGTATGCAGGTGCCGGCTGACGGTGAGCATCAGCATGATGCTTGTACTGTTCCTGTGCCTGCTGAAGATGAACCTGGAGATCATCCTGTACCTGACGAAGATGCTGGAGACGATCCTGTACTGCAGGAGCGGAAGAAGGAGAAGCAGGAGAAGCAAAGTCAAAACGTGGATGGTGGCCTGTAAGAGCAAAGAAAGGTTCTGGCCTGTAGATGCGTGAATGGAGTTGTTGTAGGCAAACTCCGCCATAGGAAGAAGGTCCAACCAATTATCCTGTTGGTAACTGATGAAGCAACGAAGATATTGCTCCAAGGTCTGATTGTGCGTTCTGACTGTCCATCAGTTTGCGGGTGATATCCTGAAGAAAGATCGCTTTAACCTGTAGACTCCGAAGAAGCTCTCGCCAAAACTTGGACATGAATTGTGGACCTCGATCGGAAACAATGCTCTCAGGAAGACCATGATGTCGGAACACCTCACGGATCACCAACTCGGCAGTTGTCTGACCTGTAGCTGTCTTGTTGCAGGGTAGGAAATGAGCCTGCTTGGTGAAACGGTCAACCACCACAAGAACTGCATCGAATCCACGAGGAGAAAGATCTGTGAGGAAATCCATAGAAATGGATCTCCAAGGAGTAGAAGGAACAGGAAGAGGACGAAGAAGACCAGAAGGTGCATGACGAGGCATCTTCGACCTGTTGCAGGTGTCACAACTCCGTACAAACCTTTCCACAAAACCCGCAACCCAGGCCACCAATAGTTGCGAGTCACCAACTCAACTGTCTTGGCCACACCAAAATGTCCTGTAGCGGGGTATCATGACAATCCTGTACCACACGAGTCCTGCAAACACCAACAGGAACGTACAGGAGACCTTCCCGGTACAGGAGTCCATCCTGTATGGTGAACAAGTTGTAGTCTGGACGGGAACTGGAGGAAGAGGAACTTGCAACGTCAGGATGAATGTGTGAGAACACATTCTTTGCCAAGTCGTCTGTAGCCAACTGCGAACGGACGTCTTGTAGGAGAGTTGAATTTGCTGGAGCCTGATGAACCTGCAGTGCCGCAAGCCGGAATCGATCAGGACCCAACAACACTTGCCTTTGACAGTCAAATGCAGGATGCCCGGGCTTGGTGCAAGGTAGGAGCGCCTAGACAATGCGTCCGCCTTGCCATTCCGAAAACCGGGCCTGTAGACGATGACGAAGTCAAAACGTGATAGGAACTCCGCCCACCTAGCCTGTCGCCGACTGAGAACTCGAGCCGTTTGAAAGTACTCCAGGTTCTTGTGATCCGTAAGAACTTGTACAGGATGTGCAGCACCTTCCAGGAAATGCCGCCACTCCTCAAACGAATCCACAATGGCCTTGAGTTCCTTGTCATGAATCTCGTAATTGATCTCCGCCGACAGGAATTTACGAGAGTGAAAAGCTACATGAAGCAACCTCTCCAACTTGCGATAGGACGGATCCTACTGCAAAATCCGAGGCATCTGCTTCAACGAAGAAAGGACGAGAAGGATCAGGATGTGCTAAAATCGGAGCTGTCGTGAAGGTGTCCTTGAGTGTTGTGAATGCATGTTCCGCCTTGTCGGACCAAGAGAAAACCTCTGTGCGCTTGGTGAGTTCCGTGAGTGGAAGTACACGCTTGGAGAAGTCCTGTATGAATCGCCTGTAGAAGTTTGCAAACCAAGGAAACATTGTACATCTCGTACAGACTTGGGCCTCTCCCACTCCACGATGGTCTTCACCTTGTGCATGTCCATGGAAACACCAGCAGGAGAGACGATGTAGCCCAAGAACTCCACAGAATCCCTATCGAAAAAACACTTCTCCAACTTGCATACAAGCCATGCTCACGAAGCCGCTGTAGAACCAACCGTACATGCTTGTCATGTGCCGCCTGGTCCTTGGAGAAAATCAAAATGTCGTCGAGGTAGATCACCACAAACTGGTCCAAGAAGTCACGAAAGATGTCGTTCACCATGTGTTGGAACACGGCTGGGGCATTGGTAAGGCCGAAAGGCATCACCGTGTACTCGAAGTGTCCATACCTTGTACGAAAGGCAGTCTTCCACTCATCGCCGGGACGAATCCGTACAAGTTGTAGGCCCCTCGTAAGTCGATCTTCGTGAACACCTTTGCTCCTCGCAGCCGATCGAGAAGTTCCGGGATCAATGGCAACGGGTACCGATTCCGAATGGTAGCTTGATTCAAACCCCTGTAGTCCACAACCAAACGTAAGCTCCCATCCTTCTTCTTGACAAAGAAGATTGGCGCTCCTGCAGGGGACTTTGAGTGACGAATGAAGCCGGATGCCAAGTTGTCCTCGATGTACTGGCGAAGAACCTCCAACTCTATGGGTGACAATGCGTAAATCGGTCAAACGGTGGGGTCTTTCCTTCTGCAAGATCAATAGGACAGTCGTAGGACCTGTGAACAGGAAGAACTGTAGCCTTGTGCTTGTCAAAAACGTCCTTAAAGTCGTGGTACTTGGATGGTAGAGAGGAGGAGAAGGAGAAGGAGGCGAAGGAGAAGGAGTAGGCGAAGGAGATTGAAAAACAGGAGAGTCAGACACAGGAAAGGTAGAAGAGGACGTAGGAGTTACTTGAAAGGCAAAAAGGTGGAAAGGAGCAGGATCAGTGGTAAGTTCATGCATGGTAGTGGTAAGAACTCGGAGAGGAGCAGGAGGGAGCTGTGATTGAAAAAGAGGAAGGATCTTGGGGGGTGGAACAGAGGCAGAGTAACAAAAGGAGGCAGGATTGGGAGAAACCTGTGTGGATGTTGACGAGTGTACAGGATTGAAAGAATCCTGTACAAAAGTCCGTGGTTGCACAGGAGTGAGGGAAGCCTGTGAGTGTGCTGACGAACCAACAGGAGGTGGATCCTGTTGAGGAGGAACCTTCGACACTGATACAGGATTGGAAGAACCCTGTACAGGAATCCGCAAACTTACAGGAGTGGAGAGAACCTGCGGATGTGCTGAGGAACTGACATGAGGTGAATCCTGTCGAGGAAGAGTCTCCAACACTGGTTGTCATAGTTTTTACTATGACTCGACCCTTTACTTTGGACGTTGACTGTTGTTACCTACTGTACTATGTTGATGGACCCTAGATGTAGTAGGAAACAGGCCCGCTTAGTGCACTTGGGTATCTGGTGATGGTCCGGCCGGGTGTCATTAGGTATTTGCAGGAAACTCTAAGCGAAGCTAGAACTTACCTTCTAGAAACCCACCCCCAATTTTGACGTTCGAATAGGTTGTTTGGTCTTTGCAAATGAGTTTGGCGTGTTAAGTAGGGTTAGGAACACCCCTAGGGTTGACCTAACCCTAGGGTTGCCCTAACCCACGCCCTAAAAACCCCCACCCCCTTGGGTAGGGTTTAGGGGTAGGAGTAAGGGTGAGTTATAGGCTCATATTGCTAATTTATCTAAGGGGCTAGAATTCAGTGCCAGCCCACTAATACAAACAGGAAAAGAGGGGGGGGGGGGGCTCCGTCACATAAATAAGGTAGAGTATACGTAGGAGAGCTCCTGGGTTCATGAATGAGTTCGTTGCTCTTCTGCCGGTGCAAGCTTCAGCTTGTGTCGTTAAGGTACAACCCTTGTTGTGCCGCCCTAACTTCCAGATGCCAGGGGTACGTCCCACCTTCGGGGTAGCTTACCCTTAACGTTGGCGAATCCATGCCTGGGAGGTCTTGTCGGGATGCACGTTCCAAGAGGCAGAGGTTGAGGCTTGTCTCCAGCCTCCTCCTCCACGTCAAGCTAGGTGTAGCACTCACGGCCAAGCAAGGCACATCCGTGTCCTTGTCCAACTGTGGGCGTGGGATCTTGTTTGACAGGTTCACGTTACCTAGTTCCTGAGGGTTCATTGAGGGGTTCTAGAGTTGGCATTTAGGAACCACGTTTGTGGTACTTGGTGCAACTCTTGAATCTAAGGGCTATGGCATGATAGCTCACATCTTGGAAGGCAGTGTCACATGGGGATGTGACACTGGGCTAAACGTCACATGGTACAACGCCCGAGGCACGCCCTTTGGGGTTATGTCATGGGCTTGTCGCTAAGGGGTTGGATACTCTAGCAAACAGGCATGCTTGTGCTTGCACTAGGGTGCTAAGCCTTGGGCATCCGCTCGAGGGAGGTTAGGTCTCGTAACTAGGTGTGCTTTGGCACACTTGGCTAGGGGAGTGTTCTCCTTGGAATCCAGGGTTGAACAACCTAAACTCATTAGCAGAAGCCCTTTCGTAAGGCACTCGCAAGGTCATGTGCTTAGGGTTATCCCAAACCTAGCCTTAGGGAGTTTGCTTAGCAGAACACTCGTGTTTGCCTACGGCGCACACTCGTGTCCTCACTAAGTACTAGCCCTAGGTCTAGGGTAACTTGGCCACTCAAACCCTTAGGGGTTAGTCGTGGTTCAGGGTACCCCTTGTCCCCTAAAGGGGTTGTACTCTCGGATGAGGGTGATTCCTCAAGGGGTAAGTGACAATGCCTTAGCTCTGTCACGGGGGTATATGTGTGGAACACACGTCTCCTTGATGGGGGTTAGGGCATGAGCCTGTCTAGGTCTTCTAGGGCAAGACCCTAAGTTAACTAGGGTTATCCCTCAAGGGTTTGGGGTAGACATTCTAGGGAGACTTAGGCTAAACCCTAAGTCTCTTGTCCACTTGGGCATTAGAGTCTAACCCTAGGGGTCGTTGGGGTTGTTCTGGGAAACTTAGCGTTGCTCACACAGGGTGATGACGCCGAATGGCCACCTGGCAGCCACGTGTTGCCACGTGTTGGCCCTTTGGGTTAAAACTCTGACAATTGGTATCGGAGCCTATTCTCTGCGGTCAGTAGGACTACCTAAAGTGTAGTGTATTTTAGGGTTTAGTTAGTTCTAAATTCTTGAAGTACTCTATCACTTTCGGCTAATGTCTGAATTCTGCGTGGAGAGTTGGTCCTGAGATCTATAACTCTTCAGAGTACACCTACTTCATAAGTGGGTGTGGGTTATGGACTTAGAAGGTAGCACTTGGAAGCAACTTCCAAGTTGTATGCCAGGTTATTTTACCTTATGGTTGTCCAGGTTACTTTACCATTTACTTCCACAAGACAAGGCATGTTAGTTTGTTCTGGCTTACAAACTAAGTCTTGTGAGATGGGCCTTGTGATATCCTATTCTACACATTATTGAAAATTTTTCTTTTTCTTTAAGGTGTTTGAATTTGGGATAACACATGATTTGAGAACATGACTATGTCCATTGAGTTTTGGCTTAGGTCAAGATTCAATATCGTTTCCAACAATAGTGTTCAAACGGGGAAAGACTTATGTTCAGAAGTGCATCTTTTGACTCAAACATAAGAATGAACACTACATTTTGACATAAAGTAAAATAAGCTCTTATTATAGTGCATGTTTCCGAGAGTGTAACTCTAGAAGCAGACTATGGTGATGAACTTATAATACAAGGAATGTCGAATATTAACATATGATGAATATGTTAAGCAGTTGGTTCGAAGATCCAATGTAATCAAAGTATTGTCCGATGGACGTAATACTTTGATGACGCTAGCTGCAAGTAACATTAGGTGAAATAGTTTACTAAGTTCAAGTACCTAATTTGAACAAAGTACAACTTGAAACCTTAGTTGTTGTAGGCGCGCTTTGTATTCAAGTTAGCTACTCAACTAACTTGATTATGAAGTTATCTCATGTGGGATCTTAAGAATGGGATAGAATAATATATTTTGGCAGTAGACGGATTTAATGTTGCATCCCTATCAATGCAACTTTTGGGATAGATGGCATGATCTAGAAAGAGTAATGTTGGAAACATACGTTTACATTTTTAGTTTACTGAGTAATAAGGACTTGCATAGTGAAGGCGTTCGGCGCACACTTGTGCATTTTCATTATTAACTCTTTAATCTTGAAATCTGTAACGTTGTTTGCAATGTGGGGATAAGCTCTTGAACAAGGGTGATTCCTTGGTTAAGAAGAGCATGATTTGGGATTCTTCACTTGTTTATTGACTAAGTAAGGAAACTTGCTAAGTTTAATAATTATGTGTGGTGTGTCAAATGAGTCGAAGTTAGTCGGTATACATTTTGGAGGTTTAAGTGCATGTACCTCCTCAGAGAGTCGGTGTTCGATGAGAATTGAAAGTTGATATTGATTTTCAATATCAATTTATTTTAGAGTCGAATACGATTATTCAAAAGACGGTTTCTTGACTCTGCATCATGGTCAAATGTGGGCACTTAAAGAACAAATAAAGTATGTATCTTCAATCTTTCGGAATATTGAAAAATAGAACTATTCTTGACTCAAGGTTTGATTGTATTCCTTGGGTTAGTTGTTAGTTCTATCTCAAGGTTTGATGGTGTTCCTTGAGTTGGTTCAATATTCTTGAAAGTGAAGTAGCGGATTAGCTCAAGAAGATGGTGTCCCTTCTTGATGATTGTATTTCAAGGTTCGTCCAATATCCGGTTCGAGAATATGAGGTTCCTATCACCTCATCTGTTGAGATATTTATATTCTAAACTTTGGCAGAATTTGTGACAATCTTTTCAAGATTGTTATAAATGACTTGTCAAAGTATAGTATGATATCTTTCAATATTGAGTTTGGAGCGCTCAATATCAAACTTGGTTATGATCACATGAGGTGGCCGTAATCATATAATATAAAGACTCAAGTGGATTTGAGTCTGACACTTTGGTAAGGCACTACCTTAGTGTTATAACTTGAAACGTGTTTTCAAGTTAGTTGAGAAATGAGACATTTCTCAATACATTGCTTGAGGGGCAATGTGATACTTTCTGGATTGCTAGGTGTCTAGAGTGAATAATGTATCTTAGTTCAATGTACTGAACTAGATATTTTATTCGGGAGATCTATTGAATATAAGGTATGACTAAAACATGAAGTTGATATAACACTTCAGTGTTATGATAACATTTATGTGGAGGTTATATCTTACTAAATCAATTAGATGAACCAGACACTAGTTCATGATTCCTCTTAGTCTCTGAACAAAGTTCCTCGAAATACTGTCATAACATTATATTTCCGTCTCAAATTGAAAGTTCGGTTCATGTAAACTAAGACCATGTCTATATATAGTTGTAGCATTTCGATAAATTGATATGATTGTAAGTTTATATCCACTAGTATAACAACTAGTTGATAAGCTTAGGATTTGAACGTTAAAACGATCATTATCCATTCGAGAGTATCAATATCGAAATTTGACTATTTATAGAATAAGGATTAGTTTTAAAAATGTTTATAAAAACACTAGTTGCTTAATTAGTGAAATGCTATACTTCGGTATAGTGTTGAAAACATTTACGAAATAAGTTTAAGAGTTGGAAATAATATAATGTTACGGAGGCGTACAGTATTACGAGTTCAGGGAGACTCTTATCGTGAAAACTAAGTTTTAAAATTCCGTATTTTGAACTTAGTACGATAAGGAGTTAGGAATTATTGAATGGCACCTAGTATGTTGTGCTCTTTGGAGAATGAGTACAATGAGGTACTAATTAAGACAAAGATTGTTGATTGAGGCATTAGAGATGGGTTGAATTTCCTGGTTTCCACATTGGTTTATAAGAAAGGTATGTTAGCTTATCTGGTCCCTGAACTGGTGGTGTTATGAAAGAGTACAAAGTTGATTGTGAAAGATGAATGGTAGTGCTATCACACTTGGTTGCAGATTTGACTGAATTTGATTCCTATCGGGAATAAATTTATGTTAATAACACACCAAGTGATGGCAGGTAGATTGGCAAGACCTTGTTGTATACATGTGTACAGCCATGCGCCTCTGTGATCGCCTCTGGCCAGATTGACATGTTTACAAAGAACAGGGTTTTACGACTTGTACTCTTGTATCGGAAAAGAGCTTGATTCCGATAAAAGTCTCATACTTAGTCTGGCGTAGCTATATACTAATGAGAGATAGGTATAGTAGCAGACCCTTATGAAAAGGGGTAATGAGAAACACCGAGGGATGCAGAATGTAAGCTATAATATCGTAACATGTGGGACCATTGGAAAATCAAAGAAATGCGAAGGTGTTTGGTCAAGCATTTGAGAAGTGCTTGTTGTGCGCTAGATGACAGGGTCGTCAACAGTTTATAAAGGAATAAAGCAAGTCTTTATTTCTTATTAACCAAGGGGCCGGCAACAACACTAACTAGAGGCCTCCAATATAAATTCTAGTTAAGTAAAGAAATTAACCAGTGTTGTGTGCGTCGGGTGACAGACTTTGCAGACGTGCAAAAGGTCTCCAAGGTGACTTCATGTCGCAGGTGGTGCCTCCGGCAGCTGGGTTTACGACTCAGTGAACGACGGTTCTGAAGTACTTGGCTTCGCGTAATGCAAGGGGGTAATGAAATTATGTGAACTTTTGGCTAACTCCGCATAGAGTGATATGTTAGTTTTGGTTAGTTTTTTCTAACATTATCTAGTCTTGGAGTTGGACGTCAACGAGGACGTTGACATTTTCAAAGGCGGGGAGTGTGTCATAGTTTTTACTATGACTCGACCCTTTACTTTGGACGTTGACTGTTGTTACCTACTGTACTATGTTGATGGACCCTAGATGTAGTAGGAAACAGGCCCGCTTAGTGCACTTGGGTATCTGGTGATGGTCCGGCCGGGTGTCATTAGGTATTTGCAGGAAACTCTAAGCGAAGCTAGAACTTACCTTCTAGAAACCCACCCCCAATTTTGACGTCCGAATAGGTGATTGGTCTTTGCAATGAGTTTGGCGTGTTAAGTAGGGTTAGGAACACCCCTAGGGTTGACCTAACCCTAGGGTTGCCCTAACCCACGCCCTAAAACCCCCACCCCCTTGGGTAGGGTTTAGGGGTAGGAGTAAGGGTGAGTTATAGGCTCATATTGCTAATTTATCTAAGGGGCTAGAATTCAGTGCCAGCCCACTAACAAACAGGAAAAGAGGGGGGGGGGGCTCCGTCACATAAATAAGGTAGAGTATACGTAGGAGAGCTCCTGGGTTCATGAATGAGTTCGTTGCTCTTCTGCCGGTGCAAGCTTCAGCTTGTGTCGTTAAGGTACAACCCTTGTTGTGCCGCCCTAACTTCCAGATGCCAGGGGTACGTCCCACCTTCGGGGTAGCTTACCCTTAACGTTGGCGAATCCATGCCTGGGAGGTCTTGTCGGGATGCACGTTCCAAGAGGCAGAGGTTGAGGCTTGTCTCCAGCCTCCTCCTCCACGTCAAGCTAGGTGTAGCACTCACGGCCAAGCAAGGCACATCCGTGTCCTTGTCCAACTGTGGGCGTGGGATCTTGTTTGACAGGTTCACGTTACCTAGTTCCTGAGGGTTCATTGAGGGGTTCTAGAGTTGGCATTTAGGAACCACGTTTGTGGTACTTGGTGCAACTCTTGAATCTAAGGGCTATGGCATGATAGCCCACATCTTGGAAGGCAGTGTCACATGGGATGTGACACTGGGCTAAACGTCACATGGTACAACGCCCGAGGCACGCCCTTTGGGGTTATGTCATGGGCTTGTCGCTAAGGGGTTGGATACTCTAGCAAACAGGCATGCTTGTGCTTGCACTAGGGTGCTAAGCCTTGGGCATCCGCTCAAGGGAGGTTAGGTCTCTAACTAGGTGTGCTTTGGCACACTTGGCTAGGGGAGTGTTCTCCTTGGAATCCAGGGGTTGAACAACCTAAACTCATTAGCAGAAGCCCTTTTCGTAAGGCACTCGCAAGGTCATGTGCTTAGGGTTATCCCAAACCTAGGCCTTAGGGAGTTTGCTTAGCAGAACACTCGTGTTTGCCTACGGCGCACACTCGTGTCCTCACTAAGTACTAGCCCTAGGTCTAGGGTGTAACTTGGCCACTCAAACCCTTAGGGGTTAGTCGTGGTTCAGGGTACCCCTTGTCGCCCTAAAGGGGTTGTACTCTCGATGAGGGTGATTCCTCAAGGGGTAGTGACAATGCCTTAGCTCTGTCACGGGGTATGTGTGTGGAACACACGTCTCCTTGATGGGGTTAGGGCATGAGCCTGTCTAGGTCTTCTAGGGCAAGACCCTAAGTTAACTAGGGTTATCCCTCAAGGGTTTTGGGGTAGACATTCTAGGGAGACTTAGGCTAAACCCTAAGTCTCTTGTCCACTTGGGCATTAGAGTCTAACCCTAGGGGTCGTTGGGGTTGTTCTGGGGAACTTAGCGTTGCTCACACAGGGTGATGACGCCGAATGGCCACCTGGCAGCCACGTGTTGCCACGTGTTGGCCCTTTGGGTTAAAACTCTGACAATGGTACAGGAACAGGCACGGTCAATCCTGTAGCTTGTACTGCCTCAGACACCAAGGATGTATCCTGCACGCAGGAAGGTACAGGATTGATCCTGGCTGCTGGAGAGGTAAACGTGAGCGTCCTAGACCTCCAGTCGATCTGCGGATTTGCAACAACGAACCATGGCATGCCAAAAATGATGGGAGTCGACCGAGTCTTGATCAAGTTGAAGGAAATCGAACAGTTGAATGCACCATGACTGCAAGAGAGAGGTGTGGTAGCGTGGGTAACTGCGCCAGAAGCAATCAAACGACCATCGGCCACCTCTACAGGAACTGCACGCTTCAACTTCACCACCGGAATGCCATGCTGAGCTGCAAAAGTGTCATCCATGAAACATGCATTTGCACCAGTGTCTAACAGGGCAAACTCCTTGAGCTCTCGTTATTGAGGCGAATGTGTACAGGAAACTTGAGTGATGGAATGGTATGAGCAGCACCAATGGAGCCTGCACCTACGTCCAACTTCGCGGCTCCTAGACGAAGTGGACATTGAAGTTTTCCGACTGAACTTCAGCTTCGGCTTCACGCGTCTTGAACTTCCTGGCTTTATTAGGACATTCCGCCACCTTGTGTCCTGCTGCACCACAATACAAGCATAGGTTCTCACCCCGTCGACGTTGCTTCTCAGCAGTTGAAAGTGGGCCACGCTTGGAATTGTTAACCTCCATAGGAACTGCTCCAGAAGGTGTCGTAGGAACATGTGCTACGGCTACAGGATTGGCTGGCAGGAACTGCTGACGGAATTTTTCCTGACGGCGCTCGAACAAACGGTTGTCGCAGCGAACGGCCTGTTGCATGATCTCCGCTAACGTTTGAGCATCCGGTAACGTAAGGAGAAGGTCCTTCACGTCGTCCCTCAGCCCAAAACGGAAATGTTCGATCAATGCAGTCTCGTCCCATGGAATGTTCGTGCACAATTGCTGGAATTCGGATGCATAAACGGAAGCTGGTCTGGATCCTTGTGTGAGCCTCCGTAACTTTGTGCATGCAAACGGTACTTATCAGGATCTCCAAAGCAGGCTTCAAAGGCAGCCACGAAACCTTCAAAGTTTCCATCAATGGGTCGTCACGCTCCAGCAAGGGAGCAACCCAAGCTCGTGGAGATCCACTTAGTAAGGATGCCAAAAGGCCAACCTTTTGTGCATCCGTCGAGTAGCGGCGTGGTTGCATGCGGATCAAGAGCCGGATCTGATTCAGGAAACCTTGGAAATCGGCACGGTTGCCACTGAACTTCTCTGGCATGCTGATCTTCGGCTCCGGAGAAAAGTTCGATGAAGAAGGAACCACCGATGCCTGAGAGAGAGCCTGCGCAGCAGCCTTGGAGGATGCATCAGCAGCTGCATGTGCCGCATGGGTGGAGCCTTGCAAATCGGTGACCACTTGGCGCAAAGTGGCCAGCTCATGGAGCAACATTTGGTGCTCGCGTTGGAAGTGCTCAAAATCAGCCATGATCTTATGAAAGAAAGAAAGGAGAAAAACGAAGGAAAAGAATCAAGGAAAAAAAAGTAGCTAGGAAACGAAGAGCTATGAAAGCAGTTACTATCAAACTGTCAAGCCACGATCTAGGAACAGGAAGGCGAGTAGGATTCCGGGAACAGGAAGGCTTGACTCAGGAACAGACCGAGAGCAGGACAGGAACCAGGAACAGGAACAGGAACAGGACAGATCCAGGAGCAGGACAGGATCAGGATAGGATCCGGGAACAAGACAGGAACTAGACAGGATCCAAGAGCAAGACAGGAGCAGGAGGCAAAGAGTAAGACAAGAACAAGACAAGAGCAAGGAACAAGAATAATCGTAGAATGACTGGTGTTGATAGTAACTGATTGTACAACAATTAGGTCGGAGCTTTTATGTTCACAACTCCAAGCTAATCTAGTCATGAGTCTAATCTAGTCATGAGCTAAGAATAGTGTCCCTTATCCTCTAGGCATATCCTGTAGCATATCCTCTAGGCATATCCTATAGGAATATCCTATAGGTATATCCTGTAGGAATATCTTGTAACCCGTATCCTGTATCCGAAATCCTGCATCCTGTATCCTGTATTCGGAAACCTGTATCCTGCATCGAGTTGTGACACTCCTCAATAGGAGCCTGTACAAAAGAAGGGAGCTTTAGTCCACCAATACATGGACCCTCGTGGTGTTCGAGTAGAGGCCACCACTACACATTCCCATATTTCGACTTGGAACCATGGGATTGAGCATTGGCAATAGCATTCTAGCAACCACTAAGACCATCTAAGGTCTCTCACATCTGGCCTTTGGAGTCCCTAATGACCAACACATCGTTGAATACATCTTGAAGGTAAAAAGAATGCTTAAATGTATATGTTCAAAAGGTTATATTTGTAATATATAGTGTATAACATATATGTTGCACATGTGAATGTATATATATACATTGGTATATATATTTATGATATGGTAACATGTGTATTATTTATTTATTGTTAAGTGTTTCTATTTTTGTTAGTGAACAAGCCGAGGAGTTCCATGTAGAAGTGAAAACTATAGGCTTATCTACATTCACTTTTAAGCTTCAATGACAAATTCAAGGGCTAAGAAAACAATATAATTTGTATATACACATATAAGGAAAGTGTCTATATAATTAAAGAACATGTATTTTGACAGGAATTTGCTTCATGCGGGAATGGGTACATATTCAACTTGATTTTAAATTACTAAATATTCTTAATATATTTATGTATGTAATATATATATATAATATATATATATATATATAATTCTCATCATTGGTCCATTTCTTGATTAAGACTCTCTTTCTATCCTCTTTCTCTCATACACATATGTGTACATAACTATATGTATACAATGTGGGAATGAGTTTGGGTGTGTGTGTTTATGTATGTGTATATGCATTATTTATTTATTTGTATAAGTTGGCTTATTTGCATGAGGCTTTGAAACCAAAAGTAGTTCATGGAGATTCAAAGCAAGGAACATATTGTTGAATGTACATTAAAACGCTAAGATTTTAAATTTTAAATTTCAACCTCATAAAAACCACAATTATATAAAAAACCATCGTTCGTTTGACTACCGTTGATGAATCTTTTAACAGTTGGGACCCTCTGCAACCTTTCCAACTATCCGAATCTCATCTAAGATTTCTAGAATATCTTTTGCATCTTCTCTCGGCCACTTTCCCGCATCCGGCACCAATTCAGATTCACCAGCTTCACTTTCTGTAGCTCAATTGCCACTCACAAAAACACATATTTTACCTTCTCCAATTGAAACTCTATCCACAATTGAAAGCATTACAAATTGAGTCAAATGAAATCTAATATAAAATATTCTTTTTGAATTAATATAAACTGTATGATATTATTATGTACTATATGCCTTTAAGTCTTATTA
The DNA here is from genome assembly GCA_003024785.1 of Selaginella tamariscina. Lineage (NCBI taxonomy): Eukaryota > Viridiplantae > Streptophyta > Lycopodiopsida > Selaginellales > Selaginellaceae > Selaginella > Selaginella tamariscina. Next base: position 1,019,309 of record PUQB01000006.1, read on the forward strand.
TTGAAGAATTTTCCAATTTTAATAAAAACTAGCATTTTTTGCCTCTGTAGATCAGCAGAGAAAAAACAAAAACAAGAATGAAGACAAGAGTGATCCTTAATTGGTGTTGATTTAATTTAAAATTTTATAATATTTAATAAGCTTTTATACTCATAGATTTAGTTAATCTTGGATTTGTAACTTAATTCTATCTTATCGTATATTTTAAAGCCAATGTTGGATCTTTGGCTTGATCTTTTTGGAGCCCTAACTTGAGTTGAGATTAGAGTTAAGGGTTTTAACTTTAACCAAATCTAATCACCAGAATATACTACATATTGAATATATCAAGCAAGGTCACTATCATTCTCAGGTAGAGCCACCTGTACCGCAAATAAGAAAAGAACCTCTTAAACTTGTATTTCTCGTCTGGTCCTGACAGTCATAACCTTAATCACCCATGTGGCAGTTACAACACTCAAGTTCCAAAGACTTCACAAATCGATCGTTTAAGGGAGCAATTTTATATATTACTTATTTAATCCCTAGGGAAACAAAGAACAAGATGAAAATACAATTGGTGTTTAACTAAATTACAATTTTACATCGTGGGGCTTGTGCATAAAACATTTTTACTCTCAAATTTACTAGAATATTTCTAGAATATTCTATTTTTAAGGTTACGGAATATTCTAGGCATACTATTGACACATTCTTATATAATACACTTACCATCATACATACTCCGTACTTCATACTCGTACACGTGGGTATAGAATATTCTTAACCATGATTTTATTCCATTGACCGGCTTTGACTTTTGTAAGTTTGGGACTCATCAATCGTCGTCGTTGAAACTTGGATCTGTCCTAGGTTTCCAAGGCATGGTGGAGGATAATTAAGTTATCACATGCTTATTAAAGAAAGCTCCATTAAAAAATTAAGTTATCACATGCTTAATAATCATAAACACATAACTTAAGCTATCAAATTAAAGATAATAATTAACTTAAGAATTTAATTTAAAAATAAATTTATCATGTTAATAATAAAATTAGGGTTAAGAGTTAAAATTAATGGCGATGAGACGTCGGTGGGCAATATCATTCTAAATAAAGTAATGAGATCGTGACATTTGTAATGGAAGGATTAGTAAATCTGATCGTGAATGCAATCCCTTCGAACATTCTACGGTATGGATGCAAACTATATCATAAATAAATTTATTAAACATTGGGTTAATAATTCATTAAATAGCTAAATAGTGTTTCTATATATAATAAATTTATTATGTACGTTCGTACGTCGTTAACACCCCATCAACAAATATCTTAAATCTTTATACAAGGGATATATTAAATCTTAAAATCCCACGTGGCAGGATAACTTAATTATCAAATTAAAATAATAATTAAATTAAATAAATATTATTAAATAATTAAGCCCTCCAATCCATATAATAAATCCATGGGATGCATGCATATGCTAGTTCTTTAACAAAAATCGCCGCTCTTTCACAATAAAGAAGAACATGAAAATAAGACTCCAAGAAAATCGTAAAAAATGGTGACGTATGTGTGTCTGAAACTGAATCATTTATACCTCTCATTTTGAATAGTACCTCCTTGCTTATATATATAAGAAATTAATTATACTTTGCTGATTTTATATTGCATAAATCTAACATGAAGCTCAATGTTAAGTACTTCACATAACTCTAGTTCAATAAAACCAATAGCATGAGACGTTCCGTAAATACCTTAATTACATACACTTATTAGGGTAAATACATCCTTGCTGAATAACAACGTTAAAATAAGTAAGCTACTTTTGAATGGAAAAATAAAAAAAGAAGCACCAGAGCTATAAAGAAGATAGTGAAGGTGCTCAGTGTAACGAAAAGAAGAGGATCTATGGCCTCCACTCAACCATGGAGGGCTCATAGTCAGAAGGCGCAACAAGACCCATCAAATTCATCACCGTGGCAGCCACATTTGCCAGGCCAGCCGAGGGTAGATCTTTCCTTAGCTTAATCTCGTCTGCCAGTCCGGGGCCTCCAACGATGAACGGCACAGGAGCACAGGTGTGTGAAGTGAGCATCTGAATCTTCCCCTCCTTGTCCCTGACAGGCTCCCCTGTCTTTGGGTTCCTCTTGACCATATTTTCAGCGTTTCCATGGTCTGCAGTGATGACGAATATCCCACCGACCTGCTCAATCGCATCGACCATTATCTTCACCGCCTGATCAGCTGCTTCACAGGCCACAACGGTCGCCTGGAGATCCCCAGTGTGTCCAACCATATCGCCATTGGGTAAGTTGACTCTTACATGATCAAACTTGTTACTTAGGATGGCATCACGTGCCTTCTCGGCGATCTCGAGCGCCTTCATCTTGGGCTTCTGGCTGAACACGATTCCGGTGTCGCTGGGAATCTCAACATACTCCTCCAGCTCCGGGTCCAAGTAACCCATACGGTTTCCATTCCAGTTGAAGGTGACGTGCCCAAACTTCACAGTCTCGCTGCACGCAAACGTCCGCATGCCGTTCTTTGCGAGATACTCTCCGGAGGTCCTATCGATGTCGGGGGGACTGACGAGATATTCTGACGGAAGCTTCTCTTCCCCATCGTACTGCAGCATTCCCGCGTACCGGATCTTAGGGAATCTGACCCGGTCAAACTTGTCAAACTCGTTCCTCTCCAGAGCCTTGGCAGCCATGAGCATGCGGTCGGCACGAAAGTTGAAGGTAACAACGGCATCACCATCAACTATCGGGCCAACAGGGCTCCCTTTACCGTCGACTACAACTGGTCGTTGAACCTGGGATCGGCTTCTTTCAGGGTCTTCAGGCCTTCCAGTGCACTTGTGAACTTGTGAGGTGCTTCTCCCAGCACTTGCGCGTCCCAACCCCTCTTCACCACGTTCCAGTCGTTGTCGTATCTGTCCATGGTCACATACATGCGCCCGCCAACTGAAGCCACTTGGGCATCACATCCTTTCTCCCGCAGCTCCTTGAGGTCGCTCTCAAGCATCTCAACGAACTTGAAGCTTGTCCCGTCCAGGACATCTCGCCCGTCCGTAAGAGCATGGACACGCAGTCTCTTGGCGCCCTCTGCCACGGCTCCTTTCATCAATCCCTGCAGTTGGTCGTATCGAGAGTGGACGCCACCATCGCTCAGCAAACCAATCAGATGGAGAGTACCAGTTGCAAACGATTCTTGGATACTTGAACCCCTCGCCCTGGAATATCTTCCCGGATGCAATTGCCCGGTCCACAAGCTTAGCGCCCTGTGCAAATATACGTCCCGCTCCCAGAGCATTGTGACCAACCTCGCTGTTTCCCATGTCATCCTCGGTTGGAAGACCCACAGCTGGCCCGTGCGCCTTCACTAATCTCCACCCGTCCGGAGCAGTTTCTCTGAAAGAATCCATGCAAGGAGTGGCAGCCAGATGGATGGCGTTGTACTCATCCTTAATCTGCTCACCCCATCCGTCAAGCACCATCAACACCACAATCTTGCCTTTAGGCATGCTAGGGTGTGCCTCTAGCTTCCACTTGTCTTCAGAACCCATATCTCTGTTCCTTACTTGCAAGCACCCTACTTATATATTTCAAAGTTATACCTTTTAAGCTTAAGAATATACTGCCCTTTATTCGTGTATTCTTTATATGCTCATACATGTTAATATAAATATTCTCTCTCTCTCTCACTCACACACACACACACAGATATATATACACACATACCCACACACACATGCGAGTATTTTACATAGTATTTGGATTTACCAAATAAAAACTAGAACAGATTATAGAAAAGGCTAGTAAGGGAGTGATGGCATGTTCACGAATACACACACGTATATGTTAACCTCCTCGAATAGGGGTACATTTCTGAAGTGGAAACTGCAGCCTACATCTCGCTCTATTTGTCTAAGTACACGTCTTCGAGCAGAGTCATATAATACTAAAGCACTTCAATCTTTTCCTGCTCGGCCTGTTCTTCCAGATCGATGCACAAATGTCTCTGAATCTCGTGGTAAATCATAATGAATCACCTGCAAAACACATTGATTATATTAAGTTATATATCTAAATTTACTTAGTATAAATAAGTTTTATTAATATAAACAGTAAGTTTATTTTGTTCTTTATATAATTGAATAATTATATAAAAAATGTCATCTGCCGGAATTGATTTACTTTATATAAACTTAACTAATACAACTATATATTAAAACCATCAGTCTTCTCATTATTAAGAGTTTTTTTTTATGATAAATGATTAGATATAAATAAATAAAAGCAATCAGACTTACAAGATCAACGTCTGTGATAACGAGCAGCAACACCGGTGGCAACTAGTATCAAAAACTTGCCTGTATACAAACAATATAGTTCACAACATGCACACACACGCACGCACGCACGCAGAGAGAGAGTTGCCTTCGTGAAAAGCTGCTAAAGTTTTCTCTCTCTCAAACTGTGCAATGTCCCCGTGTAGAGACTCACACCCAAGTGATCTGTTCATTGTCATTGAAACCTCTTCTGCGTCCTTCTTTGTCTCTGTGAAGACAATCGTCTTTCCCCCTTTTCCATACAACTGATAAATTTAATGTGTTTTATTTGTGTATATGTATGTCCATATATTGATATTATTTACTTAAAGTCTCATCTGTGCTTGGAACGGTTGTTTTAGTAAATGTTAATATGTTAATAATAATAATATACAACTTACAGTGATGACGTCACTGAGAATCTTCCTTTTGCCGGTTCTAGAAGCTTGAACAGCGTATAATTTGATGCCTTCAGCAAGCTTCTCATCTGCCTCTCCTATCTATAGTCATTCTCATCAGAAAGATGTGTAATATATATAGATATGTGTATGTGTATGAGTGTGAGTGTGTGTGTGTGTGTGTGTGTGTGTGTGTGAGAGAGAGAGAGAGAGAACAAATACACGTCTATACCATCTCGACCATAAAATTAATATTCATAACAGACACATACGTCTGTATATTGGAGGGCACTGTAATGGTTTTGTACCTTTCCATAAGTTTTATAACTTTCATTCTCAGAGAAAATAGTTATTCAGCAAACGAAAGATAATATACACATAAACACCAGCTATTAAAATGAATACACATGTGTATGTGTATATACTATGTATTACACAAGATATTCATAGTAAAATACATGTCTACCCAAAGTAAAGTTTTATTGTATGCGTGTATATTGCCACAACATACATAAACTACATATATGTGTGTGTAACGTGTGTATATATGTATGGTGTGCGTATGTAAGAGAAGTGAAGGTTTATTGATGTACACAATGTGTATATAGATAACATACACATACATGTATGTACTGTCTCACCCACACCCACCCACGTACAATCACATACACATATGCAACTATTAAATGATGAACAACATCTAGAAGATACACATATCAAGTATACACAAAGACACGGACACACGTAATACGTACGGATTCATTTATGTATACACATCCATAGACATGTGTGTGTATATAACACTTACTAAATCTATCGTGACGGGCTTATAAAAACTTCCTCGACAACTTCTGAACCCAAGAAGGCATGGTAGCAGAAAAGAGCATATTCTGCCGCTTAGCAGGCAGCTCCTCCATAATCCTCTCCACATCCTCCTCAAATCCAACGGCCAGCATTCGATCTGCCTCGTCCAAAACCATGTACTTGACGCTTCTTAAGTCTAGGCAACCCTGTTCTAATAAGTCGATTATTCTCCCGACTAACCGGTAATGAGTTCGAGCCGTGGGAACGCCAGAAGAAATTCACAAAGAAACGATCTAAGTTCTATCCCCTCGATATGGTTAGTAGTAATTTAGGCATATATGGTACTTACATGTTTAGATGTTACACATTGATATTTATAATGTGCATGTGTCATAGAAACAGTTAAATGTGTTAATGTGTGTGTTTATATATGCAGGATGATGCAATTGATCCACGTGCTGGAGGTTTATCAGTTAAGCAGCTTGGTTCAGCGGCTGCACACACAAAGCTTGATCCGAAGGTTGCACGTACGTGTAAACTTTTATTTAGCCAATCTGTTTACAGGTAAACCATTCTTGTTAATGACTTTGTTTGCGAATGTGGAGTTAACTGGGTGTGTGTGCGTGTGTGCAGGCAAGGCATGTTTGAGATGGGAATACACTCACCAGAGTTGCCTTCAGGGTGTTTTACTGAATTCCACATCAAAAGATGTAAGTGTTATATGCGTAAAGTTTAAGCTGCAATAAGATATGATTCTTCATGTATGAAGTGCTTATTACTGGAATATATATCATACAATGTAATTAATGAAAGTCTAATACAGGTGAAGAGTGTCTACTGGAGTTTGCCGATTACCTGAGGAAGCACAAGAATGACACAAGGAAGCATGAGCAGATGTGTTTAGACTTCAGTAACAGATGGTTCTCATTGGTTCCCTCCACTCATCCAACTGTTATTAATGACATGGTCCATCTTATAGAGTTGGTATGTATGTGTGTGTGTACAGTATCACTTTGTATATACTCAGTATCACTTTATTAACAAATATCGGTGGTGCAACCTCTTAAATTTGTATTTCTCGTCTGGTCCTAACAGTCATAACCTTAATGACCCATGTGGCAATTACAACACTCAAGTTCCAAAAACTTCACAAATGGATCGTTTAAGGAAGCAATTTTATATATTACTTATTTAATCCCTAGGGATACAAAGAACAAGATGAAAATACAATTGGTGTTTAACTAAATTACAATTTTACATTGTGGGGCTTGTGCATAAAACATTTTTACTCTCAAATTTACCAGAATATTTTTAGAATATTCTATTTTTAAGGTTACAGAATATTCTAGGCATACTATTGTACATACTCCGTACTTCATACTCGTACACGTGGGTATAGAATATTCTTAACCATCGTTCGTTTGACTACCGTTGAAAGACGTTGATTTTATTCCATTGACCGGCTTTGACTTTTGTAAGTTTGGGACGTCGTCGTTGAAACTTGGATCTAAATCTGAAGTCCTAGGGTTTCCAAGGCATGGTGGAGGATATGGGTGTCGACTTGCGCTCTATGCTGGATGTGCAACGAGAAATCGATGGGGTGCAACGAGAAATCGATGGGGTGCAACGAAATAATCGATGACGTGGAGTTTCAACTTTCGATCGCGAAAGATCCCGAAGAGAAAAAGTACCTGCGAGAGAAGGAGAAGCAGGTGCGAGATGAGAAGATGCAGCTGCGAGAGAAGGAGAAGCAGCTGCGAGATGAGAAGATGCAGCTGCTAGAGAAGGAGAAACAGCGGACTCTTGCCAAAGGTATGGTTCTGCTGTTGATGATTTGATTCTAGTAGGTCAGCGATTGATTGTTCTTTAAGGCTATGTGTTTCGTCTTGCCTTGAGCTTCTCATGACCCTGGATTTGGGCGAGTTTGTTCCTGTTTGTTTCGGTGGCCATGGCGTGGTGGGCTTGTTTCCTCTTTGTTTTCCCTTCTGAGCAAATTGCAAAAGCTTTTCTTTTTCTCAAAGCCATCTCAGAGCTGGTGTTGTGTGCTCTGGATCTGTTATTGCTGGTCTTAGATCTTGTGGGTGTTGTTCTGTTTATTGATTTCGACTTTCTCTCGCTGACAAATCTGTGTTTGTTTTTGCAGCTCCTCCCCTGCCCTTGCTCCTGGTCATGCTGGTAAGTGTTATTTACTATTGTCCCTTGTCCGTTACTTGTGGTCTTCTGGGTGTTGGTCCTGTGCAGGATCTGTTTGGATTTATTGTGTTTTCTTGTACTTCTAGATATCTCTGAGGTGCCCCTGCGTGACGACGACTTCACTGTCAAGGATGGCTTTATGAAGCGGCCCCGAATTGCTGGAGAACCTGGTGAGATTTATGTTCGCGTCTCGTATAAGAGGGCCTTCCACAAGGTTTTCAACGACAATTACACGTTCACTCATATTTCTGGAAATCCAGGGATCGGCAAGTCATGCTGTTTGTGGTACTTCGTATCACGGCTACGCCAGTTGGGCTGCTCGATTGTAGTGCAGCTGTCGACTTTCTCAAAGTTCTATTACTTCCATGGTGGAAAGTGTGAGCAGGTAACAAAGGAGGTGGCAGACAAGTACCTTGACGTACCGGGAACATGGTTGCTGATCGACCAGAGGTTCAATGGCGTACAGAATTTATTTGGCCGCTCTGTGCTTTTCGCCAGTCCAAATCCTGGCAACGGTGCTGTGGAAGCAGAGAAGACTATGGACGAGGGATACTTCACAATCCTCCACATGTGCGCGTGGAAGCCTGCCGAACTGTTAGCTCTGTGGAACAGAAAGTGGCAGGACAACTTGCAGAGGACTGAGTACTCCTTGACGGGAGAAGAGCGGGACTTTTTTAATCCCCAGGTTATACGAGTGCTGCAAATTTCATGGCACGGCTATGTATCTGCGGGGGTATTGTTCGGCACTTCGGGCGTGAACTTTCACGGGTGGCGGAGACAACAGGCGGGGCAGTAGAGTATTACGTGAGAACGTTGCAGGAGCCGGTTAATTCCGGTGTCACATAGAATCTTTCTGGAGGATCCCGAGCATAACATGAAAAGCATACGTGAAGTGAAGTTTGTGTCCCGTTGGTGCAAGAAGCGGTTTGGCCAGGAGTTCTACAGAGCTAACCTGGAGAAACGACTGGATCTCCTAGACAGGACCAAAGCTTACTCAAAGTTCGCAGCTGCTGCGGGATGTGTTTTCGAGGACTTCACTCACAAGACGTTAAGTGCTGGTGGCGAGTTCCCTCTTTCTGATGGTTCGAGGATTACTCTTCCACCGGCGGACATCAAGCGTCACTACGGCAACAATTTCACCTTCACCGATTCCGACAGGGACAAGTACGTACTTCTGCTGAGTCGCACGCTCCCCTTGGTGGATTCGATTGCCGGGAGGTTTCAGTACCTCCTCCAAGTCACTCGAGCAAAGGAGCGAAGGCCCATGTGGAAATCCGATTATGAGGAGTTGGTTAAAGTTTGCGAATCAATTGGCCAGCAGAAACCAATCTTCGTGCTAGTCATTCCGGAGGGTCATTGTGAGCTGCCGTATACCAAGCTCAAGACACCCAAAACGGATGCTGACACCAAGCTTGAAACACCGGAAACGGATGCTGACACCAGGCTGAAGAGGCCCAAAACGGATGCTCACACCAACCTCAAGACGCCCAAAACGGATGCTCACACCAAGCTCAAAACGGATGCTGACGGTCAACGAAAAAGAAAGCGGTCCAGTTATTCGATCACGGAGTTGAAAGAGGCAAAGCAGTTGATTCTCCCCAGACCGGAAAAAGCGGAGCTGGTACCTGATTATCGCCTGGAGTTGCAGCAGGTGATGGAAGACATGGAGCGTGTTGCTCGTGAGAAGGGGCCTCTATTCGAAGTTGAAGATGAGGAGTGTGAAGAGTGTGGCCTATGGGAAGGGGATGACTGGATAGTCTGTGGTGAATGCAAAAGTCGGTACCACCGGGTGTGTGCGAAATGGACTGCTGAAGATATGAGGTCTCCATTTTTCTGTAAGCTGTGCAAGAATGTCTAAGTGTCTTGAGATTGACATTCTGATTTCAATAGTATATATAAAGTATAGTGACTTTGTTGTTCATCCCATTGAATATTGATACCTAAAACATAAACGAACTTGTCATCACTAATTACCATATAATTAGACTTGTTTAACAAAATAAAATAATTTAGTATATACAGCTTCAATCTTGAATTTTAAAGACCACGCTGCCAGCCCTCTGGCCTTGAATAGATGCCATATGTGTAAAACCCAGAGCTAACGTAACATGATGTATCTGTATGTGAAAAACGCGTGCGTGCGTGTGTGTGTGTGAGAGAGAGTGAAAACTTACCTGATATCTGTGTATCATAACCTCCAGATATGTGTGTGTGTGTGTGTGTGTGTGTGTCTTTCCGCATTTCATCATCAGCATTTACTTAAATTTAAAGGTCATTCAAGCAAATTTATATATAAATAACACTGTTATTGATATTTTTATGGGATATATTTATATGTCCTTTCTATATGTAAGTTTGAGTTTAACACACACACAGCCTATACACATAAAACTGTGAATTTATAATGGTGATATGTTTATTTAAATTGATCAGACTATTTAGTAATAATAATTATTTATGTATATATATGTGTCTCCATATATATGTGTGTGACCTGTTGCCTGCTCACAACTTTGACATTGAAACTGATAACAGACAATAATATTAATTCAATAACTTTAACATAAATATTATTATGCTCAATAATTTTATAGAATATAGAATATCTCTTATTTTTATGTTAAATACTACTTTAATACACATATAGAATATCTTTCACATCAAGATGAAACATTCTTTCGAGTGTCAAATTCGTAAAATAATTATATTTTTTATTAATTCGTATAGAGACAAACCTTCAGGTATGATTTAATTATAATTGCTATTAAGATAGTATTAGATACTATATAATACTCTCTCTCTCTCTCTCAATGTCGGTGGAATATACTGGTTAATTTTATAAAGTACACATAATGTGTTTCTAGTTTTCCAATCCTTATAAATTAACTTACTATACATATAGGGTTAGAACAATTTAGATAAGCTTGGTAAACCTGCTCGCTTAAGTTTACCATCAAGCTTGGATAAACAGGATTGTGAAACTCTCAAACAACAGACAAGGTGTGTGTGCTACATCTGTTTGCCGTGTGTATACACACACACACACGCGCGCGTTTATATGTGTGTTATTATGTATACTGCGTTGTGTGTTTATTGTATTATTATATGTGTGGATTGTTTAATGATTCGTATCTATGTCAAGATATACATGAGATGGACGTATTATGTTTGAGATGTATGTTTATAAAGATAATACATATGTATTATATGTATTAACAACGTATGCTTTATACTTACTATAGATGTATGTATCATATTATGTGTATCATGTTCAAATTCATTGTTGAAACACACACACACACACACACACAGAGTAAAACTTATTATTTTAATGCAGAAGGACGAGGGATCACGTTAATTGGCGAGGAAGTGACGTCGTTAAGGAAACAGATAGAGAGTTTAACGCTAAGCGAGGTTAAGCTCAAGGAAGAAGTTAGCTTATAGAAGCGGGAACTCGAATATTCTAGGAATTAGGATCTTAAAGATTCTTGGAATATTATCCAGGAGCTTGCTCATGAAAGAGAGTAACAGCAAGATAGTTTTGATAATGATTCTTTTTTATTTTTATTTTTTGTTATTCACCGAATTATGTTGATAACCTTAGGGGTGTAAAGAAAATATGCATGTTTAATGCACTTAGGTATTTAGTGATGGTTTGGTTATGTGTCGTTAGGTATTTATAAGAAACTCTATGTAAAACTAGCACTTCCATCTAGAAAATTCTTACTTTAGTTTTTTGTGTTATAATTAGGTGGCACATCGGAACCTTAGGGTTACTTTAACCTCCCTCGTGTTAAGGTTTGAGGGTCAATGGGTCATTAATTAACTCATTAAGTATATTCCCTTTAGGAATGAGATTTCATGCCAGCCCACTTATGTAAATAAGAAAATAGGGAAGGACCTATATTAAATAATACATGTATGAGTGAGGGTTATTGGATTTATGACTAAGTTTGTTACTGTTATCTTGGTGCAAGTTCTAACTTGTGTTGTTAAGACACATGTCGCCTTAACTTTTAAACAGTAAGGGTGCGTCCCACCTTCGAGGTAGCTTATCTTTAACGTTGGTGAATCCATGTCATGAACTGTACATTTTAAGAATTAAAGATTAAAGTTTATCTTCAACCTCCTCCTATATGTCAAACTAAGAGCAGCACTCATAGGTAAGTTCTATATGTCAAACTAAAAGCAACACTTATAAGTAAGTCCTATATATCAAATTAAGAGCAGCACTCATAATTAAGTAAGGCACGTTCGTATTCTTGTCCAATTATGGTCGTGGGTTCTAGGTTGACAAGGGTTTCTTTTATCGAGTTCATGAGGGATAACAGAAGGGTTATAGAATTAGCATTGAGAACTACATTCGTGACACCTAGTGCAACCCTTGAATTTAAGGGGCTATGGCATAATAGCCCATATATGAAAAACTCCATGTGACACTAGGTTAGATGGCACATAGTACAATGCTTAAGACACACCTTTTGGGGTTGTCTCATGGGGTTAATCCTGAGGGGTTGGATACTCTAGTAAGTAGGCGTACATGTGTTCACATTAGAGTGTTAAACCTTGGGCATCAACTCAAGAAAGGTTAGGTCTCATAATTAAATATGCTAATGACACACTTGGCTATGGGGTGTTTTCCTTGAGATCTAGGGGTAAGCTCATTAGTAAGAGTCCTTTTGTGAAGCACTTGTGAGGTTGTATATTTAGGGTTATTCAAACTTAATCTTGAGGAGTTTACTTAGTAAACACTCATGTTTACCTAAGGTGCACACTCATGTCCTCACTAAGTAGCCATGGGACTAAGGTATAACTTAACCATTCAAACCCTTAAGGGTTAGTCGTGGTTAAAGGCACCCCTTGTCACCCTAGAGACTTCCCCGATGATGATGATCCTCAAGGGTAAGTTATTATGCCTTGGATATGTCACGGGGGTATTGCAAGGCATGTCTCCTTAGCTAGGGTGGACATGAGTCTGTGTAGGTCTTTTAGGACAAGATTTTAAAGTTTGTTCATATTATTTTCTAAGGTTTGGAAGATGGTCATTCTATGGTCCCTAAGTCTTATTCTAAGGGTTGTTTTAAACTTAATGCTGGAAGTCCACTTAGCAGCCACGTGTTACCACATTTTAACCTTATGGGTTAAAACTCTAACATTTGAAGCAGAAGTTGGAAAAGAAAAGTTTGAAGGTACTTGTAAATTAGTAACACATATATTATTAAATGTTTATAATGTAAGATATACACTTTAAACTAATACCAACACATACTTAATAAATAGAATTTAAAATTTCATATTGTTAATGATCTTACATTTAGTAATAGAGGATGTATAATTATGTTTTCAAGGAATATGCTTTATGACATCATATTATCATACTAAATATGTATAATTTTATCTAATTAGTGTACTCTATTACCTTATAAGTGAACTGTATAACTAACAATGAGGAATTCATTTCTTAATTACTTTAGGATTTATCATTATATGCTATTATATTATTATAATACATACTATGCTATGTACAAATTCTTTTGTCCGTGTGTGTTAGAGAGAGAGAGAGAGAGAGAGAGAGAGAGAGCTAATATATAAATATTTGTATAGGCATCTAGAAACATGCATGAAATGGATAGAGGAGAAATGCGGCTAAGGGAGAAAAACAGAAGTACTGGAGGAGAAATATTCAGCGAGTGTCTTGTTGGTATCTTCTCTGACACCGTTAAGAAGGATTATTCGGAGAATCTACCTAGAAATCAGGAGTTAGAGTCAGTTTAGAGGGGTTTAAGACAGGTTTAGCGTGCAGAAGGGGAGAATTTAACTATTAAAACTAACTTGAAGAAGTGCGAAACAGAGTTAGAGTTAGCTAAAGGGGAACTTAAGCTAAAGGTGGCTAAGTTAACGGATGCAGAATCTTTAATTTCGATGCTTGAATCTGCTGATTATGGTTTAAGCGAATGTAAGAACAGTGTTGAGCTGGGGTTCAAGTCTCTACGGTGACAAAAGAACTAGAGGTGTGCGTGCGTGCGTGCGTGCTGTGTGTATTTGTGTAAATACATGTCATGCTTCTATCGTGTCTATACATACATAGATATGTCTGTTTGTCCTGCTCTGTGTGTCTTATATCTGGAATTTATATGATTATTCTGTCTTCATGTTTATATGATGTCTATGTGTTTATACATACACATGCATGTACAAAAACGTGTGTTTTGTGTGTGTGTGTGTGTGTGTGTGTGTGTGGAGAGAGAGAGAGAGAGAGAGAGAGAGAGGCATCAAATAAAATGTCTGTATCTTTGTATATATTCAAGAATGCATATACACGCATGTGTGTATAGTATATACTTCTTAATAATCCTTCTTAGCGGTGTCCAACTCGGATTCCAGAGAATATAATTTATTTTCTTGCAGAATTTGGAGCTCAACACGAACAAAGTGGACAAACTGGAGCTGGACTGGAGAATATGCTGAAAGCATCAAAAGAAGAGAATATTCTTTTGATGGAGAATATTGAAGGAATCTCAGGGAATCTTGCAGAAGCTAATGCTCAGCTGGACATTAGAGTCAATTCTCAGAGAAGAACTTGACCTTAAGGTGAGCTCTAAAGTTATATATATTCATTTGTTTAATAAATAAATAACATAGGAGGATAACTGGCAGTTAACCGAGAGAGTTGCAGGGTTAGAAGCACAGCTAAGTTACGTAGACACATGCAGAGGGGTAATCTTATGTGTAATATGCATGTGTATTTGTATATGCATCTCTCTCTCTCTCTCTCTCTCTCTCTCTCTCTCTCTCTCTCTCTCTCTATCTCTCTCTCTCTCTCTATATTATAATATTATAATATATTTTTTGTTGTGTGTGTGTAATATAATGCATACAGGTGGAGCAAGAAAAGCTCAAGTCGGAGGAAGCAAGAATGCAAGACCGTACGGATATTCGTAGAATCTAAGCTGACAGACGTGGAGCGTGAGCTCGAGAATGTAACTTGATCTTTCTCAAAGGGCGCAAGCCGAGTATAGTTACTATATACTTGTGTTAAACAGCTAGTTAATTATATACACATGCATTTTATATATATATATATATATATATATATAGAGAGAGAGAGAGAGAGAGAGAGAGAGAGTGGATATTTAAAAAGGGAGTTGAAACTATATACATATAATAAGACATATGCATATACGTATATACACACATAGATTTCTGTACGAATATGTCACATATACACATTCACAGACATGCGAGATCTCCTTGTTCTGCATACATATATGTGTATATATGTGTGTGCGTGTACTTACTAAATATTAGAAAATTGCGTCTTCAAGAGGAACTTAGAAGATTGATGGATGGAAATTCCGATGACAAAGAGGGATTTAATGTAATTACCGAGAGGTTACAATGGGAAGAAATACGTAACGAGCTTGAAGGCTCTAGAAAATTCTCTCAAGGATGCGGAATATTCCATGGAAACGTCTAAGGCTCGATTCCAAGATCAAATTGAGTCCTTCAGGAAACGGGAGCTTCTGAAGCTGGAAGATGCGGACGCCAAGTTGACAGACGTGTGTGTGCGCGCGCGCGTGTAAATGTGTTATGTGTTATGTGTGTGTGTGTGTGTAATCTCATTTTTATAAGTATGCATACCCCGATTGTATATGATTATTGCTTATATGCGTGCACGTGTATGTGGCATATAGTATATAATTAACTAGCTGTTTAAAACATTAGAAATATGCTATTAACAACTAAAATCCTAATATGCTATATATAAAGTACTACACTACGTATAATCTAGTACACATAATTATTTAATAAAAGTTTGTCCACTGTGAGTTTATCCTCAAATTCCTGATTAATAAGTTTATCTATATTTAAGATTAAATAACTATACTTAGCATTCATTCAATAATTATTTTTGAATTTATTATGCAGCCTATGGTTTTCAACTAGCTCAACTTTTAAGTCATTTAAGTTGGAAGAAGATGTTCCAGTTATGCCACCTAGTTACACCATCACTTGTAAATAATGTACAAGAGAAATGAAGTTCAACATAACGTATTTCCATGGGAGAGCTAATTTGCATGCTGCATGCTGACATCAGTGTATGTACTACCACATCATCACATCTGTACAATGTCATTACAGCCTAGACACTAAGGACAAGTTAGAGTACATGACATTGTTATACATTTACCTTGGGCACCGTGGATGACCTTATTTGAGATTGTACATATAAAGAAAGAGAATGACATTAATAATGAAATTTTTGTTATTGATGAAAGTAGAGTTCAAGAATATATTTTGTTTTTACATATAATAAATGAAAAATGTGCTCAACTTTCTACAGCTGTGTAAAAGAACACGACGTGAACCTATACTTTAAAAGCACATGGTGACGAATGAAAACGTCATTGTCTGCATCTATTGTTAAGACCTTATATATAAAGTAGTACATGTGCATGCAAAAGGTATTCAATTCTTGAAAATGTTGCCGAATAAATAAACACCTTGCAATTGCATTTAGGTGTAAATCGCTCTTAATCAAGAAATACGTCTATAAAAATATTATGATATGGTGATTGTGCATCTTTTGTTTAAATCATTCTATTACTAGTGAAACAATGACATGTTCATTAAAAGCTGCCCTAAGAAAAATGATACATTACAATTTGTTGTGCTTTTTTCGATGGCTTCCTTGGCATTCAGACACGACGCCCTTCCATATGTAAAGACATTCCGGAATAAAGGGGACGTAGGGATGGGTCGTACAATTTAACATCTAAATTCAAACACAAGTGCATGTGTTTAAATTAACCCCAAAAAAGATCTCGCTTTTATGAAGGCCTTAATTCCTCGTGTGTTAAATTTATTCCGACAACAACCGAAAAGGGATGAGGAACACTTTTCAAAAATGTAAAAATACAAAATGTTTCTTGTAAAAGGTAATTTAATGATTGTACCATGTCAACATTGTTAAAATTCAATTTTGAAGATGTTTTAGTTTTTTGGTCAGTCCTAAACAC
This sequence comes from Selaginella tamariscina, assembly GCA_003024785.1. NCBI lineage: Eukaryota > Viridiplantae > Streptophyta > Lycopodiopsida > Selaginellales > Selaginellaceae > Selaginella > Selaginella tamariscina. The sequence goes on from PUQB01000006.1 coordinate 1,036,041, forward strand.
TATACAATATATGTAGTCTAGTCTATGCAAATCACTTTTCAAAATTGGTGTCACCAATTTTTTTTTAATTTGCTTTATATATTTGTCAATTACTTATTTCTTGAGTTCAATATTAACTTTTCGAGAGTCTTCTTCCATTAGCATTATAACATCCCTTATGAATATAAGGGTCTTATGATATTTAGTAAAAAGTCAATTGATAAAGGATCGCTACCCAAATGCCGACCCAAAGAGGCAACATACACATATGCACATTACATGAACACGTTAATGAGATCAAACTTGCTAGCTTCTACAATGTCAAGTTTCTTCCCTCTCACACCTAAATATCGCTTCCATTTGGAGTGTCTGGATCTGGCAAGGTTAACATTGGGCACAAAAGATTGTTACTTTAGAGTTCTTTACAATGAATAAAGTTATACATTGTTTTAAAAAATATATAATCATATATTTACCTACAAACTATGCGGCTTTAATGATGTTTTCTCACCATCCATCATGCAAGCCATGTGTGGAGTTTACGTGTGTTTTCTCTACTGGATTACCTGTTGATCAAAATCTTATAAGTTCCTCACTTAGTCTATGTTGTTCCTCTGAGCTTTGGTGTTACTAATTTTGGGCATAATGATTGATATTCTTTGCATGTTCAGAATATGTGTGTTGACAACTACTCCTTGTATAATGAAAATGACAATCATGTTCTTGCACAACATCATGACCAAAAACTTTCCTCACAATAGTCTATTTAATGACAGCTTTATCACCCCAATGGGCTTTGATCTTGTGTTTTCCACAAAGGCTTTGTACATTTGAAAAGTCAAAATGACATAGCTCTTGTACGTACACACATAGGTACTCTCTCACATACATTTTTCAACACCGTATAAAAGAAATATCAACAGTAACTACCTTAACACACACACACACGCACACATTGTTTCTAAGTTTTAAGCCATTCAAAATGTATAAATTTTCGTTTTATATACAAAATTTCTTTATGGAATCTAGAAAGATGCCTTTCTACCATTCCTCAAACTCCGGACAGCCATTACAAGTTCTTCACGCTCCTCTTCAACCTGTTATAGTTTACACATAAATATATAACTACACACACACTAATATATAAGTACAACATATATACACAAGGTATATCATATTCCATATGCTAAATAATTATAATGAACATACACACGCACGCACGCACGCACACACCTGGGCGAATCTTAGGCTCATAGTGAGGTATCTTTCTCGCATCTCACAAAGCTCGGTCTCGAGTTCGATACTCTTCCGCTTATATCCCTTGAGATCACTTACTACTTGGCTTACGTCGCCCAGGTTTTGCAAGGCTGCTGCATGCACATTTTGCTGCTTTGCAAATGCACTATATAAAAGAATAAAACAAATAATCAAAATAAAGAATTCTTTTCCAATATATTGATTGTGTGTGTGTGTGTGTGAGATATAGCTGTATCTATCTGTGATAGAGTATAGAATACGTTTACATATACTTGTATACAAACCACAGGAATATGTCTTCATCTAAATAAATTATATATCACGAGAGAGAGAGATTTGCTACACACACACACACACACACACATAAGTTTAATATAAACATGTGATTACTTGACATTATGTATGCATATATAAATATATAAAATTAAAGTACTTCATTAGTTTATAGTAATTTATATACATTTACCTTCGTAGCTGCTCTTTGTACATGTTATTGGATTCAAGTGCTTCGGCTAGTTCAGTTTCTAAGTTCGACACACGCTCGAAAGTGTTTCCCGATTTTGACATTTCTTTAAACCTCGATAGTTTCTCTTCTAATTGGAGGTTTGCTAAAATGCATAAAATTTAATATGATAGATATATATATATAATATTTACCATAACAATATATATTTAATTAATAATATGTAGTTATACTAATTAAATTTAATAGAATTTAAAAATTTCACAGTTAAAGATAAATACCTGTTTTACTCTCTGCAGTTCCTTTTGCAGCAACTCTTGAGAGTTCGCTTTTGCTGTTAACTCCCGTTTCAACTTCAATAACTGATAATAAGCAATAAATTTAGTATATTAAATAAAAAGTTTTATTCATTTTTAATATCACTTTAATTAATAGTATACACATACAAATAACTAAAGTAGAGCGGGCACCTACTTCTATTTCATGTACGAGTGATGTTGTAATATACACATTATGGTATATGTTACATGCATATATTATGTATAATGTTATATAATAAGTTTTAATGTATATATATGGACATCTATATAGATAGTAATACCTTTTCAAAAATATATATAGTGTTGCATATATATATAACACGAGTAAACGCACGCACGCAGACACACACACACACACACACCTCTTCTCGCTGTTGTTCATTTCCCAAACCTCTACTTTCTTTTCCTTTTGCCTGGCTTCTCTTTTAAAGCTCTCACATTCCGCAGATTTTAACTTCAGCTCCATCTATATATATATTAAACACATCAATGAATGTTGCTTATACATATTATTAATATTAAACAACATACCTCCAATGATTTAATTTTGTCGCGGTCCTGTGTATTAACTCTCACATTTCCTTTTGACATAGACTTTGCAAGAACACCATTCCCGTTGGCACCTGATCAGATGATATATATATATATATATATATATATATATATATATATATATATATATATATATATATATATATACAGACACACACACCACACACGCGAGAGAAGAGAGAGAGAGAGACTTTTCCGTTTTCATCCGATCCGCCTCTGCGTTTTCTATCTGTTTCCAGAATCTCAATTCTCTTTTTTAACTCTTCCTTCTCGGCCTCGCTTTTCACTCATCTTTTGCTTCATCTCACTGTTTTGCCTCCTTAATTTAATCGACTCACATCTATATAAATGAATAACATATAATTAATAATATAACATCTAATATATATAGTGCATTCTATATGATGGTAATTATTTCAATTAAGACAAGCACATAAACACCATCAAGATGGATGAATACATACATACATATATGCTTCGGTAATCATACACTGTGCTTCACGATATCATTACATAGTGTCTTACAGATTGTATAATCGTATATACATACATACACGTAAACAGTTCCTGTGTGTGTGCGCGTGTGTGTGTGTGTGAGAGAGACTGCTAATGATGTATAAAACAAGTAATATTGTTATGAATACCTAAATATATGTTATGAAAAGTATATACATGCGTGCGTATATATAATGCAAACCTTTGTTCAACTTCCAGAGCTCTGTGTGCACTCTTCTCCGCTTCCATCTGTTCAGCCTTAACCTTAACTTCTTCCAGCTCGCCAACCTTTAGTTGATTCTCCTCTTGTAATTTTTGCATGGCCGCTTCCAGGGCATTCTTCTCCGCCATCTTTCTTCTAAGCTCGTTGTTCTCTTCCACCACCTGACGGTAAACTTGTCAGCCTAAAATTTATAATCTCTCTCTCTCTCTCTCTCACTCTCTCTCTATATATATATACACACACATACATACGTACACATGTATGCATTCAGAACATATATGTATACAATAACTGTATATTATACGTAATTTATATTGGTATGTATTTCGCATATGAGTTAGGTGCATGTATATGACGTGTATGTATTTAAGTATGGTGCATGGAATATCTATATACAAACAAGTATATGGATACGCAAGTGATGGTTGTCTCTACACATATATGTATGAAGAAGTTTTACATATATATAACACATGTACACTGATATTTGTTTAGTCATGTTTCTGTCATATATCTCCTTTGCGTGCGTCCATGTGTGTGTGTGAGTGTGCGTTGGACGAATGGCATACTATATGTATCCATTTGAAATATAACATATTTCAGCTAAATGATATGCATGTATAGCACATACACGTGCACGCATATAAGCAATAATCATATACAATCGGGGTATGCATATATATATATATATATATATATATATATACATAACACATTTACACGTACACACACACACACACACACACCTTGTGCATGTCCGTCAACTTGGCGTCTGCATCTTCCAGCTTCAAAGTGAAATCAAGCTCCCGTTTCCTGAAGGACTCAATTTGATCTTGGAATCGAGCCTTAGACGTTTCCATGGAATATTCCACATCCTTGAGAGAATTTTCTTGTTCAAGCTCGTTACGTATTTCTTCCCATTGTACCCTCTCGGTAATTACATTAAATCTCTCTTTGTCATCGGAATTTTCATCCATCAATCTTCTAAGTTCCTCTTGAAGACCACGGGGAGTGCACTTAGTGTAATTTATCCTGGACACGTACGTTCATGGGGTGTAGCTTTTATCCCTAAGTATACCATAAAAGTTCTACTTTAAACCCTTAGTATACCAGAAAATTACACAAGACAAATCTTACTCCTAAGGGTGAAAATACCCAAATAAATAAGGGAAAAAATAACCCTTTAAGTAGATCCACCTCTACTTCTCCCACGTCCGCGGCGTCCTATTCCTCTGCCTTTGCCTCTACCTTGAGCTCTCCCAGCAGTTGAATTGGTAGCAACTTGTGGAACTATACAAGTTAAAGTTACATGTCAAATGTACATGGGCCAAGAAGCTTACCAGTTAATCTCTTGTCATCAATAAAGTTTCTGCAGAATAATTCAACTTGTTGTGCATCATCATGGTTCAAAGTGTATTTTCCAGTTTGTGGTTGAAACGTCAAGTTGACAATTGATATGACATTGTCAAGTAAAACAGTTGCATGATCTATTAAGTCATATGTCCACTCTCCAGATTGTTCATCCTTTTGATACCATCGAAGATTGAGACGGATTGGATATGATGGCCTATCACTCAAATCCACAAGCTCTCTAGTCTCCCTCCAAGAGTTCCCAGCTTTCCTAGACATCTTTAAAATCCTCCCAATATACCAGTTCCTACCCTCGTAAAACACTGCAATATCTGTACCATATGAAACTGAAGTTTGTGTTTTAATCCTCTCCATTTGGCCACTATCGTACACACTTGCTTTCACTTTTGTCAACCTATCTTTTGAAAAGAAAGGACTGCCGTTGAGGTGAGAAACAAGAGTGCTCTTAGCAATTTTCTTTGAATCAAGTTCAACGTATTGTGTAGCCTTTTGAACTTGTCCTGTTTCTCTTCTTGATCTAGCATCATATCAAACGTATGCCTTAACTCCAATGTCGATGCTAAAGTCTCATCCTCGTCTTGATTTGTTAACTGGCTCACTTTCCATCTCAGGATCATCGCTTCATCACCAATAAAAGTTTGTAAACTAGTTGTAAAGTTAGTCTTGTAAAAGTCTTCAAAGGCCCATGGACATTCCCACCAGTCTTTATCAGTTGACACTCCAACTATTGCAAGCATTTTTTGTGCCTCTGCCAATCCATCTTTGAGAACTGCTACTAGCTGATCATCTGTTTCTAGACCTTGGAAATTTGCTAAATCCACAACAACATTACTATCTTTTGTCTCTAAATGTGACCAAATAGCTTCCTGTTTCTTATGTGCAATAGGAAAGTTTAACGTACCAGAACTTTTGATCTCACTCAACCGGTTCATACATCCAGCTGTGTCAAGTAAATCAACACCATCATACGCACGCTCATTTCGCACCATGCCTCCTACTTTGCTGAAGAAATTTTCACAGCAATCTGATCCTGATAGCCAAAGAGGTACTGGAACTCCTGGAAGTTTTTCCCTGAAAAGCTTGATCAAGAGAACAACGTAATGACAAGAGATCTCGATATCCAAAAAGGCCTCATTACTTATGAAGTTTTCCTTCAACTGAAGGTTGGTAGAGTGAACAATCCAAAGGCGCCAAAGTCTAACTAAAAGAGTTAAAATTATAAAGAAAAAAATTATGAACTTTAAAAGTACCTGAAAAAGAAACTGACTGTGCTTGCAGCTTTTACTCGCTCTGCTAAACTTTTTGTTGGAGAAAGAAAAATGTCAAAGTAAAGAGATGCTGCAGAGAGATACACTTCTGTGCCTTGTGTGGCTTCTCGCTTACAATCTTCACGTTCTCGAGCTGCTCGCAAACAACATTGAACTTTACGTGAGCATAAACGTTGTGCTGCAGCCCAATTTTGTCTATCCTTTCTCTCTACATCACCCTTTTGCAGTTCATGTTCTTGTCGAGGGAAAACTTCATGCACCAGCCATATGTGGTTCAACGTCACTAAGAAATCTCCATGACCAATCTCTTAGCAGCAGAATCCAAAGGGTTGACTAATTTCTTTCCATTATGTGGAAAATCTTGGTCATGCAAGCCTTCTACCCAACCATCTGCTCCGCGTCGCTGTAAAAACCCACCACTCCAATCAACCTTGAATGGATTAGCTTTCACCTTACTATAGTCCTCCAACATGATTTTTCTACGTCGACCATCTCCGTCAGAGGCATGTCCAACCACTGGTCCAAGAGCACCTTCCAATCTTGTTTTCCACATGTCTTCTAGCATTTGCCATTGTTGTCGAACCTCTCTATGTGTAAACCGGTTGCATGTCAACTGAATCATCAAAGTTAAGCGAGGCACATTTTCCACCAGTGGATTAATCATGAGAACTCTTGCATAGCTTGCCATCTGACATGTCTCAAAAGCCTACACATAAATATGTAAATTTATTACAATAAACTATATTAAACCAAAAATAACAACTTACATGTGTAATAGTGTTGAAGCCTTCTTCACCACTGCCTACCACCACTTTAAAATCTGGTTGGCAAACATGATTTTCAAGCTTGCCACAAAAACCGACCAATGCATCTTGATGTGGAATCCAGCGGACACATCTTTTAATTTGAGTTTCATCTTCAGATATCTGAACAGGAACTCCTCCCATAAGATGAATCTTTTTAGTGTAGACCCTGTAAATATCGGCAAGCTGGCTAAAAAGCTCCTCACTAAAACCAACAACATATCGCAATGTCTTACGCATGGATCTTTTTGTTGTATCCATGGATAGACTGCCAAAGTTCAAAGCTAAAAAGTTGTGCATCCGAGCACCTCCAAAAATCCTCACAGCCTCAAACATATCCTTAGTCTCTACACTCCAACGTTTACCACTGTTTGGACGCCTAATATTCTGAGCAATATCTGTCAAGAAAGCCCATAGAGCTGGAAGACCTTCAAATTTTCCATGATCATGTGCCTCTACTATATCCCTACAAAACTTGCGAACATCACCTCTACACAAGTTCTCTCCCAAAGCATCTGTAATATTTCTTGATGTCATTGAAAGAGCAGTAATCCGCATCCTTTGATAAAGCACTAGCTTTTTGTATCGTCGAAGCTCACTAGCACCAAACTTGCATTGGTTCAATAACTCTCGACTTGAAAGCCAACTAAGCCTAGTTCCTTCTCCAGATGTCCTGCTACCTCGACCAAGTCTTCCTGAAGTTACTGCAAGTTCATGCCTATAAACCCGCATTCTAAAGTCATTTTCCTTTGGTATATTCACACAGTAACTACATTGAAGGTTTTCAAACACTCCTGTTGAGATCCGAATGCATTTTTTGTGCCGAAATGTGCCTTCTATCTTCACCTCTTGTCCTCTATATGTGACTATGTCTACAACATATGGCTCAGGAAACCAATTCAACCCGCTCTTGCTGTCATGAAGGAAGCCCTTCAAATCCACAAGCTTTTTATTATATCTATAATGAGTTTGCCAATAACCCCAGCATAGGTTCTTCACTAACTCACACCCTGAAATATAGAAATAAGAATCATATGTATATATACATAGATATTTACATGTCATACAAAATGCTGTTTTAAAATTTAAGCAGAATTAAAATAATTTATAGGTCTCATCATTCAGTACAATGATTTGAGCAAGCTAGCAAGTGATGTATAGAAAGTAAATGTGAGTGAAGCGTATCACTTACTGCTTGAATCACTCTCAACATTGGGCACACCACCTGTAATATTAAAATTATAGCAGTTACATATAAATTTATAAACAAGTTAACTTAAAGTAGTAGCCATATATAAACTTTAAAAAAACTTACTTATTATAGGAAAATAATGGTTAAGGCCTCGCTGGTTTCCATCAGTACAAACCAGTTTTGAAGGCTGACCAGCTAAAGCAAGATCTGCTTTACGTTTTCCCCTCCGACCACTATTTTCATTCTCTTTCTTACAACAGCATTGACATGCATACGACTAACAATGTGTTCTTTGATATTGTTTGCACATGAACCTGCAAATTATAAACATATTACACATTTATAATAAATCAAAAATAATGTTTATAATAAAACAAAATAAAATTTACCTTTATATGGATATAATGAAATGAGGCTATTATCAGATGTGCACCGAATCTTCACTTTCTCAAGTCGTTCAAAATCACTGCTCTCCCAAAGAACAAATTCACAATGTAATTGCTCACAAAGATCTGTCACTTCTTTCATTGAGTCTTCAACCAACTTCCTATTTATTTCACTCGAAGATGCCTCAGAAGAGTCCATGCAATCAGACATAGGAACATTGGTTCTTGAGCTCTTTGCCAAGCATTTCATATGTTGTTTTGACTTGAGATGTGAGGATATGAAATTCTTTAATGTATCTCGAGTGGATTCTGCCTCAGTAGATCCCAGTAACTTTTGGCACTCTACACACCATATGAAAAACTTGCATTTACCGTTAACATCCTTACTTGCAGGCTCAAACCTGTCCATGCGTTGTTGCAATGCTACTTGCTCTTTGCTGCTAAAACATCTCTAATCCAGCGTTTTCCTAAAGCACCAGCATTCTTGCTCCACATTCTAGGCCAAGAATTCTCAATATGCTCAACCTAAGAAAAGAAAAAATAAATTATTTAAAATTCAAATTATTTTATGGAAACATACCTCAACGATGGGCTCAATTTCATTGTGATCTTCATCTTCATCTTCTATTGGGTTTATCATCACTTGGCTTCTCAAGTTTCTCAAGAATAGCTTTGATACACATCTTTCCCTGTAAATTCCCATTTTGCCTCTTGTTTGTTTCTAATTTCTATGCCTTCAGCTACATTTATAAACACCCATTTCTTTGGAAGAATGTCTCCAAATCATCTTCTATTTCCTTCCGTAACTCCTTAAATGTCAATGTGGGTAATACCTTGAGCATTCCAATTTTCTTTTGGCTCCCATTCTCTTGTAGGAAAACCACAATGTCTTTTGTAGCCATGCGGTCTAGCCCCACCCTAACAGTAGATCCCCTGCTCTAAGATCCACAGTAACCCTAAGTATACTTAATATCTTACACAAAATCCTACCAGTAGCGTATATGTACGCGTATCTTACCAAGGTTTTTTAACCCCTTGAGTGCACGTACCCTAGAAAAAATAGTTTACACTAAGTGCACTCCCCGTGTTGAAAGACGCGATTTCTAAAAAAATAAGATATTTAGTAAGTACACGCACATACATATATACACATATATGTATGCAGAACAAGGAGATAAGTTTTTTCTCGCATGTGTGTGAATGTGTATATGTGACATATTCGTACAGACAACACTGCGTTTGTCTGAATTTATGTACATCTGTATATGTGTCTATGCACAACATACATAGAAATCTATGTTGTGTATATACGTATACATGCAATATTCGTATAGATGATGTCGTATAAGTTATACGACATCATATAGTTTAAGTTATATGATGTCTATGTATATAGTTTCACTCTCTCTCTCTCTCTCTCTCTCTCTCTCTCTCTCTCTCTCTCTATTCTATATATATTATATTATATATATAATGCATGTGTATATAATTAACTAGCTGTTTAACATAAGTGTATAGTAACTATACCTCGGCTTGCGCCCTTTGAGAAATCCTCGAATCTTGAAGTTACATTCTCGAGCTCTAGATTCCTTTGTGCCAGCTCACGCTCCACGTCAGTCAGCTTAGATTCTACGAGCATCCGTACGGTCTTGCATTCCTCGTAGCCCTTCCGTACGCTTGCTTCCTCCAACTTGAGCTTTTCTTGCTCCTCCAGCACCTATATGCATTATATCACACACACACACACACACAGAGATGCATATACAAATACACATGCATATATACACATAAGATTACCGATTGTAGTTTTTGCTCGAGTTCCCCTCTGCATGTGTCTACGTAACTTAGCTGTGCTTCTAACCCTGCAACTCGCTCAGTTAACTGCCAGTTATCCTCCTCCACACTTTTTAGTTTCTCTTCGTCCAGATTCACCTTGATATATAAACCATACTTACATTAATAATTTATTAACCTGTTAATATGTTATATAAACTAATTAATGAATATATAACTTTAGAGCTCACCTTAAGGTCAAGTTCTTGAACACGTTTCTCTAAAGTGTTTCGAGAATTTACTTCAATGTCGCATTAGCTTCTGCAAGATTCCCTGAGATTCCTTCAATATTCTCCTTCAAAAGAATATTCTCTTCTTTTGATGCTTTCAGCATATTCTCCAGTTCATATTTCTCCAGCTCCAGTTTGTCCACTCTTTGTTCCTGTTCCTGTTTCTTGAGCTCCAAATTCTGCAAGAAAATAAATTATATTCTGAGTTGGACACCGTTAAGAAGGACTATTAAGAAGTATATACTATACACACATGCATGTATATGCATATTTAATATATACAAAGATACAGACATTTTATTTGATGCCTTCTCTCTCTCTCACACACACACACGCACACACAAAACCGGCGCGCGCACGTTTTTGTGCATGCATGTGTATGTATAAACACATAGACATCATATAAGCATGAAGACATAATAATGACATATAAATTCCAGATTATAAGACACACAGAGCAGGACAAACATACACATATCTATGTATGTATGAAGCATGACACGTATTTATACAAATACACAAGCATGCACGCACACACACACACACCTCTAGTTCTTTTGTCACCGTAGAGACCTGAACCTCCAGCTCAACAATTCGTGAACCATGCAAGGCTTCCCTGTTCTTACATTCGCTTAAACCATGCTCAAGCTCATAATTAGCAGATTCAAGCATCGAAATTAAAGATTCTGCATCCGTTAACTTGGCCACCTTTAGCTTAAGTTCCCCTTTAGCTAACTCTAACTCTGTTTCGCACTTCTTCAAGTTAGTTTTAGTAGTTAAATTCTCCCCTTCTAACTCCGCTAAACGGTACGCTAAACCTGTCTTAAACCCCTCTAAACTCTCCAAAGAAGACCTAACTCCTGATTTCTACGTAGATTCTCCGAATAATCCTTCTTAACGGTGTCCAACTCGGATTCCAGAGAAGATACCAACAAGACATTCGCTGAATATTTCTCCTCCAGTACTTCTGTTTTCTCCCTTAGCCGCATTTCTCGTCCAGAAAAAGCTTCTCTATCCATTGCATGCATGTTTCTAGATGCCTATACAAATATTTATATATTAGCTTCTCTCTCTCTCTCTCTCTCTCTCTCTCTCACACACACACACACACACACACACACACACACACGCACGCACAAAAGAATTTGTACATAGTATTATAATTAATATAATAGCATATAATGATAAACCTAAAGTAATTAAGAAATGAATTCCTATACAGTTCACTTACAGACAAGTTAAGGTAATAATAGTATGATAATAATGTCATAAAGCATATTCCTTGAAAACATAATATCTCTCAACGCTATAGACATGTATGTAGATAAATAACAAATATACATAAACATAAGCCTATACGTTTGTGTGTTCCTGAAAATACCTTATATATAAAATGTAACACACACACACACACAAAACCAACCTTAAGCTCGGATTTAAGTGTATTGACCTCATCAACAAGGCCGTTAACCTGGTGTTCAAGCTGGGATTTGGCATCATTAAGCTCAGAGTTTAACTCCTTAAAACTCTCGTGTTCTTGCTTAAAACTGTTAACTTTGTCCTCTAAACTGTTTAACCCCAGGTAATCGGGGAAAGCTCCTTATTAGCCCTTTCCTTAAGTGCGTAGCCTCTTCTGGGTCAACGTTCGCGTGAATTTTTAGCGTATCTGCAAAATAATCAATAGTTGTGTGCATGCGTGCGTGCGTGTGTAAATGTAATTTACAATATGAATATAATATCAGTATTTTATAATAAACTATATGTATAGCATGTATAATAAATATAGTAAAATGAAGATTAATTACCTTTAAGCTTATTCACTTCTTGCTGTTTATTTTCCAATTTTTGCTCCAAATCATGTACCAATCGGATATTATCCTCAGACACCTTATGCTCTTTATTCAATTTACTTTCATAATTTTCCACCATTTCTACAGTTAATAGGATGAATTAACTTCAATATACTCCGTATTATTATATTAAATTATACATATTATACACTTTGATTAGTGTTTAACAATTAATAATTATATAAAACTTCTATTAGTACCTTCGAACTTCTTTATTTCCTCCTGTGTCTTCTCTAAGTTTGCCTCCAAGTTATGCACTGTTTCCATATTCTTAATTGATACCTCCTGTTCTTCCGTTAACTTGGTCGCATATTCTCTTACCCTTTCTGCGGATAAATGAATAACAATAAAATTTTCGTTTCATCTTTAAATGTAAGATGATGTATGAGAATATTAAATTCTATTTATTAATAATATGTTGTATTAGGTTTAAAGTGTATATTACATTATAAACGTTTAATAATATATGTGTTATTAGTTTAAGTATAAATTACATGTACCTTCAAACTTATTGAGTTCTTCTTGTTTATATTCCAGCTTCTGCTCTAACTCTTGAATATTCCTCGAGGTTATTCCCTTTTCATGAGCTAGAATGTTCTCAAGCTCCTGGATAGTATTCCGAGAATCTTCAAGATCCTGATTCCTAGAATATTCGAGTTCCCGCTTCTGTAAGCTGATTTGTTCAACTTCTTCTTTGAGCTTAACCTCGCTTAGCGTTAAACTCTCTATCTGTTTCCTTAATGACGTCACTTCCTCGCCAATTAACGTGATCTCCTCGTCCTTCTGCATTAAAATCCTCGTTTGATCGCTGTAAAGAAAGTTAGTTAAAATGATAATTTTTACTGTGTGTGTGTGTGTGTGTGTGTGTGTGTTTCAAACAATGAATTTGAACATGCATACACACATAATATGATAAATACATCTATAGTAAGTATAAAGCATACGTTATAATACATACATACATATGTATTATCTTAAAACATACATGTCAAACATAATACGTATATCTTGACATAGATACGAATCATATAAACAATCCACACATATAGATACATACAATAAACACACACACAACACAGTATATACATAATAACACACATATAAACGCGTGTGTGTGTATATACACACGGCAGACAGTGTATTAGCATCCACTGTTTTCTGGGGAATATAAACCTTTCAACGGTGTAGACGCTTCGGATGAATCTGAATTATATCGCGATAAAACTTTCTCCTGCTGAAAATCACATACAGATTAATTATATTTATCTAACTTCTTACACACGTACATGAGCATATCTATATACATATCTACGAATATATATGCGTGTGAGTGCACGCACACACAGATGAACATAGTATGTATATCTAAGTTGTACAATTGTAAGATATACATATAACCAAATATATACACACATACAGAGATATATGAACAGGAAGACATGCACACACACACACACACACACTTACTTTACTTGGAGTTGGTGGAGGAAGGTGTAACGAGGAATCCTCAAGTTCATCTTCAGAAATATGCTCAGTTTGTGAGTCTTTTGTTGGTTCAAGCTCTCTATAAAATAATTCATTAAAAATAAAACTATAATTAATTGAATAAAGCTTAAGAGCTTACCCGGAGAGTTCACCAGAGGCCAAACAATGCAACTTCATCTAAACATGATAATAAAAGAAAATAGTAAGAACGTTTTAGTAGTATTAATATAGTAGCCTAAAGTTACATCTACATACATACAATACATGGTATACATATATACACAGACACATGGTAGATATATACATGTAAAATTATGTATGTAATTATTAAAATAATATTTTTAATGTAAAAATTTACGTGTAAAACGGTGCCTGCTGAGCAATTCTTGAGTGGGAAACCATATGAAGTCGGTGATGTAGCAGTTACATATTCTGCCAAGTTCAGCGTTATTTCACCCAACACCCGAGTGGAGCTCTGTAAAAGAAAGTCATATATATATATATATATATATATATATATATATATATATATATATAGTGTAAGTTAATTATATAAGGATTGAAAAACTAGAACCACATTATGTGTAATATATAAAATTAACCAGTTTATTCACCGTAAATATATGTATAGAGAGAGAAAGAGAGATAACATATAATATCTAATACTATCTTATATATTGTTAGTTAGAAAGCAGGTCACTTAACTATATCAACTATATGATACGTATATGTTATTTAAACTAAGTTATAATGGTTTACCATTCCGACAATGAACTTGTAAAGCTTGCTATCATAGAAATTATTCCTGGCATCATGAACAAGCCTCGTGGATTCAATAATGCATCAGGAAATCTACTGTAGACTTAGCAGTCTTTGCTGTTGTCTTCCCTGTTTCTATGGATTCCAATGATACATATAGCTTCTCCCATCCAGAATGTGGTACCTGAATAAATATATAAAATTATATGTTATCTGTGGATACCCAGTACTCAGAATGATAAACACTTAGAAATTCTCATGTTGGTCATCATAAATTCATGAGAATTACATGAAACTATACAGAAATCGATCAAATTTATATGAAAACATACCTTAGTGACATGAAATGTGAACTTGAAATCGATTTTTTGACGAGTTTTTCTGCCTTTGTTGTTCATCTTCGTATATCTCGCAGATTTACAAGCTACATTGCGAAATTAAACACAGATCCATGTACCCAATAACCTGAATCCCTCACTCGTGTGTGAAAATTTCCTGCCTGTTATACAAAATTCCTGTTCTTGGTCTGCGCAATTCTCTCACCCCTTTCGAAAGAAATAAAAAATGTGGGTTTTAAAGAGCAATATAACACCCTTTTACCCTTTCTGCCCTTATATTCCAAACCCTGCTTTGGAGTGAAGGTAAAGGGCAGAATTTGGTGACTACCTAGATAGCTAAAGATCAATCTTTATGCCTTTAAACGAAAACAACAAAATAAATATTTTATTAAATAATTAATACAATTTATATTAATCATGTTTAATTAACATAATAATCGATTTATAGTACAGAATATAATTGTCAAGGAAAAATTTTGAGTGAAAATAGACGGGCACCAACCTGCACGGGACAACAGCCAAACATAAGGGTCACAATCTCACCAATATAGTATATTTAAATAAAACTTAAATTTTTAATTAATTTAATTAAGCTTAATTAGCATCGTGCATGCAACAAAGTTTTATTAATTATAAATAGCAATTATAATTAAATCATATCTGAAGGTTTGTCTCTATACGAATTAATAAAAAGTATAATACATTAAATACGAATATTAACTTTATGTTTACGAATTTGACACTTGGAGGAATCTTTCATCTTTACGTGAAAGATATTCTATATGCGTGGACCGACACGTAGTGTGTGTGTGTGTGTGTGTGTGTATCAGTCTGTTATAGTCTTCTAGAAAAAGCATATATAAAAATTAAAGTAGTATTTAACATATAAAAAAAGAGATATTCTTTATTCTATAATTATTGAACATAAATGTTAAAGTTATTGAATTAATATTATTGTCTGTTGTCAGTTTCAATGTCAAAGTTGTGAGCAGGCAACAGGTCACACATATATATATAGAGACATATATATATACATAGACAGTGATAGTTAAATAATTATTAATAATAAATAGTCCGATTAGTTTAAATAAACATAAAATTCACAGTTTTATGTGTATAAGATGTGTGTGTGTGTGTGTGTGTGTGTGTTAAACTCAAAGTACACATATAAAAAGAAGGATATATAAATATATACCATAAAATAGTTATTATATATATAAATTTCAAATTGACAGCTTTAATGACCTTTAAATTTAAGTAAATGTTGATGATGAAATGCGGAAAGCATACACATACATATAACACGCACGCACATTATGTTCTGTGTTTAATATCATTAAAGAATTAACATAACAGAAAGTATTAGTAGTGTATATATAAAAAGAATGTATGTGTATAAATATATACACAGTGTTAAGTAAACATAATATTCATATTGAAAAACTAAAGACAGAAGAGATTTCCTCTAATGTGTTTGTGTAGTCGGTTCTTTCTTCACTTTGGAAGGCGGAAGTGGAGGGGTCTGTAAAATAAATGTACATATACATGCTCTCTCTCTCTCTCTCTCTCTCCTCTCTCACACACACACACACACACACACACGCACACACACACCAAGTATGTAATGTATGATATCATTGCTGGATTATAAGATAAGAATCTGAATTTGATAAAGAAAAACTCTCGTTTAAAATTATACACTGTATATGTGTAAATGTTTGTAAAATTTGATAATACAAATTATACACAAGACACACACATACCTGCGTCAGCGCCAATCCAGCGATGGCGATCATGCATCCTACAGTCCCCACCATGAGCTGCGTCTTGTTCACCATTCCTTACAAACCTAACCCTAAATGTAGCCTAAACAAAAGAAACCCTAGGGTTATATAATTTAGGGTTTAAGAGATGATTAACGTTTTAAAACTCTTGCTAATTACAGGTTATGATTCAACATGGTAAGTTTTTACCCTCTCTCACACGCACGCACGCACGCACATTTTTTACACACGTCAGGTAGCTCTGGGTTTTACA
Source organism: Selaginella tamariscina (assembly GCA_003024785.1). Lineage (NCBI taxonomy): Eukaryota > Viridiplantae > Streptophyta > Lycopodiopsida > Selaginellales > Selaginellaceae > Selaginella > Selaginella tamariscina. The sequence goes on from PUQB01000006.1 coordinate 1,052,882, forward strand.
ATATGGCATTTATTCAAGGCCAGGATTTCAACCTAAAGCAGACCAGCGTGGTCTTTAAGATTCAAGATGACAAGTTGTATATACTATTATGTTATGTATAAATTTAATTATTTTATTTCGCTAAGCAGGTTTGATTATATGGCAATTAGTGATACTAAACAAGGCATCTTGACGTATTATTTGCGTGTATACACATGTTATTATATATATAGTTCGTTTATGTTTGAAAAGTATCAATATTCAGCTGAAACCACGGTAAAACAGGCTCCATGGGTGGATTAGCTTTAAAACATCGGTTTTTGGATAATTACACCAAGTAATGAGTTTAAAAATGGAGGTCCAACATTTTCTGCGGCTTATGATATTATCTTCGTCTAGAAGCACACTTATGGACTAAATACATATATATAAATAAAATGTATAAACTTTCTTTTAAAAAACAAAAACATACAAAAATAATATTAAATATGTAATAAAACAACAATGTATTAAATAACTATAAAAATACACCTCACATTTATATATTACAACATCGGTATAATATTTAAGCACGCTAAACCTGTTTAAACCCCTCTAAACTGACTCTACTCCTGATTTCTACGTAGATTCTCCGAATAATCCTCTTTAACGGTGTCAGAGAAGATACCAACAAGACACTCGCTGAATATTTTCCTCCAGTACTTCTGTTTTTCTCCCTTAGCCGCATTTCTCGTCCTCTCTATCCATTTCATGCATGTTTCTAGATGCCTATACAAATATTTATATATTAGCTCTCTCTCTCTCTCTAACACACACGGACAAAAGAATTTGTACATAGCATAGTATGTATTATAATTAATATAATAGCATATAATGATAAATCCTAAAGTAATTAAGAAATGAATTCCTTCACTTATAGACAAGTTAAGTAATAGAGTACACTAATTAGATAAAATTATACATATTTAGTATATAATATGTCATAAAGCATATTCCTTGAAAACATAATTATACATCCTCTATTACTAAATGTAAGATCATTAACAATATGGAATTTTAAATTCTATTTATTAAGTATGTGTTGGTATTAGTTTAAAGTGTATATCTTACATTATAAACATTTAATAATATATGTGTTACTAATTTACAAGTACCTTCAAACTTTTCTTTTTCCAACTTCTGCTTCAAAGTGTTAGAGTTTTAACCCATAAGGTTAAAATGTGGTAACACGTGGCTGCTAAGTGGACTTCCGGCATTAAATTTAAAACAACCCTTAGCATAAGACTTAGGGTCCATAAAATGACCATCCTCCAAACCTTAGAAAATAATATGAGCAGACTTTAGAATCTTATCCTAAAAGACCTACACAGACTCATGTCCACCCTAGCTAAGAAGACATGCCTTGCACATACCCCCTGACATAGCTAAGGCATAATAACTTACCCTTTGAGGAATCACCATCATCGGGGAAGTCTCTAGGTGACAAGGGGTACCTTTAACCACGACTTAACCCTTAAAGGTTTGAATGGTTAAGTTATACCTTAGTCCCATGGCTAGTACCTAGTGAGGACACGAGTGTGCACCTTAGGTAAACATGAGTGTTTTACTAAGTAAACTCCTCAAGATTAAGTTTGAATAACCCTAAATACACAACCTCACAAGTGCTTCACAAAAGGACTCTTACTAATGAGCTTACCCCTAGATCTCAAGAAAACACCCCATAGCCAAGTGTGCCATTAGCATATTTAGTTATGAGACCTAACCTTTCTTGAGTTGATGCCCAAGGTTTAACACTTTAATGTGAACACATGTACGCCTACTTACTAGAGTATCCAACCCTCGGGATTAACCCCATGAGACAACCCCAAAAGGTGTGTCTTAAGCATTGTATTATGTGCCATCTAACCTAGTGTCACATGGAGTGTTTCCCATATGTGGGTTATTATGCCATAGCCCCTTAAATTCAAGGGTTGCACTTATGTAGTTCTCAATGCTAATTCTATAACCCTTCTGTTATCCCTCAGGAACTCGTAAAAGAAACCCTTGTCAACCTAAACCCACGACCACAATTGAACAAGAATACGAACGTGCTTACTTAATTATGAGTGCTGCTCTTAGTTTGATATATAGGACTTACTTATAAGTGCTGCTTTTAGTTTGACATATAGAACTTACTATGAGTGCTGCTCTTAGTTTGACATATAGGAGGAGTTGAAGATAAACCTTAACCTTTGATTCTTAAAATGTACAGTCCGTGACATGGATTCGTCAACGTTAAAGATAGGCTACCTAGAAGGTGGGATGCACCCTTACTGTTTAGAAGTTGAGGCGACATGTGCCTTAACAACACAAGTTAGAACTTGCACCAAGAGAAGAGTAACGAACTTAGTCATGAATCCAATAACCCTCACTCATACATGTACTACTTAATATAGGTCCCTCCCCTGTTTTCTTATTTACATAAGTGGGCTGGCATGAAATCTCATTCCTAAAGGAATATACTTAATGAGTTAATTGAGGGAGGTTAAAGTAACCTAAGGTTCCGATGTGCCACCTATTATAACACAAAAAACCAAAGTAAGAATTTTCTAGATGGTTTTACATAGAGTTTTTTGTAAATACCTAATGACAAGTAACCGAACCATCACTAGATACTAAGTGCATTAAACATGCATATTTTCTTTACACCCCTAAGGCTTATCAACATAATTCGGTGAATAACAAAAAATAAAAATAAAAAAGAATCATAATCAAAACTATCATTATTCCTTGCTGTTATTCCCTTTTCATGAGCAAGCTCCTGGATAATATTCCAAAATCTTTAAGATCCTGATTCTAGAATATTCGAGTTCCCGCTTCTGTAAGCTGATTTGTTCAACTTCTTCCTTGAGCTTAACCTCGCTTAGCGTTAAACTCTCTATCTGTTTCCTTAATGACGTCACTTCCTCGCCAATTAACGTGATCCCCTCGTCCTTCTGCATTAAAATAATAAGTTTTACTTGTGTGTGTGTGTGTGTGTGTGTTTCAAACAATGAATTTGAACATGCATACACACATAATATGATACATACATCTATAGTAAGTATAAAGCATACGTTGTAATACATACATACATATGTATTATCTTTATAAACATACATCTCAAACATAATACGTCCATCTCATGTATATCTTGACATAGATACGAATCATATAAACAATCCACACATAATATAGATACATACAATAAACACACACAACGCAGTATATACATAATAAACACACATATAAACGCGCGCGTGTGTGTGTATACACACGGCAAACAGATGTATACATGTAGTAGCACGCGCACGCACACACACACACACACCTTGTGTGTTGTTTGAGAGTTTCACAATCCTGTTTATCCAAGCTTGATGGTAAACTTAAGCGAGCAGGTTTACCAAGCTTATCTGAACTTGTTCTAACCCTAATGTATAAGTTAATTATATAAGGATTGGAAAACTAGAAACCACATTATGACTTTATAAATTAACCAGTTTATTCACCGTACATTGAGAAGAGAGAGAGAGAGAGTATAACATATAGTATCTAATACTATCTTAATAACAATTATAATTAAATCAACCTGAAGGTTTGTCTCTATACGAATTAATAAAAAATATAATTATTTTTACGAATTTGACACTCGGAAGAATGTTTCATCTTTATGTGAAAGATATTCTATATGTGTATTAAGTAGTATTTAACATAAAAAAAATAAGAGATATTCTATATTCTATAAAACTTATTGAGCATAAATATTATTTATGTTAAAGTTATTGAATTAATATTATTGTCTGTTGTCAGTTTCAATGTCAAAGTTGTGAGGTCACACACATATAATGGAGACACACAAATATATATACATAGACAGTGATAGTTACTAAATAGTCTGATCAATTTAAATAAACATATCACCATTATAAATTCACAGTTTTATGTGTATAGGCTGTGTGTGTGTTAAACTCAAACTTACATATAGAAAGGGACATATAAATATATCCCATAAAAATATCAATAACAGTGTTATTATATATATAAATTTGCTTGAATGACCTTTAAATTTAAGTAAATGCTGATGATGAAATGCGGAAAGCAAACACACACACACACACACACATAATGTTCTGTGTTTAATATCATTAAAGAATTAACATAACAGAAAGAATTGACAATAATATAAAGTATACATATGCATAGTGTATATATGTGTACGCAGGGTTAAGTAAACACAATATTCATATTGAAAAACTAAAGACAGAATAGATTTCCTCTAATGTGTTTTCACTTTGGGAGGCGGAAGTGGAGGGGTCTGGAGGTTATGATTCAACACAGATATCAGGTAAGTTTTCACTCTCTCACACACACACACACGCACGCACGCACACGTTTTTCACATACAGATACATCATGTTACGTTAGCTCTGGGTTTTACACATATGGCATCTATTCAAGGCCAGAGGGCTGGCAGCGTGGTCTTTAAAATTCAAGATGACAAGCTGTATATACTAAATTATTTTTATTTTGTTAAACAAGTCTAATTATATGGTAATTAGTGATGACAAGTTCGTTTATGTTTTAGGTATCAATATTCAATGGGATGAACAACAAAAGTCACTATACTTTATATATACTATTGAAATCAGAATGTCAATCTCAAGACACTTAGACATTCTTGCACAGCTTACAGAAAAATGGAGACCTCATATCTCAGCAGTCCATTTCGCACACACCCGGTGGTACCGACTTTTGCATTCAGTCATCCCCTTCCCATAGGCCACACTCCTTCACACTCCTCATATCTTCAGCAGTCCATTTCGCACACACCCGGTGGTAACTTCTTAATTGGGTACATGGATCTGTGTTTAATTTCGCAATGTAGCTTGTAAATCTGCGAGATATACGAAGATGAACAACAAAGGCAGAAAAATCGTCAAAAGATCGATTTCAAGTTCACATTTCATGTCACTAAGGTATGTTTTCATATAAATTTGATCGATTTCTGTATAGTTTCATGTAATTCTCATGAATTTATGATGACCAACATGAGAATTTCTAAGTGTTTTATCGATTCTGAGTACTGGGTATCCACAGATATGAATACCAACATATAATTTTATATATTTATTCAGGTACACATTCTGGATGGGAGAAGCTATATGTATCATTGGAATCCATAGAAACAGGGAAGACAACAGCAAAGACTGCTAAGTCTACAGTAGATTTCCTGATGCAATTATTGAATCCACGAGGCTTGTTCATGATGCCAGGAATAATTTCTATGATAGCAAGCTTTACAAGTTCATTGTCGGAATGGTAAACCATTATAACTTAGTTTAAATAACATATACGTATCATATAGTTGATATAGTTAAGTGACCTGCTTTCTAACTAACAATATATAAGATAGTATTAGATATTATATGTTATACACTCTCTTTCTCTCTCTATACAATATATTTACGGTGAATAAACTGGTTAATTTTATATATTACACATAATGTGGTTCTAGTTTTTCAATCCTTATATAATTAACTTACACAATTTATGTTATATATATATATATATATGACTTTCTTTTACAGAGCTCCACTCGGGTGTTGGGTGAAATAACGCTGAACTTGGCAGAATATGTAACTGCTACATCACCGACTTCATATGGTTTCCCACTCAAGAATTGCTCAGCAGGCACCGTTTTACACGTAAATTTTTACATTAAAAATATTATTTCTAATAATTACATACATAATTTTACATGTATATATCTACCATGTGTCTGTGTATATATGTATACCATGTATTGTATGTATGTAGATGTAACTTTAGGCTACTATATTAATACTACTAAAACGTTCTTACTATTTTCTTTTATTATCATGTTTAGATGAAGTTGCATTGTTTGGCCTCTGGTGAACTCTCCGGGTAAGCTCTTAAGCTTTATTCAATTAATTATAGTTTTATTTTTTAATGAATTATTTTACAGAGAGCTTGAACCAACAAAAGACTCACAAACTGAGCATATTTCTGAAGATGAACTTGAGGATTCCTCGTTACACCTTCCTCCACCAACTCCAAGTAAAGTAAGTGTGTGTGTGTGTGTGTGCATGTCTTCCTGTTCATATATCTCTGTATGTGTGTATATATTTGGTTATGTATATCTTACAATTGTACAACAATTACTATCCAGTCATCCCCTTCCCATAGGCCACACTCTTCACACTCCTCATCTTCAACTTCGAATAGAGGCCCCTTCTCACGAGCAACACGCTCCATGTCTTCCATCACCTGCTGCAACTCCAGGCGATAATCAGGTACCAGCTCCGCTCTTTCCGGTATGGGGAGAATCAACTGCTTTGCCTCTTTCAACTCCGTGATCGAATAACTGGACCGCTTTCTTTTTCGTTGACCGTCAGCATCCGTTTCGGGTGTTTCGAGCTTGGTGTCAGCATCCGTTTTGGGGTCTTGAGCTTGGTATACGGCAGCTCACAATGACCCTGGAATGACTAGCACGAAGATTGGTTTCTGCTGGCCAATTGATTCGCAAACTTTAACCAACTCCTCATAATCGGATTTCCACATGGGCCTTCGCTCCTTTGCTAGAGTGACTTGGAGGAGGTACTGAAACCTCCCGGCAATCGAATCCACCAAGGGGAAAGTGCGACTCAGCGGAAGCACGTACTTGTCCCTGTCGGAATCGGTGAAGGTCGAACTGTTGCCGTAGTGAAACTTGATGTCTGCCGGTGGAAGAGTAATCCTTGAACCATCAGAAAGACCGAACTCGCCACCACCACTTAACGTCTTGTGAGCAAAGTCCTCAAAAACACCTCCCGCAGCAGTTGCGAACTTTGAGTCAACTTTGGTCCTGTCTAGGAGTTCCAGTCGTTTCTCCAGGTTAGCGCTGTAGAACTCCTGGCCAAACCGCTTCTTGCACCAACGGGACACAAACTTCACTTCACGTATGCTTTTCATGTTATGCTCGGGATCCTCCAGAAAGATTCTATGTGACAAACCCGAGCCCGGAATTAACCGGCTCCCGCAACGTCCTCACGTAATGCTCTACTGCCCCGCCGTTGTCTCCGCCACCCGTGAAAGTTCACGCCGGAAGTGCCGAACAATACCCCCGCAGATATAGCCGTGCCATGAAATTTGCAGCACTCGTACAACCTGGGGATTAAAAAAGTCCCGCTCTTCTCCCGTCAAGGAGTACTCAGTCCTCTGCAAGTTGTCCTGCCACTTTCTGTTCCACAGAGCTAACAGTTCGGCAGGCTTCCACGCGCACATGTGGAGGATTGTGAAGTATCCCTCGTCCATAGTCTTCTCTGCTTCCACGGCACCGTTGGCAGGGTTTGGACTGGCGAAAAGCACAGAGCGGCCAAGTAAATTCTGTACGCCATTGAACCTCTGGTCGATCAGCAACCATGTTCCCGGTACGCCAAGGTACTTGTCTGCCACCTCCGTTGTTACCTGCTCACACTTTCCACCATGGAAGTAATAGAACTTTGAGAAAGTCGACAGCTGCACTACAATCGAGCAGCCCAACTGGCGTAGCCGTGATACGAAGTACCACAAACAGCATGACTTGCCGATCCCTGGATTTCCAGAAATATGAGTGAACGTGTAATTGTCGTTGAAAACCTTGTGGAAGGCCCTCTTATACGAGACGCGAACATAAACCTCACCAGGTTCTCCAGCAATTCGGGGCAGCTTCATAAAGCCATCCTTGACAGTGAAGTCGTCGTCACGCAGGGGCACCTCAGAGATACCTGGAAGTACAAGAAAACACAATAAATCCAAACAGATCCTGCACAGAACCGACACCCAGAAGACCACAGTAACGGACAAGGGACAATAGTAACACTTACCAGCATAACCAGGAGCAAGGGCAGGGGCAGAAGCTGCAAAAACAAACACAGATTTGTCAGCGAGAGAAAGTCGAAATCAATAAACAGAACAACACCCACAAGATCTAAGACCAGCAATAACAGATCCAGAGCACACAACACCAGCTCTGAGATGGCTTTGAGAAAAAGAAAAGCTTTTGCAATTTACTCAGAAGGGAAAACAACGCCATGGCCACCGAAACAAACAGGAACAAACTCGCCCAAATCCAGGGTCATGAGAAGCTCAAGGCAAGACGAAACACATAGCCTTAAAGAACAATCAATCGCTGACCTACTAGAATCAAATCATCAACAGCAGAACCATACCTTTGGCAAGAGTCCGCTGTTTCTCCTTCTCTAGCAGCTGCATCTTCTCATCTCGCAGCTGCTTCTCCTTCTCTCGCAGCTGCATCTTCTCATCTCGCACCTGCTTCTCCTTCTCTCGCAGGTACTTTTTCTCTTCGGGATCTTTCGCGATCGAAAGTTCGATTTTCGTTGCACCCCATCGATTTCTCGTTGACCCCATCGATTTCTCGTTGCACCCCATCGATTTCTCGTTGCACATCCAGCATAGAGCGCAAGTCGACACCCATATCCTTGGAAACCCTAGGACTTCAGCTTTGACGGCCAAGATTTAGATCCAAGTTCAACGACGACGATTGATGAGTCCCAAACTTACAAAAGTCAAAGCCGGTCAATGGATAAAATCAACGGCTTTCAACGGTAAGAATATTCTATTACCCACGTGTACGAGTATGAAGTAGGAGTATGTATGATGGTAAGTGTATTATATAAGAATGTGTCAGTAGTATGCCTAGAATATTCTGTAACCTTAAAAATAGAATATTCTAAAAATATTCTGGTAAATTTGAGAGTAAAAATGTTTTATGCACAAGCCCCACTATGTAAAATTGTAATTTAGTTAAACACCAATTGTATTTTCATCTTGTGAATAACTCTATTCGGACTCGTTGCACTTGTCCTATTTCTCCCTATATGTTCGGCCTCACTCCACTATTGCATCTGTTCAACCTCATTACATGGGGGTCGCATGTTCTGTTCGGATTCACTATGCTCATCCTCACTCCACAATCCATATTTTTTGTCTTTGCTCCATTATTGTATCCACTTGTCCTTACTCCATCATCGGGGTCAGACTCTTATCCGTCCCTGTACCCCCTCCAAATTTAGGCAAAAGGAAAAAGTGAGAAAAATTAAGGAAAAAAGTGGAAAAGAAAATATGATAAAGAAGCATTAGAAAAGAAATTTTCAACATTGTTAAGGCGGAAATAAAAAAATAAGGAAGAAAGTGTTTAAAGAACATAAAGGTTGAATAATAAGGGTATCCTATTATAAAATACTTTGGCCACCACAAAGATTCACACTGGTTAACATCTTCAATATATATCTCAACATTTAAGATGGGAAAATCAATAAGAAAAGTCCATGCCCTTTCAAGGAAATAAAAAAATTCCTTAACAGTAACGGTAAGGCAAAGACTCTTAATGGCACCCATAACCGAGGAAATACACTCAACCTAAAATTCTAGCAAAAGTGACTCAACCCTTGGAACATCAACATCAAAAATAATTAAAGATTATACAAACGAAATAAAAGCAAGATTCTTGACTTGTTTAATATTTAGATTAGTATAAGAAAGACATAAAGCACTCAACTCAACACTTGATTAAGAATGAGAATCATAAGAGTCACAAACAATTGATGTGCTAAGAGAAGAAAATACTGCAAATGAGAAAGAAATAATAAGAACATGAGAAGGTGGCTCAAGTGAAGAAATATGAAAAGGTTAAGAAAGAGGGAAAGACAAAGAAAGAGAATCGAATGGCAGATTTATCGAGTGACACTTACTCTGCGAGATCTCCAACTCATCCGCATTATATTTTCATCAGCCCTTAAACTTAATTTTTATCAAGTTTGAGTATTTGGGAGTCGAAGTTGTGATTTAAGTCTAGCAATGAGCCATTATTGGCTGTGATATAAAGATTCTATTGACTATGAATTGATTTGGGCAGTGTGATTTAGTGGTGGCACACCACCCTGTTTGCCAAGCTGTGAGTTATATGTTGTGTTGGAGGCATCGAGTTATAGTGCCATTAATTCTATCCACCTATTTGAGTGCCATTGGCATGGCTTATTTGAGCACCATTGAATCACATCTTTTTCTCACCATATTCTCAATATAAGCTTCCTTAAACTTGCTCAAAACCTTTGTGAAAGGGTTTTACAAATTGGTGTTTAAAATTTGAAATTTACCACCTTATTCTTTATTCCACACATGGTGATATACTATTAAGTATAAATTAGTTCGGTACTTTAATATTATAAAGCATATATATGTATATATATTTGAAATAATATGTTAATTGGACTTATTAGAATTTATAATCCATTTTCATATTTAACCATCCTATTCTTTATTCCATGAAGCCGTACATGGGTAAAGTGGCAAAAATAAAGTTGCTATTTATTTTTAAATGTAATATTATAAATAAATAATATTATAATGAATTAATTAATTATTAAAAAATCTAATTAATATACGATATACATAGGTACAATATGTATATTAAATTTGAGTTTATAAATTTGTAGGATCTGCAAACTTATAAACACAACTTATAAGTGTGTGTATGCGTGATAAAGCCTTCACAAATTCTTGTGCTTTCATAAGTAATTGTATTTTTGGGTAGTGAATTAAACTATTTTAATCAAATTTATGCTCAATAGCTATTTAATCAAGTAAAATTGGCTACCATAGGAAAAGTCACATAGGTGCCATGTAAGTGTACATAGATTATAAATTTTAAATAACTTGTAACAAGTGAAAACAAATCAGTGATAAAATAAAATAACTTTTAATTTAACAAATGTTGAAATTGTATTTATGAAAGAATTTAAAACTGTGTAGGGAATGTAAATTGGCAAGAAAGAAATTTTATAACAATTTGAACTCAAATTAGTTACACTTAAACTTCACAATCCTTAGGATGATCACAATTAAACATTAATCTTTATATGAACGACATTTAGTTTTACATATTTATTTATATTGGAATTGTAAAGTTTAATTCCAGATTATTATTAACCTTTGTATTTACTACAGTAAATACCCATTAGGGTGAGAAACATGGTTAAAAACTATATTCAAACATGAAATAAAATTTACATGCTGTAAGTTAACATTTAATTGTTAAAGTATAAGAACAAGATGCATCTTGTTGTTATTTTCACAGCAACCCGAATAGGTTAGTTTTTGAAATTTTATTTTATTTTTTATACATATTATTTCATATGGACTTTTACAAAGTGCATTATGGTTGAAATAGCCATGTGTGTGGTTTTGTATAGTAGATATAATTAAAATTATGATTTGAGCATTAAAATATTACTTTAAATAGTACACTATGTCTTTAAAAATTGTTAAAGTACAAAAATAATTGACTTTGTATGTGGTTTTTTAATTGAATTGGAGTTGTATATTTATGATTAATATAATTAATGAGTAATCATAAAGCTTTAATGGTCATTAGAGATATAAATTTTAAACAAAATTTACAAGGCTTCACAATTGATTTTATAAGTGAGGTATCAATTGATAAACATAGCTATATGTGTATGTAGATGCATATGTATATAATCGAGGTACCATAATATATATAATATGCATTTAATATATATAATAAAGATATATGTGAAAACTGCTTTTGTTGATATGTATGCCAAGTGTAGGTGCACACCAGAAGCATATAGAGTGTTTGCCTCTCCAAAATGTGGTATCTTGAATAACATTTCTAATGGGATACATGGTGAATGGGGAGAGTGTATATGAGGATATATATAATATGCAGTAGTATATATATATAATATAAATATGTTTTAAGTGTGTAATCCTGTACACAATAACAAATATATATGTATCTTTAACAAAGTATATATACAAAACACATGAATATGTTTTAAAGTCTAAAATTCATACTAATATATGTGTTATGTGTGTGTGTGTGTGTCACGAGGTGCAATATTATATATATAAGCATCTTTATCATTTAATGAATTATATATACAATATTTTTTAAAGTGTATAATCTTATACACAATAACATACACACACATATACATATATACATGTGTGTGTGTGTGTGTGTGCGCGCGCGTTTATTTCCTTGCACCCTGTACATACACTATAGCTCCATTACACATGTGATAAACATAATGATAAATTGACATGCTCAATAAACCATATAAGGTCATAAGGTTTTTTCTTAGATTTAGAATTCTTTATTCTAGTTAATATCCATCGTTCAATTTAAAGATAAAGTTTTAGATCTTCAACGTCAATTAAGGGTTAGGGTTAGTATAGTATGAGCTCAGATAAGCAAAGTAGCATCAATATTGCAAGATCACCATTGTATCTAGTGATAGAGTTTCATTTTGGCTCCACGTGTGTCTCTCTTTTGTTTATATATATATATATATATATATATATTTCTACTTAAATTATAAGGAACTAAATGAAACAAGTACAAAGAAGGTAAGACCGAAATTTCATTTTTAAACATGTTATATAATATATAATTCATACATATATATCTCTTATATATATATATATATTAGATTTATATCATACGATCTTTAATACTAACACTTTGATTATTTGCAAGAACAAATATTCTATGAACATATAGTTGATGATAATTTGTCCATTGTCAGATGACCAATAAATGCAAAAGAGTGGTGATCCATAAGGGAAGCTAAATGGTGGAGTGGGTGACTTCCATCAAGTACAGATTGATAACAACGGTTATTAGGTGGCACTGATAACAAGTTAGATCCGATCGTTCATATCAATCACCAAGGTACTAAAGACAATATGTATGAGGTGCATTAAATCAATAGGCCAAGACCTAAGAAGTTCAATGGGGAAGCACCACTTGGGCCTATGTTTTAGTACCACCCAATCCACTATCTAAGCAGGCATGCAAGCAATGGGTTAGGGTTGTATGTCTTGCTTTGACTAAGAATTATACCTTGGTTTCTAAGAGATGGGCCACCTTGTACTCCTGAAAGAATATATTAGTATCTCTTTGTCTATCATTATCCACTCCTAATCTCTCCTATTCTCTCCTACTCTCACTCCTTTTTATGTCTCCTCCTCAATAGGAGCCTATACCAAAGAAGGGAGCTTTAGTCCACCAATACATGGACCCTCGTGGTGTTCGGGTAGAGGCCACCCTACACATTCCCATATTTCGGCTTGGAACCCTGGGATTGAGCATTGGCAATAGCATTTTAGCAACCACTAAGACCATCTAAGGTCTCTCACATCTGGCCTTTGGAGTTCCTAATGACCAACACATCGTTGAATACATCTTAAAGGTAAAAAGAATGCTTAAATGTATGTGTTCAAAAGGTTATATTTGTAATATATAGTGTATAACATATATGTTGCACATGTGAATGTATATATTTATTGTTAAGTGTTTCTATTTTTGTTAGTGAACAAGCCGAGGAGTTCCATGTAGAAGTGAAAACTATAGGCTTATTCTTTTAATGACAAATTCAAGGGCTAAGAAACAATATAATTTGTATATACATATATGGAAAGTGTCTATATAATTAAAGAACATGTATTTTGACAGGAATTTACTTTATTCGGGAATAGATACATATTCAACTTGATTTTAAATTACTAAATATTCTTAATATTTTTATGTATGTATAAATATATATATTTATTATAATTTCTCATCATTGGTCCATTTCTTGATTAAGACTCTCTTTTTATCCTCTTTCTCTCATACACATACGTGTATATAACTATATGTATACAATGCAGGAATGAGTTTGGGGTGTGTGTGTTTATGTATGTGTATATGCATTATTTATTTATTTGTATAAGTTGGCTTATTTGCATGAGGCTTTGAAACCAAAAGTAGTTCATGGAGATTCAAAGTAAGGAACATATTGTTGAATGTACATTAAAACGTTAAGATTTTAAATTTTAAATTTCAACCTCGTAAAAACCACAATTATATAAAAATCATCGTTCGTTTGACTACCGTTGATGAATCTTTTAACATTTCCAACTATCGGAATCTCATTTGAAATTTCTAAAATATCTTTTCCATCTTCTCCCGGCCACTTTCCCGCATCCGGCACCAATTCAGATTCACCAACTTCACTTTCTGTAGCTCAACTGCCACTCACAAAACACATATTCTACCTTCTCTAATTGAAACTCTATCCACAAATTGAAAGCATTACAAATTGAGTCAGATGAGAATCTAACATAAAATATTCTTTTTGAATTAATATAAACTGTATGGTATTATTATGTACTATATGCCTTTAAGTCTTATTATTGAAGAATTTTTTAATTTTAATGAAAACTAACATTTTTTGCCTATGTAGATCAGCAGAGAAAAAGAAAACAAGAATGAAGACAAGAGTGATCCTTAATTGGTGTTGATTTAATTTAAAATTTTATAATATTTAATAAGCTTTTATACTTATAGATTTAATTAATCTTGGATTTGTAACTTAATTCTATCTTATCATATATTTTAAAAGCCAATGTTGGATCTTTGGCTTGATCTTTTTGGAGCCCTAACTTGAGTTGAGATTAGAGTTAAGGGTTTTAACCTTAACCAAATCTAATCACCAGAATATACCATACATATTGAATATATCAAGCAAGGTCACTATCATTCTCAGGTAGAGCCACCTGTACCGCAAATAAGAAAAGAACCTCTTAAATTTGTATTTCTCGTCTGGTCCTGACAGTCATAACCTTAATGACCCATGTGGCAATTACAACACTCAAGTTCCAAAAACTTCACAAATGGATCGTTTAAGGAAGCAATTTTATATATTACTTATTTAATCCCTAGGGAAACAAAGAACAAGATGAAAATACAATTGGTGTTTAACTAAATTACAATTTTACATAGTGGGGCTTGTGCATAAAACATTTTTACTCTCAAATTTACCAGAATATTTTTAGAATATTCTATTTTTAAGGTTACAGAATATTCTAGGCATACTACTGACACATTCTTTATAATACACTTACCATCATACATACTCCGTACTTCATACTCGTACACGTGGGTTAGAATATTCTTACCGTTGAAAGCCGTTGATTTTATTCCATTGACCGGCTTTGACTTTTGTAAGTTTGGGACTCATCAATCGTCGTCGTTGAAACTTGGATCTAAATCTTGGCCGTCAAAGCTGAAGTCCTAGGGTTTCCAAGGATATGGGTGTCGACTTGCGCTCTATGCTGGATGTGCAACGAGAAATCGATGGGGTGCAACGAGAAATCGATGGGGTGCAACGAAATCGATGCAACGAATATCGATGACGTGGAGTTTCAACTTTCGATCGCGAAAGATCCCGAAGAGAAAAAGTACCTGCGAGAGAAGGAGAAGCAGGTGCGAGATGAGAAGATGCAGCTGCGAGAGAAGGAGAAGCAGCTGCGAGATGAGAAGATGCAGCTGCTAGAGAAGGAGAAACAGCGGACTCTTGCCAAAGGTATGGTTCTGCTGTTGATGATTTGATTCTAGTAGGTCAGCGATTGATTGTTCTTTAAGGCTATGTGTTTCGTCTTGCCTTGAGCTTCTCATGACCCTGGATTTGGGCGAGTTTGTTCCTGTTTGTTTCGGTGGCCATGGCGTTGTTTTCCCTTCTGAGTAAATTGCAAAAGCTTTTCTTTTTCTCAAAGCCATCTCAGAGCTGGTGTTGTGTGCTCTGGATCTGTTATTGCTGGTCTTAGATCTTGTGGGTGTTGTTCTGTTTATTGATTTCGACTTTCTCTCGCTGACAAATCTGTGTTTGTTTTTGCAGCTTCTGCCCCTGCCCTTGCTCCTGGTTATGCTGGTAAGTGTTACTATTGTCCCTTGTCCGTTACTAGGTCTTCTGGGTGTCGGTTCTGTGCAGGATCTGTTTGGATTTATTGTGTTTTCTTGTACTTCCAGGTATCTCTGAGGTGCCCCTGCGTGACGACGACTTCACTGTCAAGGATGGCTTTATGAAGCTGCCCCGAATTGCTGGAGAACTTGGTGGTTTATGTTCGCGTCTCGTATAAGAGGGCCTTCCACAAGGTTTTCAACGACAATTACACGTTCACTCATATTTCTGGAAATCCAGGGATCGGCAAGTCATGCTGTTTGTGGTACTTCGTATCACGGCTACGCCAGTTGGGCTGCTCGATTGTAGTGCAGCTGTCGACTTTCTCAAAGTTCTATTACTTCCATGGTGGAAAGTGTGAGCAGGTAACAAAGGAGGTGGCAGACAAGTACCTTGACGTACCGGGAACATGGTTGCTGATCGACCAGAGGTTCAATGGCGTACAGAATTTATTTGGCCGCTCTGTGCTTTTCGCCAGTCCAAATCCTGCCAACGGTGCCGTGGAAGCAGAGAAGACTATGGACGAGGGATACTTCACAATCCTCCACATGTGCGCGTGGAAGCCTGCCGAACTGTTAGCTCTGTGGAACAGAAAGTGGCAGGACAACTTGCAGAGGACTGAGTACTCCTTGCAGGAGAAGAGCGGGACTTTTTTAATTCCCCAGGTTATACGAGTGCTGCAAATTTCATGGCACGGCTATATATCTGCGGGGGTATTGTTCGGCACTTCCGGCGTAAACTTTCACGGGTGGCGGAGACAACGGGCGGGGCAGTAGAGTATTACGTGAGAACGTTGCAGGAGCCGGTTAATTCCCCGGGCTCGGGTGTGTCACATAGAATCTTTCTGGAGGATCCCGAGCATAACATGAAAAGCATACGTGAAGTGAAGTTTGTGTCCCCTTGGTGCAAGAAGCGGTTTGGCCAGGAGTTCTACAGAGCTAACCTGGAGAAACGACTGGAACTCCTAGACAGGACCAAAGTTGACTCAAAGTTCGCAACTGCTGCGGGATGTGTTTTTGAGGACTTTGCTCACAAGACGTTAAGTGGTGGTGGCGAGTTCGGTCTTTCTGATGGTTCAAGGATTACTCTTCCACCGGCAGACATCAAGTTTCACTACGGCAACAGTTCGACCTTCACCGATTCCGACAGGGACAAGTACGTGCTTCCGCTGAGTCGCAATTTCCCCTTGGTGGATTCGATTGCCGGGAGGTTTCAGTACCTCCTCCAAGTCACTCTAGCAAAGGAGCGAAGGCCCATGTGGAAATCCGATTATGAGGAGTTGGTTAAAGTTTGCGAATCAATTGGCCAGCAGAAACCAATCTTCGTGCTAGTCATTCCGGAGGGTCATTGTGAGCTGCCGTATACCAAGCTCAAGACACCCAAAACAGATGCTGACACCAAGCTTGAAACACCGGAAACGGATGCTGACACCAAGCTCAAGACGCCCAAAACGGATGCTCACACCAAGCTCAACACACCCAAAACGGATGCTCACACCAAGCTCAAGACGCCCAAAACGGATGCTGACACCAGGCTCAAGACGCCCAAAACGGATGCTGACACCAACCTCAAGACGCCCAAAACGGATGCTCACACCAAGCTCAAAACGGATGCTGACGGTCAACGAAAAAGAAAGCGGTCCAGTTATTCGATCACGGAGTTGAAAGAGGCAAAGCAGTTGATTCTCCCCAGACCGGAAAAAGCGGAGCTGGTACCTGATTATCGCCTGGAGTTGCAGCAGGTGATGGAAGACATGGAGCGTGTTGTTCGTGAGAAGGGACCTCTATTCGAAGTTGAAGATGAGGAGTGTGAAGAGTGTGGCCTATGGGAAGGGGATGACTGGATAGTCTGTGGTGAATGCAAAAGTTGGTACCACCGGGTGTGTGCGAAATGGACTGCTGAAGATATGAGGTCTCCATTTTTCTGTAAGCTGTGCAAGAATGTCTAAGTGTCTTGAGATTGACATTCTGATTTCAATAGTATATATAAAGTATAGTGTTCATCCCATTGAATTCTAACGATATTAGTGGAAGTAGTTTAACATTAATTATATACATACATACGTACGTACATACATATATATAAATAAATTCCAAACCGTTCCATGCATGGAACCTCTTTAATAAAATATAATGTATCGATGATATAATATATATTTGAAGGATACGCTTTAACGATGTTGTAATTAACACATAAGTGGTGCTTCTAGACGAAGATAATCATACATAAGGGCTTTATGGACCTCCATTTTTAAACTCATTACTTGGTGTAATTATCCAAAAACCGATGTTAGGCTTAAAGCTAATCCACCCAAATATTGATACCTAAAACATAAACGAACTTGTCATCACTAATTACCATATAATTAGACTTGTTTAACAAAATAAAAATAATTTAGTATATACAGCTTGTCATCTTGAATTTTAAAGACCACGCTGCCAGCCCTCTGGCCTTGAATAGATGCCATATGTGTAAAACCCAGAGCTAACGTAACATGATGTATCTGTATGTGAAAAACGTGTGCGTGCGTGCGTGTGTGTGTGTGAGAGAGTGAAAACTTACCTGATATCTGTGTTGAATCATAACCTCCAGACCCCTCCACTTCCGCCTCCCAAAGTGAAAACACATTAGAGGAAATCTATTCTGTCTTTAGTTTTTCAATATGAATATTGTGTTTACTTAACCCTGCGTACACATATATACACTATGCATATGTATACTTTATATTATTGTCAATTCTTTCTGTTATGTTAATTCTTTAATGATATTAAACACAGAACATTATGTGTGTGTGTGTGTGTGTGTGCTTTCCGCATTTCATCATCAGCATTTACTTAAATTTAAAGGTCATTCAAGCAAATTTATATATATAATAACACTGTTATTGATATTTTTATGGGATATATTTATATGTCCTTTCTATATGTAAGTTTGAGTTTAACACACACACAGCCTATACACATAAAACTGTGAATTTATAATGGTGATATGTTTATTTAAATTGATCAGACTATTTAGTAATATATGTCTATGTATATATATTTGTGTGTCTCCATATATATGTGTGTGACCTCACAACTTTGACATTGAAACTGACAACAGACAATAATATTAATTCAATAACTTTAACATAAATAATATTTATGCTCAATAATTTTATAGAATATAGAATATCTCTTATTTTTTATGTTAAATACTACTTTAATACACATATAGAATATCTTTCACATAAAGATGAAACATTCTTCCGAGTGTCAAATTCGTAAAAATAATTATATTTTTTATTAATTCGTATAGAGACAAACCTTCAGGTATGATTTAATTATAATTGCTATTAAGATAGTATTAGATACTATATGTTATACTCTCTCTCTCTCTCTCAATGTACGGTGAATAAACTGGTTAATTTTATAAAGTCATAATGTGGTTCTAGTTTTCCAATCCTTATATAATTAACTTATACATATAGGGTTAGAACAAGTTTCAGATAAGCTTGGTAAACCTGCTCGCTTAAGTTTACCATCAAGCTTGGATAAACAGGATTGTGAAACTCTCAAACAACACACAAGTGTGTGCGTGCGTGCTACTACATGTATACATCTGTTTGCCGTGTGTATACACACACACGCGCGCGTTTATATGTGTGTTTATTATGTATATACTGCGTTGTGTGTGTTTATTGTATGTATCTATATATGTGTGGATTGTTTATATGATTCGTATCTATGTCAAGATATACATGAGATGGACGTATTATGTTTGAGATGTATGTTTATAAAGATAATACATATGTATGTATGTATTACAACGTATGCTTTATACTTACTATAGATGTATGTATCATATTATGTGTGTATGCATGTTCAAATTCATTGTTTGACACACACACACACACACAGAGTAAAACTTATTATTTTAATGCAGAAGGACGAGGGGATCACGTTAATTGGCGAGGAAGTGACGTCATTAAGGAAACAGATAGAGAGTTTAACGCTAAGCGAGGTTAAGCTCAAGGAAGAAGTTGAACAAATCAGCTTACAGAAGCGGGAACTCGAATATTCTAGGAATCAGGATCTTAAAGATTCTTGGAATATTATCCAGGAGCTTGCTCATGAAAAGGGATAACAGCAAGGAATAATGATAGTTTTGATTATGATTCTTTTTTATTTTTATTTTTTGTTATTCACCGAATTATGTTGATAAGCCTTAGGGGTGTAAAGAAAATATGCATGTTTAATGCACTTAGGTATCTAGTGATGGTTCGGTTACGTGTCATTAGGTATTTACAAAAAACTCTAT
This sequence comes from Selaginella tamariscina, assembly GCA_003024785.1. Classification (NCBI taxonomy): domain Eukaryota; kingdom Viridiplantae; phylum Streptophyta; class Lycopodiopsida; order Selaginellales; family Selaginellaceae; genus Selaginella; species Selaginella tamariscina. The sequence goes on from PUQB01000006.1 coordinate 1,072,990, forward strand.
GTAAAACTAGCACTTCCATCTAGAAAATTCTTACTTTGGTTTTTTGTGTTATAATTAGGTGGCACATCGGAACCTTAGGGTTACTTTAACCTCCCTCTGTTAGGTTTAAGGGTCAATGGGTCATTAATTAACTCATTAAGTATATTCCCTTTAGGAATGAGATTTCATGCCAGCCCACTTATGTAAATAAGAAAACAGGGGAGGGACCTATATTAAGTAGTACATGTATGAGTGAGGGTTATTGGATTCATGACTAAGTTCGTTACTCTTCTCTTGGTGCAAGTTCTAACTTGTGTTGTTAAGGCACATGTCGCCTCAACTTCTAAACAGTAAGGGTGTCCCACCTTCGAGGTAGCCTATCTTTAACGTTGGCGAATCCATGTCACGGACTGTACATTTTAAGAATCAAAGGTTAAGGTTTATCTTCAACCTCCTCCTATATGTCAAACTAAGAGCAGCACTCATAGGTAAGTTCTATATGTCAAACTAAAAGCAGCACTTATAAGTAAGTCCTATATATCAAACTAAGAGCAGCACTCATAATTAAGTAAGGCACGTTCGTATTCTTGTCAATTGTGGTCGTGGGTTCTAGGTTGACAAGGGTTTCTTTTATCGAGTTCCTGAGGGATAACAGAAGGGTTATAGAATTAGCATTGAGAACTACATTCGTGACACCTAGTGCAACCCTTGAAGGGGCTATGGCATAATAGCCCACATATGGGAAACACTCCATGTGACACTAGGTTAGATGGCACATAATACAATGCTTAAGACACACCTTTTGGGGTTGTCTCATGGGGTTAATCCGAGGGGTTGGATACTCTAGTAAGTAGGCGTACATGTGTTCACAAAGTGTTAAACCTTGGGCATCAACTCAAGAAAGGTTAGGTCTCATAATTAAATATGCTAATGCACACTTGGCTATGGGGTGTTTTCCTTGAGATCTAGGGGTAAGCTCATTAGTAAGAGTCCTTTTGTGAAGCACTTGTGAGGTTGTGTATTTAGGGTTATTCAAACTTAATCTTGAGGAGTTTACTTAGTAAAACACTCATGTTTACCTAAGGTGCACACTCGTGTCCTCACTAGTACTAGCCATGGGACTAAGGTATAACTTAACCATTCAAACCTTAAGGGTTAGTCGTGGTTAAAGGTACCCCTTGTCACCCTAGAGACTTCCCCGATGATGTGATTCCTCAAAGGGTAAGTTATTATGCCTTGGCTATGTCACGGGGGTATGTGCAAGGCATGTCTCCTTAGCTAGGGTGGACATGAGTCTGTGTAGGTCTTTTAGGACAAGATTCTAAAGTCTGCTCATATTATTTTCTAAGGTTTGGAGGATGGTCATTTTATGGACCCTAAGTCTTATGCTAAGGGTTGTTTTAAATTTAATGCCGGAAGTCCACTTAGCAGCCACGTGTTACCACATTTTAACCTTATGGGTTAAAACTCTAACACTTTGAAGCAGAAGTTGGAAAAGAAAAGTTTGAAGGTACTTGTAAATTAGTAACACATATATTATTAAATGTTTATAATGTAAGATATACACTTTAAACTAATACACATACTTAATAAATAGAATTTAAAATTCATATTGTTAATGATCTTACATTTAGTAATAGAGGATGTATAATTATGTTTTCAAGGAATATGCTTTATGACATCATATTATCATACTAAATATGTATAATTTTATCTAATTAGTGTACTCTATTACCTTAACTGTCTATAAGTGAAGGAATTCATTTCTTAATTACTTTAGGATTTATCATTATATGCTATTATATTAATTATAATACATACTATGCTATGTACAAATTCTTTTGTCCGTGTGTGTTAGAGAGAGAGAGAGAGCTAATATATAAATATTTGTATAGGCATCTAGAAACATGCATGAAATGGATAGAGGAGAAATGCGGCTAAGGGAGAAAAACAGAAGTACTGGAGGAGAAATATTCAGCGAGTGTCTTGTTGGTATCTTCTCTGACACCGTTAAGAAGGATTATTCGGAGAATCTACCTAGAAATCAGGAGTTAGAGTCAGTTTAGAGGGGTTTAAGACAGGTTTAAGACAGGTTTACGTGAACAGAAGGGAGAAAACTAGAGTTAGCTAAAGGGGAACTTAAGCTAAAGGTGGCTAAGTTAACGGATGCAGAATCTTTAATTTCGATGCTTGAATCTGCTGATTATGGTTTAAGCGAATGTAAGAACAGTGTTGAGCTGGGGTTCAAGTCTCTACGGTGACAAAAGAACTAGAGGTGTGTGCGTGCGTGCGTGCGTGCTTGTGTATTTGTGTAAATACATGTCATGCTTCTATCGTGTCTATACATACATAGATATGTCTGTTTGTCCTGCTCTGTGTGTCTTATATCTGGAATTTATATGATTATTCTGTCTTCATGTTTATATGATGTCTATGTGTTTATACATACACATGCATGTACAAAAACGTGTGTTTTGTGTGTGTGTGTGTGTGTGTGTGTGTGTGAGAGAGAGAGAGAGAGAGAGAGAGGCATCAAATAAAATGTCTGTATCTTTGTATATATTCAAGAATGCATATACACGCATGTGTGTATAGTATATACTTCTTAATAATCCTTCTTAGCGGTGTCCAACTCGGATTCCAGAGAATATAATTTATTTTCTTGCAGAATTTGGAGCTCAACACGAACAAAGTGGACAAACTGGAGCTGGACTGGAGAATATGCTGAAAGCATCAAAAGAAGAGAATATTCTTTTGATGGAGAATATTGAAGGAATCTCAGGGAATCTTGCAGAAGCTAATGCTCAGCTGGACATTAGAGTCAATTCTCAGAGAAGAACTTGACCTTAAGGTGAGCTCTAAAGTTATATATATTCATTTGTTTAATAAATAAATAACATAGGAGGATAACTGGCAGTTAACCGAGAGAGTTGCAGGGTTAGAAGCACAGCTAAGTTACGTAGACACATGCAGAGGGGTAATCTTATGTGTATATATGCATGTGTATTTGTATATGCATCTCTCTCTCCTCTCTCTCTCTCTATTATATATATATGTATATATATGTGTGTGTGTGTGTGTGTGTGTGTAATATAATGCATACAGGTGCTGGAGGAGCAAGAAAAGCTCAAGTCGGAGGAAGCAAGAATGCAAGACCGTACGGATATTCGTAGAATCTAAGCTGACAGACGTGGAGCGTGAGCTCGAGAATGTAACTTGATCTTTCTCAAAGGGCGCAAGCCGAGGTATAGTTACTATATACTTGTTAAACAGCTAGTTAATTATATACACATGCATTTTATATATATATATATATATATATAGAGAGAGAGAGAGAGAGAGTGGATATTTAAAAAGGGAGTTGAAACTATATACATATAATAAGACATATGCATATACGTATATACACACATAGATTTCTGTACGAATATGTCACATATACACATTCACAGACATGCGAGATCTCCTTGTTCTGCATACATATATGTGTATATATGTGTGTGCGTGTACTTACTAAATATCTAGAAAATTGCGTCTTCAAGAGGAACTTAGAAGATTGATGGATGGAAATTCCGATGACAAAGAGGGATTTAATGTAATTACCGAGAGGTTACAATGGGAAGAAATACGTAACGAGCTTGAAGGCTCTAGAAAATTCTCTCAAGGATGCGGAATATTCCATGGAAACGTCTAAGGCTCGATTCCAAGATCAAATTGAGTCCTTCAGGAAACGGGATTTCACTCTGAAGCTGGAAGATGCGGACGCCAAGTTGACAGACGTGTGTGTGCGCGCGCGCGTGTAAATGTGTTATGTGTTATGTGTGTGTGTGTGTGTGTAATCTCATTTTTATAAGTATGCATACCTTGATTGTATATGATTATTGCTTATATGCGTGCACGTGTATGTGGCATATAGTATATAATTAACTAGCTGTTTAAAACATTAGAAATATGCTATTAACAACTAAACATCCTAATATGCTATATATAAAGTACTACACGACGTATAATCTAGTACACATAATTATTTAATAAAAGTTTGTCCACTGTGAGTTTATCCTCAAATTCCTGATTAATAAGTTTATCTATATTTAAGATTAAATAACTATGCTTAGCATTCATTCAATAATTATTTTTGAATTTTATTATCAGCCGTTTTCAACTAGCTCAACTTTTAAGTCATTTAAGTTGGAAGAAGATGTTCCAGCTATGCCACCTAGTTACACCATCACTTGTGAATAATGTAAGAGAAATGAAGTTCAACATAACGTATCTCCATGGGAGAGCTAATTTGCATGCGCATGCTTGACATCAGTGTATGTACTACCACATCATCACATCTGTACAATGTCATTACCTAACACTAAGGACAAGTTAGGGTACATGACATCGTTATACATTTACCTTGGCACCGTGGATGACCTTATTTGAGATTGTACATATGGAGAAAGAGAATGACACTAATAATGAAATTTTTGTTATTGATGAAAGTAGAGTTCAAGAATATATTTTGTTTTTACATATAATAAATGAAAAATGTGCTCAACTTTCTACAGCGTGTAAAAGAACACGACGTGAACCTATACTTTAAAAGCACATGGTGACGAATGAAAACGTCTTTGTTGCATCTATTGCTAAGACCTTATATATAAAGTAGTACATGTGCATGCAAGAGGGTATTCAATTCTTGAAAATGTTGCCGAATAAATTAATTGCATTTAAAATATTATGATATGGTGATTGTGCATTTTTGTTAAATCATCCTCCTTCTATTACTAGTGAAACAATGACATGTTCATTAAGAGCTGCCCTAAGAGAAATGCCATGCATTACGACTTATTGTGCTTTTTTCGATGGCTTCCTTGGCATTCAGACACGACGCCCTTCATGTTTGTAAGGACATTCCGAATAAAGGGACGTAGGATGGGTCGTACAATTTAACATCTAGATTCAAACACAAGTGCATGTGTTTAATTAACCCCAAAAAAGATCTCCTCTTTTATGAAGGCTTCAATTTCCTCATGTGTTAAATTATTCTGACAACAATCGAAAAGGGATGAGAAACACTCTTCAAAAATGCAAAAATGCAAAATGTTTCTTGTAAAAGGTAATTTAATGATTGTACCATGTCAACATTGTTAAAATTCAATTTTGAAGATGTTTTAGTTTTTTGGTCGTCCTAAACACTATACAATATATGTAGTCTAGTCTATGCAAATCACTTTTCAAAATTGGTGTCACCAATTTTTTTTTAATTTGCTTTATATATTTGTCAATTACTTATTCTTGAGTTCAATATTAACTTTTCGAGAGTCTTCCTCCATTACATTACAACATCCCTTATGAATATAAGGGTCTTGTGACATGTTTAGCAAAAAGTCAATTGATAAAGGATCGCTACCCAAATGCCGACCCAAAGAGGCAACATACATATGCACATTGCATGAACACGTTAATGAGATCAAACTTGCTAGCTTCTACAATGTCAAGTTTCTTCCTCTCACACCTAAATATCGCTTCCATTTGGAGTGTCTGGATCTGGCAAGGTTAACATTGGGCACAAAAGATTGTTGCTTTAAAGTTCTCTATAATGAATAAAGTTATACATTGTTTTAAAAAATATAATCATATATTTACCTACAAACTATGCGGCTTTAATGATGTTTTCTCACATCCATCATGCAAGCCATGTGTGGAGTTTACGTGTGTGTTTCTTATTACTACTGTTGATCAAAATCTTATAAGTTCCTCACTTAGTCTATGTTGTTCCTCTGAGCTTTTGGTGTCTACTAATTTTGGGCATAATTATTGATATTCTTTGCGTGTTCAGAATATGTGTGTTGACAACTACTCCTTGTATAATGAAAATGACAATCATGTTCTTGCACAACATCATGACCAAAAACTTTCCTCACAATAGTCTATTTAATGACAGCTTTATCACCCCGATGGGCTTTGATCTTGTGTTATGTTTTCCACAAAGGCTTTGTACGTTTGAAAAGTCAAAATGACATAGCTCTTGTACGTACACACATAGGTACTCTCTCCGTACATTTTTCATTTGACACCCTAGTATAAAAGAAATATCAACAGTAGCTACCTTAACACACACACACACACACACACGCACACATTGTTTCTAAGTTTTAAGCATTCAAAATTCAAAATGTATAAATTTTCGTTTTATATACAAAATTTCTTTTATGGAATCTAGAAAGATGCCTTTCTACCATTCCTCAAACTCCGGACAGCCATTACAAGTTCTTCACGCTCCTCTTCAACCTGTTATATTTTACACATAAATATATAACTACACACACACTAATATATAAGTACACACATATATACACAAGGTATATCATATTCCATATGCTAAATAATTATAATGAACATACACACGCACGCACACGCACACGCACACCTGGGCGAATCTTAGGCTCATAGTGAGGTATCTTTCTCGCATCTCACAAAGCTCGGTCTCGAGTTCGATACTCTTCCGCTTATATCCCTTGAGATCACTTACTACTTGGCTTACGTCGCCCAGGTTTTGCAAGGCTGCTGCATGCACATTTTGCTGCTTTGCAAATGCACTATATAAAAGAATAAAACAAATAATCAAAATAAAGAATTCTTTTCCAATATATTGATTTGTGTGTGTGTGTGTGATATATAGCTGTATCTATCTGTGATAGAGTATAGAATACGTTTAATATATATATAACATGTATACAAACCACAGGAATATGTCTTCATCTAAATTATATATCACGAGAGAGAGAGATTTGCTACACACACACACACACACACACACAAGTTTAATATAAACATGTGATTACTTGGCATATATGTATGCATATATAAATATATAAAATTAAAGTACTTCATTAGTTTATAGTAATTTATATACATTTACCTTCGTAGCTGCTCTTTGTACATGTTATTGGGATTCAAGTGCTTCGGCTAGTTCAGTTTCTAAGTTCGACACACGCTCGAAAGTGTTTCCCGATTTTGACATTTCTTTAAACCTCGATAGTTTCTCTTCTAATTGGAGGTTTGCCTAAAATGCATAAAAATTTAATATGATAGATATATATATATAATATTTACCATAACAATATATATTTAATTAATAATATGTAGTTATACTAATTAAATTTAATAGAATTTAAAATTTCACAGTTAAAGATAAATACCTGTTTTACTCTCTGCAGTTCCTTTTGCAGCAACTCTTGAGAGTTCGCTTTTGCTGTTAACTCCCGTTTCAACTTCAATAACTGATAATAAGCAATAAATTTAGTATATTAAATAAAAAGTTTTATTCATTTTTAATATCACTTTAATTAATAATATACACATACAAATAACTAAAGTAGAGCGGGCACCTACTTCTATTTTCATGTACGAGTGATGTTGTAATATACACATTATGGTATATGTTACATGCATATATTATGTATAATGTTATATAATAAGTTTTAATGTATATATATGGACATCTATATAGATAGTAATACCTTTTCAAAAATATATATAGTGTTGCATATATATAACACGAGTAAACGCACGCACGCAGACACCACACACACACACACCTCTTCTCGCTGTTGTTCATTTCCCACAACCTCTACTTTCTTTTCCTTTTGCCTGGCTTCTCTTTTAAAGCTCTCACATTCCGCAGATTTTAACTTCAGCTCCATCTATATATATATTAAACACATCAATGAATGTTGCTTATACATATATTATTAATATTAAACAACATACCTCCAATGATTTAATTTTGTCGCGGTCCTGTGTATTAACTCTCACATTTCCTTTTGACATAGACTTTGCAAGAACACCATTCCCCGTTGGCACCTGATCAGATGATATATATATATATATATATACAGACACACACACACACACACGCGAGAGAGAGAGAGAGAGAGAGACTTTTCCGTTTTCATCCGATCCGCCTCTGCGTTTTCTATCTGTTTCCAGAATCTCAATTCTCTTTTTTAACTCTTCCTTCTCGGCCTCGCTTTCACTCATCTTTGCTTCATCTCACTGTTTTGCCTCCTTAATTTAATCGACTCACATCTATATAAATGAATAACATATAATTAATAATATAACATCTAATATATATAGTGCATTCTATATGATGGTAATTATTTCAATTAAGACAAGCACATAAACACCATCAAGATGGATGAATACATACATACATATATGCTCGGTAATCATACACATGTGCTTCACGATATCATTACATAGTGTCTTACAGATTGTATAATCGTATATACATACATACACGTAAACAGTTCCTGTGTGTGTGCGCGTGTGTGTGTGTGAGAGAGACTGCTAATGATGTATTAAAACAAGTAATATTGTTATGAATACCTAAATATATGTTATGAAAAGTATATACATGCGTGCGTATATATAATGCAAACCTTTGTTCAACTTCCAGAGCTCTGTGTGCACTCTTCTCCGCTTCCATCTGTTCAGCCTTAACCTTAACTTCTTCCAGCTCGCCAACCTTTAGTTGATTCTCCTCTTGTAATTTTTTGCATGGCCGCTTCCAGGCATTCTTCTCCGCCATCTTTCTTCTAAGCTCGTTGTCTCTTCCACCACCTGACGGTAAACTTGTCAGCCTAAAATTTATAATCTCTCTCTCTCTTCTCTCTCTCACTCTCTCTCTATATAATATTATACACACACATACATACGTACACATGTATGCATTCAGAACATATATGTATACAATAACTGTATATTATACGTAATTTATATTGGTATGTATTCGCATATGAGTTAGGTGCATGTATTGACGTGTATGTATTTAAGTATGGTGCATGGAATATCTATATACAAACAAGTATATGGATACGCAAGTGATGGTTGTCTCTACACATATATATGTATGAAGAAGTTTACATATATAAACACATGTACACTGATATTTGTGTTAGTCATGTTTCTGTCATATATCTCCTTTGCGTGCGTCCATGTGTGTGTGTGATGATATGCATGTATAGCACGTACACGTGCACGCATATAAGCAATAATCATATACAATCGGGTATGCATATATATATATATATATATATATATATATATATATATATATATATATACATAACACATTTACACGTACACACACACACACACACACCTTGTGCATGTCCGTCAACTTGGCGTCTGCATCTTCCAGCTTCAGAGTGAAATCAAGCTCCCGTTTCCTGAAGGACTCAATTTGATCTTGGAATCGAGCCTTAGACGTTTCCATGGAATATTCCACATCCTTGAGAGAATTTTCTAGAGCCTTGATGTTCTGTTCAAGCTCGTTACGTATTTCTTCCCATTGTAACCTCTCGGTAATTACATTAAATTTCTCTTTGTCATCGGAATTTTCATCCATCAATCTTCTAAGTTCCTCTTGAAGACGCGATTTCTAAAAAATAAGATATTTAGTAAGTACACGCACATACATATATACACATATATGTATGCAGAACAAGGAGATAAGTTCTTTTCTCGCATGTGTATGAATGTGTATATGTGACATATTCGTACAGACAACACTGCTTTTGTCTGAATTTATGTACATCTGTATATGTGTCTATGCACAACTATACATTACGTATATGCATATGTATTATATGATGTCGTATAAGTTATACAACATCATATAGTTTAAGTTATATGATGTCTATGTATATAGTTTCACCTCTCTCTCTCTCTCTCTCTCTCTCTCTCTCTCTCTCTCTCTCTCTATATATATATATATATATATAAATGCATGTGTGTATATAATTAAGCTGTTTAACACAAGTACATAGTAACTATACCTCGGCTTGCGCCCTTTGAGAAAGATCCTCGAATCTTGAAGTTACATTCTCGAGCTCTAGATTCCTTTGTGCCAGCTCACGCTCCACGTCAGTCAGCTTAGATTCTACGAGCATCCGTACGGTCTTGCATTCCTCGTAGCCCTTCCGTACGCTTGCTTCCTCCGACTTGAGCTTTTCTTGCTCCTCCAGCACCTATATGCATTATATCACACACACACACACACACACACAGATGCATATACAAATACACATGCATATATACACATAAGATTACCGATTGTAGTTTTTGCTCGAGTTCCCCTCTGCATGTGTCTACGTAACTTAGCTGTGCTTCTAACCCTGCAACTCTCTCGCTTAACTGCCAGTTATCCTCCTCCACACCCTTTAGTTTCTCTTCGTCCACATTCACCTTGATATATAAACCATACTTACATTAATAATTTATTAACCTATTAATATGTTATATAAACTAATCATTTATTAAACAAATGAATATATATAACTTTAGAGCTCACCTTAAGGTCAAGTTCTTGAACACGTTTCTCTAAAGTGTTTCGAGAATTTACTTCAATGTCCAGCTGAGCATTAGCTTCTGCAAGATTCCCTGAGATTCCTTCAATATTCTCCTTCAAAAGAATATTCTCTTCTTTTGATGCTTTCAGCATATTCTCCAGTTCATATTTCTCCAGCTCCAGTTTGTCCACTCTTTGTTCGTGTTCCTGTTTCTTGAGCTCCAAATTCTGCAAGAAAATAAATTATATATATCAAAATTCAGGATAGTTAGATTTACGATACATTAATAATACTATACACACGTGTATATGCATATTTAACACATTCTTGAATATATACAAAGATACAGACATTTTATTTGATGCATACATAACATCTCTCTCTCTTCTCTCTCTCTCTAACACACACACACACACACACAAAACAGACGCGCGCGCACGTCTACATATATTTTTGTACATGCATATGTATAAACACATAGACATCATATAAACATGAAGACATAATAATGACATATAAATTCCAGATATAAGACACACAGAGCAGGACAAACATACACATATCTATGTATGTATAGACAAGATAGAAGCATGACACGTATTTTACAAATACACAAGCACGCACGCACGCACGCACACACACCTCTAGTTCTTTTGTCACCGTAGAGACCTGAACCTCCAGCTCAACAATTCGTGAACCATGCAAGGCTTCCCTGTTCTTACATTCGCTTAAACCATGCTCAAGCTCATAATTAGCAGATTCCAGCATCGAAATTAAAGATTCCGCATCCGTTAACTTAGCCACCTTTAGCTTAAGTTCCCCTTTAGCTAACTCTAACTCTGTTTCGCACTTCCTCAAGTTAGTTTTAATAGTCAGATTCTCCTCTTCTAACTCCGCTAAACGGTACGCTAAACCTGTCTTAAACCCCTCTAAACTCTCCAAAGAAGACTCTAACTCCTGATTTCTACGTAGATTCTCCGAATAATCCTTCTTAACGGTGTCCAACTCGGATTCCAGAGAAGATACCAACAAGACATTCGCTGAATATTTCTCCTCCAGTACTTCTGTTTTCTCCCTTAGCCGCATTTCTCGTCCAGAAAAAGCTTCTCTATCCATTGCATGCATGTTTCTAGATGCCTATACAAAATTTATATATTAGCTCTCTCTCTCTCTCTCTCTCTCTCTCTCTCTCTCTCACACACACACACACACACACACACACACACACACACACGCGCACAAAAGAATTTGTACATAGTATTATAATTAATATAATAGCATATAATGATAAACCTAAAGTAATTAAGAAATGAATTCCTATACAGTTCACTTACAGACAAGTTAAGGTAATAATAGTATGATAATATAATGTCATAAAGCATATTCCTTGAAAACATAATATCTCTAATTATACATCCTCTATTACTAACAACGCTATAGACATGTATGTAGATAAATAACAAATATACATAAACATAAGCCTATACGTTTGTGTGTTCCTGAAAATACCTTATATATAAAATGTAACACACACACACACACACAAAACCAACCTTAAGCTCGGATTTAAGTGTATTGACCTCATCAACAAGGCCGTTAACCTGGTGTTCAAGCTGGGATTTAGCATCATTAAGCTCAGAGTTTAACTCCTTAAAACTCTGGTGTTCTTGCTTAAAACTGTTAACTTTGTCCTCTAAACTGTTTAACCCCAGGTAATCGGATACTCCCGAGAATCTGGAAAGCTCCTTATTAGCCATGTTCAGCTTAAATATTAAATCCATATTTTCGTCTGTAAGCTCCTTAATATCAACTTCCAGCTCCTCTACTTCTTTCCTTAAGTGCGTAGCCTCTTCTGGATCAACGTTCGCGTGAATTTTTAGCGTATCTGCAAAATAATCAATAGTTGTGTGCGTGCGTGCGTGCGTGTGTAGATGTACTTTACAATATGAATATAATATCAGTATTTTATAATAAACCATATGTATAACATGTATAATAAATATAGTAAAATGAAGATTAATTACCTTCAAGCTTATTCACTTCTTGCTGTTTATTTTCCAATTTTTGCTCCAAATCATGTACCATTCGGATATTATCCTCAGACACCTTATGCTCTTTATTCAATTTACTTTCATAATTTTCCACCATTTCTACAGTTAATACGATGAATTAACTTCAATATACTCCGTATTATTATATTAAATTATACATATATATACTGTTTAACATGTTATTAATAATTATATAAAACTTCTATTAGTACCTTCGAACTTCTTTATTTCCTCCTGTGTCTTTTCTAAGTTTGCCTCCAAGTTATGCACTGTTTCCATATTCTTAATTGATACCTCCTGTTCTTCCATTAACTTGGTCGCATATTCTTTTACCCTTTCTGCGGATAAATGAATAACAATAAAAATTTCGTTTCATCTTTAAATGTAAGATGATGTATGAGAATATTAAATTCTATTTATTAATAATATGTTGTTATTAGTTTAAAGTGTATATATTACATTATAAACGTTTAATAATATATGCGTTAAGTTTAAGTATAAATTACATGTACCTTCAAACTTATTGAGTTCTTCTTGTTTATATTCCAGCTTCTGCTCTAACTCTTGAATATTCCTCGCGGTTATTCCCTTTTCATGAGCTAGAATGTTCTCAAGCTCCTGGATAGTATTCCGAGAATCTTCAAGATCCTGATTCCTAGAATATTCGAGTTCCCGCTTCTGTAAGCTGATTTGTTCAACTTCTTCCTTGAGCTTAACCTCGCTTAGCGTTAAACTCTCTATCTGTTTCCTTAATGACGTCACTTCCTCGCCAATTAACGTGATCTCCTCGTCCTTCTGCATTAAAATCCTCGTTTGATCGCTGTAAAAAAAGTTAGTTAAAATGATAATTTTTACTCTGTGTGTGTGTGTGTGTGTGTGTTTCAAACAATGAATTTGAACATGCATACACACATAATATGATACATACATCAATAGTAAATATAAAGCATACGTTATAATACATACATACATATGTATTATCTTTATAAACATACATGTCAAACATAATACATCCATCTCATGTATATCTTGACATAGATACGAATCATATAAACAATCCACACATATAGATACATACACACACAACACAGTATATACATAATAAACACACATATAAACGCGTGTGTGTGTGTATACACACACGGCAAACAGATGTATACATGTATTAGCACGCGCACACACACACACCTTATCTGTTGTTTGAGAGTTTCACAATCCTGTTTATCCAAGCTTGATGGTAAACTTAAGCGAGCAGGTTTACCAAGCTTATCTAAACTTGTTCTAACCCTCCCATTGGGTTTAGAGTTAAAACTGTTTTCTGGGGAATATAAACCTTTCAACGGTGTAGACGCTTCGGATGAATCTGAATTATATCGCGATAAAACTTTCTCCTGCTGAAAATCACATACAGATTAATTATATTTATCTAACTTCTTACACGTACATGAGCATATCTATATACATATCTACGAAATATATGCGTGTGAGTGCACGCACACACAGATGAACATAGTATGTATATCTAAGTGGTACAATTGTAAGATATACATATAACTACATACATACAGAGATATATGAACAGGAAGACATGCGCACGCACACACACTTACTTTACTTGGAGTTGGTGGAGGAAGGTGTAACGAGGAATCCTCAGTTCATCTTCAGAAATATGCTCAGTTTGTGAGTCTTTTGTTGGTTCAAGCTCTCTGTAAAATAATTCATTAAAAATAAAACTATAATTAATTGAATAAAAGCTTAAGAGCTTACCCGGAGAGTTCACCAGAGGCCAAACAATGCAACTTCATCTAAACATGATAATAAACAAAATAGTAAGAACGTTTTAGTAGTATTAATATAGTAGCCTAAAGTTACATCTATATAAATGGGCATACATACATACAATACATGGTATACATATATACACAGACACATGGTAGATATACATGTAAACTTATGTATGTAATTATTAGAAATAATATTTTTAATATAAAAATTACGTGTAAAACGGTGCCTGCTGAGCAATTCTTGAGTGGGAAACCATATGAAGTCGGTGATGTAGCAGTTACATATTCTGCCAAGTTCAGCGTTATTTCACCCAACACCCGAGTGGAGCTCTGTAAAGAAAGTCATATATATATATATATATATATAACATAAATTGTGATATATATGTATAGAGAGCGAGAGAGAGTATAAAATATAATATCTAATACTATCTTATATATTGTTAGTTAGAAAGCAGGTCACTTAACTATATCAACTATATGATACGTATATGTTATTTAAACTAAGTTATAATGGTTTACCATTCCGACAATGAACTTGTAAAGCTTGCTATCATAGAAATTATTCCTGGCATCATGAACAAGCCTTGTGGATTCAATAATTGCATCAGGAAATCTACAAGTCCCATTTTGCACTGTAGACTTAGCAGTCTTTGCTGTTGTCTTCCCTGTTTCTATGGATTCCAATGATACATATAGCTTCTCCCATCCAGAATGTGGTACCTGAATAAATATATAAAATTATATGTTGGTATTCATATCTGTGGATACCCAGTACTCAGAATCGATAAACACTTAGAAATTCTCATGTTGGTCATCATAAATTCATGAGAATTACATGAAACTATACAGAAATCGATCGAATTTATATGAAAACATACCTTAGTGACATGAAATGTGAACTTGAAATCGATTTTTTGACGAGTTTTTCTGCCTTTGTTGTTCATCTTCGTATATCTCGCAGATTTACAAGCTACATTGCGAAATTAAACACAGATCCATGTACCCAATTAAGAACAAAACCTGAATCCCTCACTCGTGTGTGAAAATTTCCTGCCTGTTATACAAAATTCCTGTTCTTGGTCTGCGCAATTCTCTCACCCCTTTCGAAAGAAATAAAAAATGTGGGTTTTAAAGAGCTCTGCAAACCATGTTTTCTAATATACACCCTTTTACCCTTTCTGCCCTTATATTCCAAACCCTGCTTTGGAGTGAAGGTAAAGGGCAGAATTTGGTGACTACCTAGATAGCTAAAGATCAATCTTTCATGCCTTTAAACGAAAACAACAAAATAAATATTTTATTAAATAATTATTAATAATTATATTAATTAATCATGTTTAATTAACATAATAATCGATTTATAGTACAGAATATAATTGTCAAGGAAAAATTTTGAGTGAAAATAACGGGCACCAAAACCTGCACGGGACAACAGCCAAACATAAGGGTCACAATCTCACCAAATACAAATTAGTATATTTAAATAAAACTTAAATTTTTAATTAATTTAATTAAGCTTAATTAGCATCGTGCAGCAACAAAGTTTAATTTATTAATTATAAATAGCAATTATAATTAATCATATCTGAAGGTTTGTCTCTATACGAATTAATAAAAAGTATAATACATTAAATACGAATATTAACTTTATGTTTACGAATTTGACACTTGGAAGAATCTTTTCATCTTTCGTGAAGATATTCTATATGCGTGGACCGACACGTTGTGTGTGTGTGTGTATCAGTCTGTTATAGTCTTCTAGAAAAGCATATATAAATATTAAAGTAGTATTTAACATATATAAAAAAAGAGATATTCTATATTCTATAGAATTATTGAACATAAATGTTAAAGTTATTGAATTAATAATTATTGTCTGTTGTCAGTTTCAATGTCAAAGTTGTGAGCAGGCAACAGGTCACACATATATATATAGAGAATATATATATAACATAGACAGTGAATAGTTAAATAATTATTATATAATAGTCGATTAGTTTAATAAACATAAAATTCACAGTTTTATGTGTATAAGATGTGTGTGTGTTGTGTGTGTGTGTATAAACTCAAAGTACAGTCTCTTACATATAAAAAGAAGGATATATAAATATATACCATAAAAATAGTCATTATATAAAAAATTTCAAATTGAAGCTTTAATGACCTTTAAATTTAAAGTAAATGCTGATGATGAAATGCGGAAAGCATACACATACATATAACACGCACGCACATTATGTTCTGTGTTTAATATCATTAAAGAATTAACATAACAGAAAGTATTAGTATACATACGCATAGTGTATATAAAAAGAATGTATGTGTATAATATATATGCAGTGTTAAGTAAACATAATATTCATATTGAAAAACTAAAGACAGAAGAGCGATTCCTCTAAATGTGTTTGTGTAGTCGGTTCTTTCTTCACTTTGGGAGGCGGAAGTGGAGGGGTAAAATATAATGTCATATACTGCTCTCTCTTCTCTCTCTCTCTCTCTCACACACACACACACCACACACACACATGTAAATGTACGTTATGTATGATATCATTGCTGGATTATAAATAAGAATCCCAAATTACATGTGTAATTTTGAATTTGATAGAGAAAAAACTCTCGTTTAAAATTATACACTGTATAATGTGTGTGTATATAAATGTTTGTAAAATTTGATAATACAAATTATACACACACACATACCTGCGTCAGCGCCAATCCAGCGATGGCGATCACGCATCCTACAGTCCCCCCATGAGCTGCGTCTTGTTCACCATTCCTTACAAAACCTAAATGTAGCCCTAAACAAAAGAAAACCCTAGGGTTATATAATTAGAGTTTAAGAGATGATTAACGTTTTTTAAAACTCTTGCTAATTACAGGTTATGATTCAACATGGTAACTCTCAACGCACGCACGCACGCACATTTTTTACACACGTCTGGTAGCTCTGGGTTTTAACACATATGGCATTTATTCAAGGCCAGAGGGCTGGTCTTTAAGATTCAAGATGACAAGTTGTATATCTATTACTATGTTATGTATAAATTTAGTTATTTTATTTTGCTAAGCAGGTTTGATTATATGACAATTAGTGATACTAAACAAGGCATCTTGACGTGTTATTTGCGTGCATACACATGTTATATATATATAGTTCGTTTATGTTTAGGTTGATGACAAGTACAATATTCAGCTGAAAACACGGTAAACAGGATCCATAGCTACATCGGTTTTTGGATAATTACACCAAGTAACGAGTTTAGAAATGGAGGTCTCATGAAGCATTAATATGTACTTAGAAAGTGACGTGTTTGTTTTTCTTTTCCTCGACAGTCGTGGAAAAAATTGTCAATTAGAAAGAAAAAACTTAAAAGGTTTTAAATTAAATAGTTTTATGATGAGAATATTATGTATATATTTGTGTGTATAATGTTCACAACTAATGGGTTTAACTATTAATATTAATTTATTATTTATTTATTAACATAGTGATTTTTTTCTTAAGTTAAAACCTTTTTAATTCAATTATTATTTTTTTAATTTGATGAATTTATTTTGAAGTTAGACCTTTATTTTACCAATATGTTTTTACATTGCCATCACTTGCAGTGACAGTCACATTAAACATTCCCTATATATCTCTTTAGTTTATTCGACAGCACGTATTATTAATATAATTAATGTTAAACTACTTCCATTAGTATTGGGATGCCCTTAAATGAACAACAAAAGTCACGATATTTTATATATACTATTGAAATCAGAATGTCAATTTCAAACACTTAGACATTCTGCACAGCTTACAGAGAAATTGAGACCTCATATCTTCAGCAGTCCATTTCGCACACACCCGGTGGTACCAACTTTTGCATTCACCACAGATTATCCAGTCATCCCTTCCCATTGGCCACACTCTTCACACTCATCTTCAAGTTCGAATAGAGGCTGCTTCTCACGAGCAACACGCTCCATGTCTTCCATCACCTGCTGCAACTCCAAGCGATAATCAGGTACAAGCTCCGCTGTTTCTGGTCTGGGGAGAATCAACTGCTTTGCCTCTTTCAACTCCGTGATTGAATAACTGGACGCTTTCTTTTTCGTTGACCGTCAGCACCCGTTTCTGGTGTCTTGAGCTTGGTGTCAGCATCCGTTTTGGATGTCTTGAGCTTGGTATACGGCAGCTCACGATGACCCTTCGGAATGACTAGTATGAAGATTGGTTTGTGCTGGCCAATTGATTCGCAAACTTTAACCAACTCTTCATAATCGGATTTCCACATGGGCCTTCGCTCCTTTGCTCGAGTGACTTGGAGGAGGTACTGAAACCTCCCGGCAATCGAATCCACCAAGGGGAAGGTGCGACTCAGCAGAAGCACGTACTTGTCCCTGTCGGAATCGGTGAAGGTCAAACTGTTGCCGTAGTGACGCTTGATGTCCGCCGGTGGAAGAGTAATCCTCGAACCATCAGAAAGAGGGAACTCGCCACCAGCACTTAACGTCTTGTCGGAAGTCCTCGAAAACACATCCCGCAGCAGCTGCGAACTTTGAGTAAGCTTTGGTCCTGTCTAGGAGATCCAGTCCGTTTCTCCAGGTTAGCTTCTGTAGAACCCTGGCCAAACCGCTTCTGCACCAAGGGGACACAAACTTCACTTCACGTATGCTTTTCATGTTATGCTCGGATCCCTCCGAAAGATTCTATGTGACGGGGAATTAACCGGCTCCTGCAACGTCTCACGTAATACTCTACTGCCCCGCCGTTGTCTCCGCCACCCTGAAAGTTCGCGCCGGAAGTGCCGAACAATACCCCGCAGATATATAGCCGTGCCATGAAATTTGCAGCACTCGTATAACCTGGGGAATTAAAAAAGTCCCGCTCTTCTCCTGCCAAGGAGTACTCAGTCCTCTGCAAGTTGTCCTGCCACTTTCTGTTCCACAGAGCTAACAGTTCGGCAGGCTTCCACGCGCACATGAGGATTGTGAAGTATCCCGTCCATAGTCTTCTCTGCTTCCACAGCACCGTTGCCAGGATTTGGACTGGCGAAAAGCACAGAGCGGCCAAATAAATTCTGTACGCCATTAACCTGTGGTCGATCAGCAACCATGTCCCGGTACGTCAAGGTACTTGTCTGCCACCTCCTTTGTTACCTGCTCACACTTTCCACCATGGAAGTAATAGAACTTTGAGAAAGTCGACAGCTGCACTACAATCGAGCAGCCCAACTGGCGTAGCCGTGATACGAAGTACCACAAACAGCATGACTTGCCGATCCCTGGATTTCCAGAAATATGAGTGAACGTGTAATTGTCGTTGAAAACCTTGTGGAAGGCCCTCTTATACGAGACGCGAACATAAACCTCACCAGGTTCTCCAGCAATTCGGGGCCGCTTCATAAAGCCATCCTTGACAGTGAAGTCGTCGTCACGCAGGGGCACCTCAGAGAATCTAGAAGTACAAGAAAACACAATAAATCCAAACAGATCCTGCACAAGACCAACACCCAGAAGACCACAAGTAACGGACAAGGGACAATAGTAAATAACACTTACCAGCATGACCAGGAGCAAGGGCAGGGGAGGAGCTGCAAAAACAAACACAGATTTGTCAGCGAGAGAAAGTCGAAATCAATAAACAGACAACACCCACAAGATCTAAGACCAGCAATAACAGATCCAGAGCACACAACACCAGCTCTGAGATGGCTTTGAGAAAAAGAAAAGCTTTTGCAATTTGCTCAGAAGGGAAAACACACCACGCCATGGCCACCGAAACAAACAGGAACAAACTCGCCCAAATCCAGGGTCATGAGAAGCTCAAGGCAAGACGAAACACATAGCCTTAAAGAACAATCAATCGCTGACCTACTAGAATCAAATCATCAACAGCAGAACCATACCTTTGGCAAGAGTCCGCTGTTTCTCCTTCTCTAGCAGCTGCATCTTCTCATCTCGCAGCTGCTTCTCCTTCTCTCGCAGCTGCATCTTCTCATCTCGCAGCTGCTTCCCTCATCTCGCAGCTGCTTCTCCTCATCTCGCAGATACTTTTTCTCCTCGGGATCTTTCGCGATCGAAAGTTGAAACTCCACGTCATCGATTTTTCGTTGCACCCCATCGATTTCTCGTTGCACATCCAGCATAGAGCAAGTCGACACCCATATCCTCCACCATGCCTTGGAAACCCTAGGACTTCAGATTTAGATCCAAGTTTCAACGACGACGATTGATGAGTCCCAAACTTACAAAAGTCAAATCCGGTCAATGGAATAAAATCAACGTCTTTCAACGGTAGTCAAACGAACGATGGTTAAGAATATTCTATACCCACGTGTACGAGTATGAAGTACGGAGTATGTACAATAGTATGCCTAGAATATTCTGTAACCTTAAAAATAGAATATTCTAAAAATATTCTGGTAAATTTGAGAGTAAAAATGTTTTATGCACAAGCCCCACTGTAATTTAGTTAAACACCAATTGTATTTTCATCTTGTTCTTTGTTTCCTTAAGGATTAAATAAGTAATATATAAAATTGCTTCCTTAAACGATCGATTTGTGAAGTCTTTGGAACTTAAGTGTTGTAACTGCCACATGGGTCATTAAGGTTATGACTGTCAGGACCAGACGAGAAATACAAGTTTAACTTAGGGTCGTTTCGCACCACACTTAACTTAATTTAGTATGCATAAGTTAAGTAAAAGTTAGGGTGCATTTGATTCGCACCAACTCTCCCTTAAAAAAGAGAAGTTAAGGGTTTTGGATTCGTAAGGGAGAAGTTAAGGGTTTTGGATTCGTAATTTGTTAAGGGCAATTGATTCGCACTCATCAACCCTTAATTTTTTTACTTAAATTAAGGGATTGTGTTAAGGGCAATGGATTCACATAGATACTTAAGTAAAATATTAAGGGCCATGAATTCGAATATTGCCCTTAATATAATATACTTTATTATTTACATTTAAGTTAAGATTATTAACTTAATTATTTTTAATGAACTTAACATATCTACATTTCATATAACATTATTATGTCAAGTTATAATAAATATTTTTAAATAATTTTCAATTTGCAATAAAAATTTATTTTCAATTTGTAATAAATATTTTTAACCACTTTAAAATATTTATAATATTTATTATTTAAATAATATGTGCATCCTTAATTTTTTATTAACATTTAAAGTAATTTTACTTATTATAAAAAATAAAAAATATGGTGAGATGAAATTATATATTTATATATAATATTGTATATGGTACATTCTATAGATAATTAAATTTTATATATTTTGGATATGTTTAAACAAGTAAAAACTTCATGAAAAATATTATATATACATATGCATGTGCGTTAACATGTGTGTATACATGTATTTGCATTTCAGATTTTTATTTATTTAACAAAAAAATACTAAATATATTCTATTTCTAGTATACATCCTTTTTCATATTTCACGTTTATCTTTAACACATGATATTTATTGTGGTAAAACAAAAAATAATAATAAAGAAACATAAAATTAACAATTTCCAAATTAATGCCTAACAAATGGTGTCTCAAAAATAAAATGAGCTTCAAAAGCTGATCTAATAGTGCGAGCATGTGTAGTTACCTCACCAAGTTCTCGAGGATCTTGTGAATGATCATTATACTCCACCCAATCTCCTCTTTCTTGACGTCGCCGAATTCTTCGTTTCCTTGCTCGTAAAGTTGCCTCATAATTCACTTCGCCCTCATCAATGAGGATGTTGTGGAGAATAACACAAGCACTCATAGTATTCGGAATGTGTGGAAGGTGGACTCTCAACTTATAATCAAGGTAACAAAATTTTTGCTTTAAAAGGTCAAATGCTTACTCACCACACCAATCGTGCTTTAGTAAGCTCCTTGTTGAAGGTCTCTTGACCAAGATTAAGATGAACACCTATAAAAACTCAAGTTAAATATGTTATAAATATATTAACTTTACATGCCTGTGTATGGGACCATTAAAATGGTTGTAATTGGTATCCTTTATCACCCACAATATAAGGCTTCACGAAATCAACATGAAGCAGCCTCCAAAGGTCCATGAAGATAAACCCATCAATGATCTTTTGATGAAGTGAACAATTCTTCCAAACTCGCATATCATGCACGCTACCTGCAAATACCAAAACATTACACAAACATAATCAAAATGAATGTAACTTGCTCACCTGGCCATCCAGCATTCACATTTATAAAACCTCTTACGTGCATCAACAACCCCTTGCACAATGATGCTATTTCGTTGCTTCCTGTCAAAGTAGTCCGTCCAGTCATTTGTAGAAGGCTGACGTATCTCCACATGTGTGTAATCTATGGCCCCACAACATTTGGTAAATGAGTGTGTGTCACATCTTGGAACTCATGTGCCATCTCACAAACCTCATTTTTCCGTCGATGGAAATGCCACCTTATACCAGAAACGTCGACAAATAGCTGATGTCGTCTCTACAAACATAGCCATAACAGTCGAAGTTCCAATAGCAAACCTCTCACCAATGTCCATGTAGTCACTGTTTCTCACCATCTTCCAAAGTGTAGCTCCAACTCTAATATCCACTCGTACAGCTTCTCTGTAGTGGGTATCCCGCCTTGAGATGTCATCCTCTAATACATTACAAATCATAACAAAGGTTCTCCATGACATTCGAAGAAGTTTTTCCACCTCTCATCATCGTAGTGTGACATCATAAAAGTGTCCCACCATGCCTCACTCCGTAGTCGAACCCACTATGAAGGAGAAGACCTATCAATTGCAGCTTGTGTTGACCTCCGCATGTACTGAACTACTGCATCATCATCATCTGAATTGTCACGTTCTTCATTTCAGCATCTGAATCAGAATCCGAGTCGTTCATGATGAATTGAACAAAAAAATCTCCAGCCATGGTCGAGGCTAATCCTATTAAACGGTCCTGAAAAATAATATAATCGATATTATAAATAACAAACAAAAAATGCATTAACATAATCCAAATAAAAGCTTGCAAATGATAAATATATGAAACCTACATGCACCCATGCTAATCTAGTCTTTATTGCCCTGTCCACATATGTGATCAGCAATTCGTGTCATAGCCAATGCGAACTTCTCAATAGAAGCGTTCTTTTCCCTCCTCAACTCTACTGTCCTCTCAAATTGGCGGCTCCTCATCTCAACCTGGGCTCGAAGTACATTTGTACCTTCATTAACCGCTTCAACCAAACTAGACTTTCCCTTCTTCGCTTGCCTTCTCGTCACAGTGACACCATCTCCATCATCATCTGAGTGATCAGTAGTCAAAGGTGCACTTGTGGAAGTTGTTTGTGAAACTGGAGTCATCGGTGGATCATTTTCAGAGTCGTTTACGTGTTGGGGCGTCATGCAGCTTCGGTCACCTTGAAATGAATCCAATAAATCAAACAGGTCCAAGTCCATGTTTGGCAATCTAAGGCGTCGTTTCTCTAAATTTGACAAGCTCAAATATGTAGCAGCTCCCGACTTGTTGTGGTCGTGAATAACTTTATAATCGTTGATTAAATTCTCCCACTTCTTATGACATTGTTCTCCATCATGATCGTCGAAACCTTGTGCTTGCATTTCTTTTGCAATTTGTCTCCAACGTGCATTTGTTGTTACACTGACAAGTTGCCTAGTTGACATCTGTAACCTAACATGAACTCTTGTCGTTTAACTCCACAAGCGTCTTTGTTTCGTCCATTGTCCAATTCCAAGACCGAGGCCATTTGCTTCTTGCTTGCCCCTCAATCTCATGTGAAGTTTCTTCAAAACCTTGGCCCTCGCCCTCATTTTCACCAATGTCAATTGTTTCGCCCATCACCCTTGAAGATTGTTGTTGTCTCCTCGATCGGACATACCTAGCTGACCTAGCCTGAGTTCTTTCACTTGCTGCTGGGCTTCGTGGTGGCTAGGGAGGTAGAAAGCCGGCAGCAGTTGCTGCGGGGCTTTGGGCTGCCCATGAGCTCGGCCAATGCTGGCCGAGCTCAAGCCAGCTCAGCCAAGGGTGGCAGAAAGCCCAACAGTAGTAGCTGCCAGGCTTTGGGCCGCCCCATGAGCTCGGCCAATGCTGGCCGAGCTCAAGCCATCCCAGCCAAGGGAGGCAGAAAGCCCCATGAGCTCGGCCAATGCTGGCCTAGCTCAAGCCAGCCCAGCCAGGGGTGGCAAAAAGCCCCATGAGCTCGGCCAATGTTGGCCGAGCTCAAGCCAGCCCAACTAGGGGCGGCAGAAAGCCCGGCAGCAGTAGCTGCCGGGCTTTCTGTTGCCTCATGAGCTCAGCCAATGCTAGCCGAGCTCAAGCCAGCCCAACTAGAGGCTACAGAAAGCCCAGCAGCAGTCGCTGTCGGGCTTTCTACTGCCCCATGAGCTCGGCCAATGCTGGCTGAGCTCAAGCCAGCCCAGCCATAATCGACAGAAAGCCCGACAGCACTTGCTGCCGGGCTTTCGGCCAGCCCATGAGCCCGATAGCTATGGTGGGCAGAAGCCCGGCCCATGAACCCGGTAGCTATGGTGGGCAGAAAGCCCGGCAGCAGTTGCTGCCAGGCTTTCGGCCGGCCCATGCGCCCGATAGCTATGGTGGGCAGAAAGCCCGGTAGCAGTAGCTGCGAGCTTTCGGCCAGCCCATGAGCTCGGCCAATGCCGATCAAGCTCGTGCCATCCCAGCCAGGGGCGGCTGAAAGCCCGACAAGCAATTGCAGTCGGGCTTTTGGGCCGCCCCTTGAGCTCGAATAAAGCTTAGTAGTCTCTATGGCCGCCTCCTGATGCAAATGAATGCAAGTGAATGCAAGAAAAGAAGAAGAAAGGAAAGAAGACTACCTGATCTATTTACTCTTCTGCCATTCTCTCCCAATTTCTCCTGAATTCTTCTCTTCCTCTCCCGATGTGCAGAAATCTACAGAAGATGCGTAGAAACCTACAGAGATGTGCAGAAACCTATAGAAATTAGGGGCAGAAGGAGAATATACTAAGAATATACTAAGAATAATGAGAAATTCATATTATTATATTATTTTAATTATATATGTAAATAAAAATATAAAATATAAATATATATTTTACATTAAAAAATGCACATTACGCATGTAAATTTTATTTTTATTTATTTTAAAGAAGGTGGCGAAAAAGGTGGCGAGCCTTGTGGTCGTTAAGGGTGGCTAAGGACCCCCCCACCTCCCTTAAATTTTTTTGCAAATTTCACTACTGCATCGCAAATCCGGACGAAGAAGTGGATGCAAGTGAAGAGGTTGTTCGAAGGAGGGGAATCTGCACGGGAGCAGGTGCAGGCGCCACGTTTCTGATGCCGTCGAGGCCGTGAAGCGAGCGAGCGGCATGGATGACGTCCACCGTCTTAGACTCACACCCCAGCAATCGTGGGTTGCCTCAAGTTTCTGAATATGTTTGCAACAAAGGGGATGAATTTTTCTTCAGAGTAATACGCCGAGGTGTGCCCCATGGTATCGGCGGATCTGGTAAGCTTGTTTTCCCATCTTCAAAGCTGTGAATTTGTAGGAAGGATTGTCTTGTGTGTGTGTGTCGGTGTTTAGTGGATCATTGTGGTCGGTGGCTTGTTTCCTCTTTGTTTTCCCTTCTGAGCAAATTGCAAAAGCCTTTTGTCTTCCTTTTCTTCTTGAATTTGTTGGCGGATCCTTGTTATTGTCCGTTACTTGTGCCATAGTTTTTCTCCATGCCATCATGAGGATGTATGCATCGTTGATCCCTTTGTTCTGGCTGTGTGTTTGAGTGCCCTCTAATCTGCTTAATTGTTTCATCAGAGTCGAGTACGTACGGACTAGAGGGTGCCTGGTCAAAGGGTTGAAGAAGCTGAAGCTCCAGTTTAGTAAAACAGTTACGTCAATCTAGAGTTGTGATGGATAGCACACTGAGGTCAGACTCGGGACCTTTGGAGCTCGATATATGAACAGCTGGATATTGGTAATTATTTCACAATCGAAGGCAGGAGATGCACATTGGAAACCCTGATAGGGGCTGGGGCGGAGATCTTCAACACGTATATGTCCAACGTGCAAGAGGACTTGCATAAAAGGGCGAAATTCTTTGCGATGATGGTGGCATATCCAGGTGCCGGGAAGACAACTAAGGAACATATTTTCCTAGATTGCTTAGAAGATGCAAGTTGTAACTAAAATGGGCATGGCTTATAGTCCCATTTCTAATAATTAGCAATTTAGCTATTTAATTAGCATTTTCTAATATTAAAGGAATATTCTTTAGAATATATGTTTGAAAAGAGAATATTCTTTAGAATATTCTATTTTGTATTCTACCCTTTAATAAATTATAGCATTCATTGAACAAAAATTAATAACATTATAAAAGTAGAATGTATTAAATTATATAATATATTGCCTAATATAACAATTAAGGAAGAGCATAAGAGGTACATTATATAAATATTGATGTTGTTATTAAAATATTAATATTTAAATATAACATTATTAATTAAAAATTTGTAGTAGTAATAATATATATATAAAATCCTATAATAATATAGTCAATCTTCCATATCATTTTTAAATTTATATAGTTAAGTATACAATTTGGTACTATTATTAAAGAGTTTATAATAATTATGAATATTAAATATATGATATTTTATAATTTTATAATTGCTTTAAGCTTCAGAAAACATACATTCCCTTGCAGTTTTGTTAATCGTGACTTTATCAACGCTTCTTGACATCCACCCATATCGAATGGATTTAACATTTATAAAACATGCTGGGTCTTTTTGATTGGGAGACCATGTTTTCTCTAGGCATCCATTATATCTTTCGCTCTCCTTCTCGTGTCACCTTTTTTGTGGTTTGAACCATGCAACCTTAACAATACTATTTTTTGTGATTACTTCAGGTGTGTCGATAATTTGACCCATCCAAATAGGCTGATTATATGACGCATCTGGAGTAATGAGAACCATCATTAGTTTTTGAAGATCCTTGCAGCAATCAAAGTATGCTTTAGGTTTTTGGTTCCTTTGTCCAACAAAGTGTGGGGTTTGCACTTCCACATCACTACTGGCTTCTATGTCGTTATGCTCAGTGATGTCATTTCAATCTCCTCTCGCCACCTTGTTTTAGGCCAGAAAGGGTGTTGCAATTCTGTACTTGTGACAGTAGGCCCTTCCAACTCTCGAACAACAGTCTCCCAATAGTTGACCACATGCTTATATAGTTCTGAGTAACCAGTTGCCTTATCAGAATTCTTTGGCATCGATTTTTGAACCCATGCCACATATTTTTTGATGCCATCAATAATAACCTCTTGTTCCTTGAGCTGGGCACTCAATGGAATAGGGTCTGGTTGTCCTTCTGGGAGAAGTGGCTTTCCATCCTCTCCACTTTTGAAGAGCATTAAGCCCTCTTTCGGTAACCACTCCTGCTCTGATGGCCGTAACTTGTACTGCATAATAGGTATACCATCTCGTATGGAGAAAAAGAATTGTAGCGGCACAAGGTGACCAACTAAAGAATCACTCCCTTCTTTTATATACTCCTTGAGAAATTTTTTTGAAGTCTGGCACCTCAGTCACAAGCAAAGCACAACTTTTTTGGAGATGCAATTTTCAAAAAGATTCATCATATGCGGTAAGGTAAGTGCACTTGTCCTTTTTGTAGAGTTGGAGACCTTGCTGAAGAACGCATCAATATCTTCATGAGTGTGACCAACCATAAGGAAACTGAGCGTGATTGTTTCAAACACACCTTTGGCAACAAGCATTGACAAGTATGCTAGCACATATCTAGAAAATAAAAGTAAGTATGAGCTTGAGAAACCCTTAAGTAAAATGATTTACCTATTTTTGTTCTCGCCTGCACAATTATCCATCTGTAAAAGCAAATGACGAGGAAGCTTATTTGATGTTGAGGACACATGTACACTATTTGAGCTAGATCCCTCCACTGAACCAGAACTCTCAACAGGGCCATCTATTTTCTGTGCAGGCTGTTGACAATGCCTCTCATATTCCCAAGTAGCCTCAAGTGCAGATGTGTTCATGAGAGCATTATGTAAAGGTTGAAGGTGTTGTTTCTTCACTTTGAGATCACTGATAGGACTTGTCTGTGAGTGGGCTTCAAGGTTTCTGAAACACATGGCTAACGACCCAATAGTGAAATTGGAGTCGCTAGACCAATGTGGAAGTGAAAAGTGTCCATATGACTCACAACCGTGTCCATGTGTTAGCACACCTGTCAATGAAATCGGAAGTTTCATGACATTTCCAAGGCACTTTGGTGTTGCAAAGAGCTTTGGAATGCTGGTCTTTGAATGATCTTGTCATGGATCAAGCACAGGTACTCTGATGGGCGTGACACAGAAAGCATGCGGTGTGCATAGTACTGAGACCGGCAAGTTTGTTGTGCAATCATGTGGGCCTCCATCTTCCTTTGAATGGTAGTGATCTCCACCAAGGTTTTTGCACAAGCCTCTGCAGCCTTCAATGATGTACAAGTGTCACACTTAGAAAAGCTAGAGTGTTTTGCAATCTCCACATCCTTAAAATGAGTATTCCATATGTTGTTGAAGGTACCAGTGCAGATTGCTTGGAGCCCCATCAAACTGAGGCACTTGTTCACATGTTCACACAGCTTCAATTGAGTGTAGATTGAAGGCAAAACCTTGAGATTTTCCCTGACCCCTGCATTTGTGGTTCGGCATTTGTGAGGCATCCTGTCTGCATTTGCTTCCACAAAAGCCTTGAGTATCTCTATGGCTGCCATGATGTGAGAGCGGGTTTTGACCAAGCGAGTGTTCCCATGAACTGAGGTTCGCGCTCCATCTAGCCACTCATCCCTCCGACGGTAGAACGTGGTCTTTGGGATCCCGTATATACTGTACCAAGCTTTGAAGCAGATGGCCACCTTATTAAATACCATGGATGTACTCTGATAACTGTGTCCGAGGCCATTCCATCAATACACCCAGTTAGTGCAGCATATACAAACTCATGCCTTTGCTTTTGGGTGAGCATACGAAAGACATGTCTACATTGGGTAATTTCATTCCGGTCTGCCATCTGACAACACTTCTTCTTGCAACAGTCAATCGTGGAAATGCTCGTAACACTTTCGGAAGATGTAGGATCCATCTTTACCCTCTTGCTGAAACTTGCAGGGGAAGATCTACAACCCATGAATCGCCTTTTTCTTACAATAGGACCAATGCAAGGAACCTCTTCAAATATGAGTTGTTCTTCCGGGTTTTATTATTGAAATCCAACCCAGAATATGTTGAACCATCTTGCCGTCTTAATTCAGATGTTCGCCACCTCACGAGGGATCCAGGATACAATGTGCCATTAGGTGAAACCTCTGTCACAACTACACCCACGAAGTCGGACCCTAGTTTCTCTTCTGACACTGCTTCCATTGGATTTATAGCTGTGATGATGCCTCTTCCGACTTCAATCTCACGAAGAAAGAGAATCACCTCATCCATCACAGCAGGCAAGCCATCATCTGGTAAACTCGTGCTACTATTTGTTTGTGACTCTGCATATTCTGTGTCAGCCTTGACTTCATCCAAATTCCACAATACAGGAGAACCCTCCTCAAATTCCATTCCCAGAACCTCAACATGCTTGTAAATGGTGTTCACCCATACGTACACACAAGATCCTTGGGCAATATTGTGACATGATGCATTATTATCTTCGAACTTCCACAGTTCCAGTGCCAACTATCTCGTTGTTCCGAAGAAGACATACTTTATCTCCAGTATTAAACATATTGTCCTGCACATAAATAATTGTATTATTTATGATATCTGTTTATGCAATATTTCTAAGAAATCTGAATTACGGTTACTTAATAATATGCATATGCAATAATACATAATTATGTTTAGAGATAATATCTCATGTTTGATTAATACAACTGATGGGCGGGATTAATCCCGCCCACGAATCCCTCCGACGAGGAACGGTCGGCGGGATTAATCCCGCCGCCGACTCAACCCCTTCGGAGAGAGTCGGCGGGATTAATCCCGCCTTGGACTCCCCGACAAGGAAGAGCCGGCGGGATTAATCCCGCGCCTCTTCCTCCTCGGGGGAGTCCGGCGGGATTAATCCCGCCGACTCTCTCCGACGAGGAAGGGAGTCGGCGGGATTAATCCCGCCGACTCATCCTCGCCGGAGAGAGTCGGCGGGATTAATCCCGCCGGACTCCCCCGAGGAAGGGCGGCGGGATTAATCCCGCCGGCTCTTCCTTGTCGGAGGGAGTCCAAGGCGGGATTAATCCCGCCCACAATTCTTACGACGGGGAATGGGTGGCGGGATTAAACCCGCACATAACTCTCTCCAAAACTATGATTTCAAAGAGATCTCGGGATAAATCCTGTCCCCAAATCCTTAAAACAGGGATGTGGTGGCGAGATTAATCCCGCCACCCCTTCCCTGCCTCCTAAAATGGTTGGCGGGATTAATCCCGCCGACAACTCTTTCTAATAAATTCTGGTAACTCTTCATCAGTTGAGAAGGTTATCGGCGGGATTAATCCCGCCACTCTTTTTCAGTGGCGGAGAAGCATTGCCCGAGAGATGGCGGGGATTAATCCCGCCACCTCTTCGAAGAGGCGAAAAAGAAATGGCCGGATTAATCCCGCCGCCCCGGTTAACCTAGAATATTAAGTTAAAAGGATATTTAAACGGGATAAATCCCTAACGGAATATATTATAATCCTAATGCATTCCTAAACCCCTAAATTGTAATTTTAAGAGAGAATGTAAGAGAGTGAATCTTTATAAGTATTTTTAAATTTGTTTATAATACTTACTTGTAAACAGCACTGAAGGCGCCGTGCTTTCCTATAAAGAATAGCACCCAATTTAATCTCGCTCCTGAGATGATCACTATGAAGAAAAAAGAAGATCTAAAGAGTGAAAAATACAGAAATGAAGAAACCCTTGCCGGAGAAAGAACCAGATCTGAATTTGAGTGGGAAATTAAATGCATTTTCAAATTTACATGTCAGACCGACAATACATATGTCAGAAATTCAAATTTTTTAAAAAGAACAGAAAATAAAATTTAAGATGAGTTGACACAAATATCCGACACTCTGACATATATACTCTCCAGTTCCAATGAGTATTTTAAAATTGCATTTAATGTTATTCAAGTGATTCAAGCTGTTTAATATTACGAAATTTTAGACTATATTCTACATTCTTAGTATTCAAGTATATTTATATTATATATATATATAAATATATACTTATACAATAAATTGATATATTATTATGTATCATTTAAAATATATTCATAGTCTGTTTTATTATTATTTTCTTAATTACTCGAGTATTTAGTTTTCATTTCCTAGTATCAATGGGATATTCTTTAATATTTTATTAATATTTGAAGAATATTCTAATATTAAACCTGATTATCATAATTAAATTAGTCTTGTTCTTAATTATTGCAGTAATTATTCTACATTTGTATATATTAATGGGATTTTCTCAATTAATTTGTTATTATTTCAAGAATATTCATGTGTTAAACCTTATTATCAATATTAAATTAATACACACTATGAACATATTTTAAATTATACATAATAATACATCATTTTATCTAATATATAGTCATATATTTTAATAATATATATATTAATATCATTTCCTTAATTACTTGAGTAATTAATCTTCTTTATATTAATGGGATATTCTTTATTATTTTCTTATTATTCCAAGAATATTCCAATATTAAACATGATTATGATAATTAATTTAGTTAATTATTTGAGTACTTAATTTACATTTGTATATATTAATGGGATTTTCTCAATTAATTTCTTATTATTTCAAGAATATTTCAATGTTAAACCTTTTTATCAATATTAAATTAATATATATTATTAAAACTATATATGGCTATATATTAGATAAAATCATATATTATTATGTATAATTTAAAATATGTTCATAGTGTGTTTATTAATATTATTTTCTTAATTATTCGATGTTTGTTTTGCACACATATATAAACACAATCATAAATTTACACACGCATTACAAGAACTTACAAAAACACATATGCACACACATGCACAACCCTAAACCAAACTGAAGAAATATGTTGCTTCTTTATTGAAAACATCATGTTCAACGCATGTATGATATATGTACTCAATCTGTGTGTATGTAACACATTGAATTTACATGTGTAATATTTATATTAACTTGTTGGGAGCAAACCCTAAACCCTAAACCCTGTGTATACATGTGTGTACAAAAATAATTTTTCAACACTCTCTCTTCACACCATGCATGATCCATCCTAAACCCTAAACCCTAATATGTAACACAATGAATTTACTCATGTAATATGTATGTATGTCTGTGTGTATACACGTGTGTATGTATATATGTGTACTCTGTATGTATATATGTGTACTTTCTGTCTTCTCTCATACATACACACCATGCATGATCCATGTTAATATGTACTGTCTCTCTTCTTTCAAACATACACACCATGCATGATCTATAATATGTACTCGTCTCTCTAATATTATGTACTAATATGTATGTATGTCTGTGTGTATAATACACACCATGCATGATCCATAATATGTACTGTTCTCTTTCTCTCATATACTATGTAATGTATATGTGGTATAATATGTGTAAGTAACACTCTCTCTTCTCTACATACACACCATGCATGATCCATCCTAAATCCAAAACCCTAAACCCTAAACCCTAAACCCATGTAATATGTATGTATGTCTGTGTGTATACACGTGTGTATGTATATATTATGTGTATTAATATATGCAATGTGTATGTATGTATTGATACACATGAAACTTTAACACTCTCATGGACACACACATGTTAAATCCCTGCATGATTTATATTTTTGGGGTGTATGTGATACACCCACGCACACGCACGCGCTAATAATATAATGAAAGAATATTCGTTTAGGGCGAATCTATATTTTATTCTTTTTAGGGTTTAAGTATATTCTCAGAAGGAATATTCTATTAGGGTTAATATATATATTTAATTCCTTTAGGGTTTAGGTATATTCTTAGGGTTTCAAGAGGCGGCGGCTGTGAAATCGGCGGCGGCTGTGCACACAGGTGAGTGTGTGTGTGTGTGTGTGTGTGTGTGTATGTATATATGTATAGGAGTGTGCGTATAAATTTATTTATTAGTTTTATCTCTCGCACACACACGCACACTCCTGTGTATGTATATGTGTGTGTGGGTGTGTGTTTGTTTATCTGTATGATTTTATTTGTTTCGCTCACACACGCATACACACGATATACATATACACATATATATATATACCTATATACATATATACATACATATATTATGTGTACCAGTATCTGTAAATTTTTTTTTATTGATCTATCTCTCCCACACACACGCACACTGCTTTACACACACACACACACACACACACACACACACACACATATATATATATATATATAATCAATGCATATTAACAAATAGTATACAACACTAGTTTATATATATGCTTATATATTCATATGGGTTATATATCTATATACACACATATATATATGTGTGTGTTTATCTGTATAATTTTATTTATTTATTAGTTTTATCTCTCGCACACACACGCACACTCCTGTGTATGTATATGTGTGTGTGTGTGTGTGTTTGTCTGTATGATTTTATTTGTTTCGCTCACACACGCATACACACAATATACATATACACATATATATATACTATATACATACATACAACACTAGTTTATATATATGCTTATATATTCACAGACTCTCTCTCTTTCTCTATGGATTATATATCTATATACACACATATATATGTGTGTGTTTATCTGTATAATTTTATTTATTTATTAGTTTTATCTTTCGCACACACACGCACACTCCTGTGTATATATATGTGTGTGTGTGTGTTTGTTTATCTGTATGATTTTATTTGTTTCGCTCACACGCATACACACGATATACATATACACACATATATATACCTATGTACACACATATATTATGTGTACCAGTACTGTATAATTTTATTTATTTATCTATCTCTTGCACACACACGTACACTCCTATACATACATACATACATACATATATATATATATATATATATACACACACACACATATATATATGTGTGTGTTTTATCTGTATAATTTTTTTATTTATTAATTTTATCTCTCGCACACACGCTAAGCCCCTCGAGCGGCGGGATTAATCCCGCCGCTATAGGTTTATGGCCTCGGCGGCGGGATTAATCCCGCCGCTATATGGTTGGGGCCATGGCGGCGGGATTAATCCCGCCGCCGAGGCCCTTCACGCAGGCTATGGGCGGCGGGATTAATCCCGCCGCTCTACGACAAACCGAAGAGCGGCGGGATTAATCCCGCCGCCCATGGCCTGCGTGAGGGGCCTCGGCGGCGGGATTAATCCCGCCGCTCACCCATGCCCTGCGCGGAATGCGGCGGGATTTATCTCGCCGGCAATGGCCTGTGTGAAGGCCCTAATGGGCGGGATTAATCCCGCCGGATTCCGCGCAGGGCATTTACAGGGGATGGGCGGCGGGATTAATCCCGCCGCTCATGAGGCTAACCGAAGAGCCTGCATGAAAGATCCTGCACGGAAGGCTAACCGAAGAGCCTGCATGACATGTCCTGCGCGTAAGGCGGCGGGATTAATCCCGCCGCCCAGGGAATTCACGCAGGACATGAACGGCGGGATTAATCCGGCCCCACGCTCATGCCCTTCGCGGAGGGCGGCGGGATTAATCCCGCCGCTCAGGCACTTCCGCAGGATATAAGCGGCGGGATTAATCCCGCCCCCACCCATCCCTGTTCAAAATGCCGCAGCCAATATATATGTGTGAGCGCATGATTTACGAGAGGGCGGGGATTAGTCTCTCCGAACCTTCATTACCCGGTGGCGGGATTAATCCCGCCACCCTTCTTTTTTCCTCCATTGGTATGTTGAATCAATCCCGACTAACTCTGTCTGAGACGGAGAAGGTTTACAAAATACCAATGGAGGGAACTGAGAAGGGTGGTGGGATTAATTTCACCATCCCTTACATGGTGGGCGGGATTAATCCCGCCGCGTACGCATGCCCTGCGCGGAATCGGGCGGGATTTATCCCGCCGCCATTGGCCTGCCTGAAGGGCCTAGGCGGCGGGATTAATCCCGCAAGATTTCGCACAGGGCATTGGCGTTCGGCGGGATTAATCCCGCCGACTAAGGCCGAGTGAAGGGCCTGGGAGGCGGGATTAATCCGCCGGACGCCATTCCCTGCGCAATCGGGCGGGATTTATCCCGCCGCCATTGGCCTGCCTGAAGTGCCTAGGCGGCGGGATTAATCCCGCCCGATTCCGCGCAGGGAATTGGCGTCCGGCGGGATTAATCCCGCCGCATAGGGACCGAGTGAAGGCCCTGGGCGGCGGGATTAATCCCGCCGAGTCTTCAATGCCTGTTGGAGGAATGAATCCCGCCACCCTTCTTTTTTCTCCATTGGTGAGTCGGACCAATCCCAAACGTTTCTGTCTGAGACGTAGAAGGTTTTCAACATACCAATGGAGAGAATTGGGAAGGGTGGGGAAATTCATTTAACCATCACTTACATGGTGGGCGAGATTAATCCCGCCCCTTTCTGGAGTCACTGAAGGGGTGTGAGAAATAAATCCTGCCCAGTTCTCTCTGAGACCGAGAAGGGTGGCAAGATTAATTCCGCACTCCCGTTCAAGGCCTCCAGAAAGGTGGCGAGATTAATCCCGCCCACTCTTTCAGGAGGCATTGAAGGGGTGGCGAGATTAATCCCGCCGCACCTTCCATGTGAATATATATGTGTATTAGTATATATAAGTTGCATATCTCATTTTATTTACTTTTATCATCTTATCATAATATTTCGAGTAAAAGCTAGGAATCTATGTAAAACTGTCCAGAGCTCACATTTGTGGTGGTTCTAAAACGAAATGTTATCTTTCTTTTGCACTAACACAAATGTGAGCTTCGGACAGTTAATTACGTCTACTTCTCTCTGTGTATTATTTTTGTATATTCGGGTTTATACAAGTGTGTGTGCGTTTTTATATAATTTGTATTATAGTGTATTATTTTGCAGAAGGACGATTTGATCAAACAAGGAGATCGAGTCATTAGTATGGAGTCGTCGTCAAATTCTGGGTAAGAATTAAAATAAAATCTGTTATACTCGGATACTTGAACTAATCATTTTTGTATTCAGATGTGGAATTGAGGTGACATTAAAGACAAGAGCAGGAGAAGAGATGGGCAGGGGGATTCTGGAATCAACTTGGCCATATTTTAAGATAAATGGGAAGCGCATTGGAGCAACCATGGCTGCTGTCAAATTAACCTCTGTCACATCTCATGGACAAGCAAAACAATGGAAAGTAGATTCGCTAGTCAAGCACCCGAAAGCAGGCTGCGAACCCAGATTGGACGATGCTCGACACATATGCCTTGTTCCATCCAATGTCACGTTCTCGGATCCAGAGGTCGTCAGTTACAACATTAATTTCGGGTGGTTTTGTCGACTTGTGGATAATGACGTTCACGTGTTCACTAATGATGTTGACCTTGGAGTTCTTCTTCAACTCAACGAAAGCCCATCTATGGAGGGGATCCATCTGGATGTCTACTTCGAAAATCTTCAGACTCATCGAGTAGGTGTATTGTCAGGAGATATTGCTTCACAATACAGAAAATCAGCAAGTGAAGCAATCTTCCCTCTTCACATTGAAGAAGAACACAGCGACATCATAATGGAGATTGAGAGGGTGGCTCGGTCTCAGGTTCTCTACAGATCACGTTCAATTTGCTTAGGGAGCTTTGGGAGCTGGAAGAGTGTACCGAGAACACTAGAACAGCTGCAGTCGGGGATCACACATGTTGATTCGGATCGCAAAAGAAAATCATCAATCGTTTTGTCAGCTGCACCTGTGGCATCTCATGCTGCAATAAGTCACAAGGAAATGATGTTGGATGATAAGATTTATCCTTGTAGGGTTAAATATTGCAGCGTCAACCCAAACTTCAATTACAGGCCACTCAACCAGGAACGTGTAGCTGAGCTCATGGAGAAGATGAAGGACGACAATTCTTATACCGTTCCACATAATGCTGTTTTGTGTCCATACTATGAAAGAAGGAAGGGCGCTGACAAAGTCTGGATCACAACACCAGAACAACTCATGAAGATTCAGACGGAGAATAAAAAATCTATCAAGTACTACATCATTAGTGGCCAGCACACAATAACGGCAGCCCAACGACTTCTCGAGGAACACAACAAAGGAACGATGGCAACAAAACTTTCCGAGCATACCCGTGAGAAGCTGACAAAAAGATCGGCGTTTTTAGCTAAGCCGAATCTCACAATCGAGCAGTACCATAAGTTATCGGCGGAATGGGACGCTGCCGACACCAACCACTACAACAGCAAAATATGGGAGAAGTTTAAACACACGCGAGCCGTGTGGGAATCTCTTCAGCGACCACAAAGAGCTACCGCAGGGAATACACAATCTGCGGAATACCGGGTAAGCAAATTGTTTGGGCGGGATTTATCTCGCCGGTATATTAATCTGTCTTTTTCCTCAGAGAGTTGAAGAAATTGCAGCAGTTGATTTTGCCCAGGTGGGCGGGAAGGAAACATCCTTTCTGATGATGTTGATTTCTTGCCCCGAAGATAGGATCTTTGCCAAATGGTTGGGGATTATGGAATCCTTTTCAAAAGGAACACTGAAGAAGAAGCAGACAAGTGAAGGGGAGCCCTCAGAAAAGTCTGCAAAGAAACCCAGTAAGACGCCGAAGGCTAAGTCTGTTCAATCTACAAAGGATGTAGACAACGATTTCAAGCTCACATGGTTGAAGCCTTTAAATGGAACAACGATGGAGGAGATGGAAGTCTTGGCTGATTTGGTGATCGATGGCAAACTACAAATTAATAACAGCAGCCCAACCTCTCCTTTTCATCTCAAGGCAATGGAGTTGAAGACGGTCAGGCATTTCAAGGAGTGGTTGGGAATACACTGCCACAAACTGGGTTGGACCTCGACTTCAACATATGAAGAGGTCAGCAAATATTTGCATGTGACGAACGATGATATGCTTGTCGAATGGGTGAACCAATCGGAAGATCTGGGCAAGAATCTATTGCACGCCAACGCCAAAAAGGAGAACATTGGGATGACGCCTTCTCTTATGGCAGTCCTTCAGCAGCGGAGAACCGAATTGAACCTTATAAAGGAGGATGCTACAAATCACGACAAGCCCTACAGATGTTTGTTGTTAGATTCGGAGACTTTATGGGGTAACATCACTGCTTGTAGGAAACCGTTTCAATTGTTCGTGATGGATCGGCGGGTGTCAAAAAATCTTTCGACAGATAGGGCACTAGAGGATCTGGTGGAGAAACTTAGCCGTGCAAGCATATACATAGAAGGTATTTATTATTGAATTCATGCTTGCGCTCTTCACTGATACCTACTTTTTCAGGTATTTATTTCTTGATTCTTGCTCATGTCACCGATACTTTTGCCTTCGCCTTCGCCAAGAAGAATAGACATCGTTGGACAGGATTTTATATGAACGATGCTAATCCCAAGTGCATTGATACCGTTGTTCACTTGGTTGTTAGGAATGCGCCAAACAATTTCAAGCTTCCAAATGACTGGCCAGGCATC
Source organism: Selaginella tamariscina (assembly GCA_003024785.1). Lineage (NCBI taxonomy): Eukaryota > Viridiplantae > Streptophyta > Lycopodiopsida > Selaginellales > Selaginellaceae > Selaginella > Selaginella tamariscina. The sequence goes on from PUQB01000006.1 coordinate 1,111,894, forward strand.
TGTTTGCACTCCAACGGCCCTGAACCTCCATCCGATACACCGATAGGTATGAGTGACGTATTCGGCAATGTACGTTATCCAAACATTACAAGTCAAGCGGCACGGAGCATCGTCAACTTGATTAGGGGTCCTCACAGTGATGCGTGGGTTTTTGACTACTGCACTAGGGGGTCCGTCTTGAAGGAGTGTTACCTTCGGCATACATGTGTGTTTGCCGTTGAAAAGGATAAGACCATGGTTGAGGACCTGAACAAGTGGATAGATTGGGTCTCAACTGAGTACCCCAACGATTCCATAAAGGCGTATTTGAGAAAGTTCCCTCCAGATAAGTGCGATAGCTCTGAAGGTGAATCTGGTTCAATCTCGGAGTCTGAGAACGAACTTCAATCAGATATTAGACCGGAAGTTATCTCGAGGAGTACAGAACATTCGCACACTCCAGGACCCATGGAAACATCAATAGAAGATGCAGAAGATCTTGAACCATCTCACAAGCGGCTTAGACCTTCTTCGCCTCACTCAGAAGGTAATAGCGAAGAAGAATTGATAATGAATTGATAGAGTGATGAATAGTTGTAAATGAGTGTAACATAAGGCATTTTTGTATATTTCTTTTATATTTGTACAGAAAATAAATTCTCAAGGATTAATGAAGCTTTTAGTTCAAACATGGGTCACACATTAACAAGGTAAATAATATACCTTGATAATTTTAAGGTCAGCTAATTATCATTTTGCAGATGTAATGAAATAATTGAGAACATGGATTTTCAGCATTGCCATGAGGTAAGAGAGGGGTTTGGCGACAATTTCTTGTGCCACATGTCAGAATGACAGAGTTCATGCAGGAAATGGATAATAATGCAGCTCAAAACATCGTTACCATGGGGGCCACTTCATCATCATTTTTATTGGCTTCAATTCCGAAATCAATTTCTTCAGCGCATGCAATATCTGAATCTTGTAAGGATGATGTACAATTAAATGATGAAGGGATAGGCAACGAGATAGTGGCAACGGATAAATGTGAAAGGGAGCAAACAAGTGATTTGCAAAGTATTCAAGAGGCAACGCTATCTCATGTTACTCATGGCCATATTGTGTTGTTGGATGTCAATGGTGTTCTGCTTCATCGACAAAGGCCCCAGGATAGAAAAAAAAAGAAATCAAACAAGGAGATTTCATTCCTTGTCATGGTAAATTTCGATATGATATTATTTTTCGTCCAGGGTTGGATCGTCTCTTTCAAAAGCTTAAGGAGATGGGTGCGCTTGTGGGGATTTGGTCATGCATGCAGATTCATAACTTAACACCGCTGTTGAATTTACTTAAGAAACATTGTAGTGTTGCAGAAGAGGTGATTCGTAAAGATTGGATTTTTGACCAGCGAATGTGTCATAAACCTCTCGAATTTCACAATATAAGAAAGGAAAGCAAGCCATACTTCTTCAAGAATGAAAGAATAATTGGGACTCATGGGGAGATCAGTCGCTTAAGGATAATGAAGAACGCACAGATGTTAGTAGTAGACGACTCTCCTCAGAAGGCTATGCTCAACCAAAACATTGCTTGTATTCATCCAATCACTTTCGATCCATATTCTGATACCGATATCATGGATGAGCTAGTGAACTACTTGGATACGTGCCTCAGAAAGAAGAATCTCGAAAATTTTTGTGAGCAGTATCCACCGTATCATACATTTCCTGAAGCTTTTCTTTCTCGTGATATTGAATTTTATAAAATGAAGGATAGCAACCGGGCGCTTTATAATATTATTCTTAAGGAACGTCAGTTTTTAGATGAGCCTTTATGCAGACCTTCTCTTATCACATCTTATGTATTAACAAGGATGGCAACTCCCAATTGCATTCGTGAGAGTGTTAAGTGGTGGCAACAACATCAAGATATTGACCAAAATGATTTGATTAATCCGGAGAGTGATGATTTAGACAAAATGAAAAGATTTCTTTGTATGATAGAAAGAAAGTATTTATAAAAAATTAACATGTTGATAAGAAAATGATTTCATTTGTAATTATGTTTGATAGTATTTCTTCATTATTGTAAACTATTTTTAGAATAATATGAATATTCTAAGATATTTTAGGAATATTCCTTACTAAGTAAGGTTATTGAAGGATTAATTAATTAATTAATTAATATTTAAGGCTTAATTACATATTAATTAAATGATTAATTAATAATTAAAACTTAAGTATTAATTAGTAATTTTTTTATATTCCCATTTTCACGTATCATGCCCACTTTAGTTACAACGTGCCATGAAGGTTTTGGATTGAGAGAAGCAGAGGGTTGAACAGATTCTCAGGTTTGTATGGAAGCCCCAAACAAGAAGGCCTTTGTGAGCATGGTCAACGACTCCCTCCAGCTTGGTTTTGAGATTTGCATGTATCACTCAGTAGCTGCGTCTCCGGATGGTGGTGTTCTTTGGCCAGAGATGGCCTACTGTCTTTTGGCACTGAGGTGTCTACCATGCAGCACTTAGCTCGCCATCTCGTGTGCTTAACTACATGGAATTTTGCACTCACTTGAAGCTGCACTACCAGGGATTAAGCAGCATTTGAGACTCGAGGATGTTGGTCTTGTTATCAGACAAGAATCGGGATTGAGGAGGACAAGCGGATCCTTCTATCCTGGTTCTTCGACGAGTTAAATGTTGTAGGGCTCTAGCTGGTCAAGCTAGCTGTGTACAGAACATGCTGTCGGCTTTTGTAGATTGGGCACATATACATCGGGCGAGGGGCAGTGATGATGGAAATACATCGGAACACCTTTGTAGTGATGAGTGGTGCAACAACTAGATTTCTCTGCTTCATCTATGGCTTTCAGTGACCATAGTTGCTGCTGACCGCGGGTCGGACCGACATACCACGGTTGGGAAACATCCCGTTTCCATCACGGTCGTGACCATCCGTTTCCTACCTAGAGAGAGTGAGTTAACCCTAAAGAAATATCAAAGAAAAGTTCAGGGTTCTTGAGCAGTTTAGAGGCTTGGGAGTCTTATTCGAATCAATGGGAGAGGATTGGGCATGGGAGCATGTCATCAAGGGGAAAGCATACACAGCTGGGAGAGGCAAAATCCGTTGGACTTGCAAGTACTGTACAAGGAGTATGGTGAGCACCTAAAACGGATTCGAGCTCACATTGGAGGCGTCCGGGCCATGAAATTGAGTGCTACTCTGCTGGGGACAAGGTTGATCCTAATGTATGCCAAAGGGCAAGGAGCTACTTCAACAAAAATGCTGCAGGGTCTCAATCCATGAACGTCACAGCATATGCCCAGTCCAGGGATATTGCTGGGGGATCTGCGGGCCAGCTTGAAGGTGATGCGGGATCTGCAAGCCAGTCTGAAGGTGCTGGGAGTGTTGGCCAGACTGAAGGTTCTGGCAATGCCACTCTTTCTCAGTGAAAGAGGACTCGTGATGGCAACATTGTTGATCTCTTGAGTGATTACACGTTACCAGCAACTTGATGATGCAATTGCCGAGTTCTTCTTCATCAACAACATTGCATTCAATATTATCAAGTCTCCTTACTTGAAGAAAATGCTATCTGCTGCAATAGATGCAGGACCAGGTGGCATTCAAGGTTGATGAAGTATGATAAGTTGCACAATACTGCTTTGACAAGGCAATACGACATTGTTAATGCAAAGCTAGGTAGGTTTCGAGAAGGTTGGGCTCAATATGGCTGCAGCATTGTCACTGATGGATGGCCGACATCCGCAAAAGATCCATGATCAACTTCATGGTTACTTCTATTCATGGTTCAGTGTTCTTGAAGCAGTAGATTGTGGGGGAGTTGAGAAGACTGGAATGTGGCTGTGGCATCAATTGAAGCCTGTCATTGAGGATATTGGTGTAAAGAATGTGGTTCAAGTTGTGACAGATAGTGCATCAAATTGTGTTCTCCATGGGAACTTTCATGAGGGAAGATTATCCTGAGATTTGCATGCCCGTTGTGTATGCCACGTTTTGGACTTGCTTTTGGAGGACATCGAAGCATTGGAGTGGGTGGAACCAACGTTGAGGCGTTGTGAGGAGATCATTACGTTCATCACGAAGAAGCCTATGGTTCTTGCTATGTTCCGAGGATTTTGTCGTCATGAGTTGCTCAAGCCAGCCCAAACTCGCTTTGCATATATGTTTGTTGTGATCAGCCAGCTTGTGGATGTTGAGGGTGTTGGAGCATTGCAACATTTTGTTGTGAGTGAGGAGTTTGTGACGTCCAAGTGGTTTTCAACTTCAGCAGGTCAGCATATCCGGAGGATTGTTTTGGATGATGATTTCTGGAGAGAATGCCAAGAAATTCTTGTGTTGACTGGTCCCATTCTCAAAGTTTTGCGGCTTGCGGATCGTGAGGGTGCTGTTTCAGGCCTAATTCAAGAAGCTATTGAATAGGATGATTGAAGGCCTTGATGGAGTTGCTACGAGTCAAGTCATTCATGCCAATAGGATTGAAGATATCAAGGCCTTCTTGATGGAGGATCATGGTGGAAGAAAGGCTAGGTGGCCCATGATGCATAAGCATCATGTATGGTGTTGCATACGCACTGAATCCATTGTTCCTAGGCAAGGATTTAGATCCTGAAACAATGGACAAATGGTTGGACTACTTGGCACTTTATAGTGGAGGGGATATGGAGCTGCATGCAAACTTAGACACCCAATTTCAGAAGTTTAGACAGGAAGAAGGCAAGGCTCTTAATCGGGAGTTGGCCAGAAGTCCTGCAAAGAGGAGATGGGCTATGAGCTGGTGGAACACGTTTGGTTATGAAATGCCGGAGCTGAAAAGGCTTGCCATTCGTATTCTTAGCCAAGGAGTCGGTGCTTCTCCATGTGAGCGAAACTGGAGTAGTTGGAATTTGATACAATCAAAGAAAACGGAATTGCTTGAAGAGCGAAAGCTTAAAGAAGCTTGTTGCCATTCATGCAAATAAGAGAGTTGTGGATCGAGTGGAGCTCGAAGGGATGAAGCTATTAGAAGTGGATTTGGATGCTCTTGAGTTAGAACCGCAATGGATGAGGCTTGTTGAGATGCAAGTACGTTTGGAGGAGACAGTGATGAATGATGGAGATGATGGAGAAGAGGACCATGAAGAAGACAATGAAGATGAGGCAGTTGAAGAGGTTGGTGATGATTAGTGATTTGAGTTGAGTGGTTTGAGTTGAGTGATTTGTGTTAAGTTGTGTTTGTTATATTTCTTTTATTTTCTTTACCATTTCTTTAGGTTATTTTGTTTGAAACCCAGTCGGTCGTTTCGGCCAAAAAATTGCATGGTCGGGACCACGGTCGAAACGTTTCGGTCGGCGGTCGGAACGGTCGCCATCAACTATGGCTTTTCACACGAAACGGGAGGGCGAGATTGATCTTTGTGCTGACTAGGTGTCTCTTACAATATGTCCATGAAGTTGAACAAGTGGTTAGTGTATTCTTGCGGAGACTTGCTATTTCCGTGAATGAAAATCCAGTTGGTCTGCCTCCAGTACTAAAGCTGCTCTGCCATTGACTGGTGGACATCCTAGGCTCATTGCCTATCTGCTGCGGCCGTATACAGCACTTTATCAGTAGAAGTTGATGCCCGATGTTTTTGGAAGCACCTCATCAGCACCTTCCACTCCTCGATTTATGTCAACAGTTATCTTGAGATTGTTGGTGTTGATGCACTCTGACGGGTATTTCGAGAAATATTCCGATCCATCTCGCATGCGACTTGTTATGGCGGTCATTCGCCGTCTCTTCTTGCTCGCTCGGTGAAGAGGTCGGCCAAGGTCTTAGAAGGAGAATTCGATGATATGTACGCAGACGCAGAAGCCCGAGGTCTTCTTGCATTTGGAATGGACAGCAAACTAAATCTTGAGGCCCATATTTCCTCAGCAACTTAGAGGCCCGGTGTTCTTCAGTCCTCTTTTGATAAGACTTCTTTTGGAGCTCCAAAAGCAGTACATTTGGCGTGATCATCCCACAGTTTCACTTGATTGGTTGGAGGGAGAAAGAGATCGACGACTTGTTTGAGATTCGGTTTTGATAGAATTAAATCACGGCTGCACCGAGATCAAAACCTCGACCTTGGCGATAGTACATGCTGCACAATGGCTCACATTTGTGCTCTCGAATAACCTTAAAACAGGGTTCAAACCCTAGTATATTGGAGCATCAGTTTATGTCTCAACACTCCCCCATAAACTGGTGCTCAAAAGACTCTAAGGCCTCCTCGAAACAAAGCGAACTTGGTCGGCCCAACGGTTTGGTGAGCACGTCTGCTACCATCTCATCTGCAGAAGAAAGCCACCTTCACCAAACCGCTTCTACAAACTCCCGAACGTAATGAAATTGAATGAGCACATGCTTGGTCCGTCCATGATAGACGGGGTTCTTTGCTCATAACAATGCTACTCTAATTGTCATACCAGTTGAGCATGGGGGTTCGTTGCACCGCTCCAAGCTCCTGTAAGAGTCCCCACATCCATATAAGCTCCTTGCATCCAGAAGTGAGGGCAATGTACTCAGCCTCTGCAAATGAAAGGGCCACCACCACTCTGCCTCTTATTCCCCCACGCAATTGAGGCCTCGCACAATTCCAAAGAGTAGCCAATGGTGGACCGAGATCCTTTGTTTGTCCCCAACTTGCATCAGTGTAAGTGACCAGCTTGAGTGTCATAGCCTGAGAAGCATAGGTCATGGTGAGGCGTTCCCTTTAGGTACCTGAGGACATGTTGGCAGCCTTCCAATGGCACAAACTCGGAGCAGATCCAAACTGGCTAGCTAAGTAGCACAGGGCATATGTTATGTCTGGTTTAGAGGAAAACGCCAGAAACATCAAGCAACCTATGAGCTGTAGTACGTAATTTCAGAATCACATATCTCTCCTCCCGTCTGAGCGAGTCGGATTGACAGCACCGACGAGCATGGGAGTTTCAACTGGACGGCAGTTCTGCATACTAAATCGAGAGAGAAGAGATTGCACATAGTGCTGCTGGTGAATCTTCAAAGTCCCAGCCTGCATATCCCACTCAATTTGTAAGCCCAAGAACGTCTTCACCTCTCCCATGTCCTTCATCCAAAACTGTTGTGCCAAACTTGCTTTCAACCTGCCAATCCCGTCTTCATCACCCTCCAGTAATGAGAAGATCATCCACATATAGGGCAACAATGATCCGTCCATGACCAACTCCTCGCACATAACATTGGAATCACTGTGTGTTCTTCCAAAAGCCTTGTCGACGCAAAACTTCATCAAACTTCTGGTACCACACCCGAGAAGCTTGCTTGAGACCATACAAGGCCTTGTTAAGGCGCCAGGCTCGAGTTGTGTCCCCATGCCTGGGAAAGCCTAGGGGAATGCGCATGAAGATCTCCTCATGCAAATCCCCATGCAAGAACGCGGTCTTCACATCCATCTGGTGCACTTGCCACCTCCTGCGTTAGCAAGTGCCAAGAGTGTGCGCGACACTAGGCAACTTCACCACAGGCAAAAATGTCTCCTCATAGTCAACTCCTCGCACCTGGGTGAAGCCTTTTGCCACGAGTCTAGCTTTGTGTCTGACATCCCCAATTAGGGGATCCACTATCCGTTTAAAGACCCACTTGTAGTCAACAAGTTGACGTTGGTGTGGGGCAGCACACTCCTCGAATGTGCAATTCTGCACTTGTGCATCCACTTCGTTGAATGGCCCGCTTCCACTCAAGAGACTCCGCTCCGGTCACACATCTTCAAAGGTGGAGGGAACCTTCTCATCCACAAACATGCACATCTCGGCTTCCTCATCAAGTAGAGAAGTGGCATCTTCCAACACCTTGCGAGAAGGCACTCTCGTGTGGTCTGTCTAGCTACCACAGGATCCGGCATGCCCTGCGGCGAGGGACATGAGGAGGCCGATCAACCTGCTGCTCTGGCTGCTCAGGTGCTAGCTGCTCATGAACATCAACTGGTTCTCCGGCTTGCCTGTCGCATGTTGCTCAGGGCATCAAGGCCATGGTCTTCCCCTACGTCCAAAACCAACTGGGATTAGGGGAGCCAACAAGTCATCGTCAATGAAGGAGTCCACAAGTTGTTCCGTGGAACGACACCATGTGAGGTCATCCTCAACAAACACCACATCTGTGCTGATGATGGTGCATTTGTCCACCGGGTTCCATAGCCTGTATGCTTTCACGCGTTCATCATCTTGTGCATAGCCAACAAAGATCAACTTCTGGCTCTTGGGGTCCAGCTTCTTCTGCAGCTGGTCAGGAATATGGGCATACGCTGTGCAACCAAACACCCTGAGATGGGATACATCAGGCTTCAGACCTCCATGCTTCCTCAGGTGTCTTGCCTTTCAATGCCACAGTTGGCAACCGGTTCTGAACATGCATGGCTACCGCAATAGCCTCCTGCCAAAACTCCTTGCCCAAATGTGCATGAGCAAGAAGGTTGCACGCTGCATTCACCAGCGTCCGTTCTTCCTCTCAGCCACGCCATTCTGTTGGGAGGTGTACCGGGTGGTGACGTGGTGTTGAATACCGGCATTCCGACACAACTCTTGCATGGTGGAGTTAAGGTATTCCTTGCCACCGTCCGTGTGCAAGGCCTTAAGCTTCTTGCCAACTTGAGTTTCCACGCAGCTCTGTACACGCGGAAGGCCTCCACCATCTCATTTTTACGACGTAGGAAGAAAAGTTTGGTGAGGCGACTGAAGTCATCAATGAACGTAAGAACGTAACGTGCGCCAAAATGACTCGGGACGTCCATGGCCCACATAGGTCGAGTGCACCAGCTCCAAGAGCTCTGAAGAGCGGTGCTTTGAAGATCCAAAACTTCGGCGATGATGTTTGCCCAACACACATGACTCACAAAATGCATGTGAAAAACCAGGCCTCAGATCCAGCCCTTCCACCATGCAGTTGGACACAAGCTCGTGCAGTGCCTTGTGATTTGCATGACCCAACTGGCAATGCCACAAATAGGCATCTGCACCAAACGTTCTCAGCGCTGTAGCAAGATGAGGGTGTGAGAGAATCTCATACAAGTTTCCACGTCGCCTGGCATGGAGAACTTTCCTCCCAGTCACACGAAATCCAACTTGTCATATAAATCTGCACCATGACTAGTAAACACGTCACACAACCTTGCCACAAACATAAGGGTCTTTGAACATCATCTCCCCCATCCTGAAGTGGGAGTGTCAAAGTGCCTCGACCAGCAATGTCCAATTGGGCATTGTTCCCCAACACCACACCACTACTTCTTTGAACTGGGATATACTGTTCAAACATCAACTTGTTATTAGTCATGAGGCTAGTACAACCTGAATCAAGCACCCAGGAGTGCATCTTCTGCTCTCAGCATTGAGGGACTCCTCACTACGAAGGACTCTTCTTCCCATTCACCTTCTTCACTTTCAACACCAACATTAGCCTTCCCATCTGCATGGGGGCAGTCCCTACCCCAGTGTCCAAACCCTCGGCATATCTTGCATTGGTCATGGCCAAGCCGACCTTCTTGTCCTCGACCTGCGTCCTCGTGCACCCTTCTCCGGTTCCCCTTTGAAAGCTGCTCGTCCACGTCCACCATCCAACCCAAGCATTGCCTAAACCATGGGCTAGAGGCGGCAAGGGTGCAACAGCATCACGCCCAGCCAGCTCATGCTTGGGAACCCGTCGCTTGGCATACATGACTTCATGCAAAGCATTGGTTTTGGCCTTCTCCTTGTAGAGCAAGGCTGTGGCCACAAGCTTGGCCACCGCCGTTTCAATATGAGATTGTCCTCACGATTAAGAGCCTCACATCCCTATCCCACTGAGCAAGGAGGGATTGGTAGAGCTTCACCTTTTGCGTGGAATCTAGGATGATATGCTTGTCCCCTTGAGCAGCAAGTTCAGCAAAGAGCCGACTCAGCTTGTCTGCATGCTCCTGCATGTCTCCATCTTCGTAGACACAAGCCTCAAGCTCCGAGTGGATCCACATGACTTCCATATCAATCTTTTCTCATAGGTGTCTGACATCCACTTCCAAACTTCAGCAGGGGACTTGTCAGTATCCACCTTGAGCATAATCCCTGGGCTGAGGTAAGTGCAGATGCACCCACATGCTCAACCCGCACTTTCCACTCTAAGGGTCTCATTGGAGTTGCCCTCTGGCGGCTCTGGGTTAGTCCCACGGACGAGCCCAAAAACTCCTTTGACACGAAGCCAGTCTCTAACAACTTCTTCCACAACAGAAAGTTTGCCCCTTGAACACAAAGGGCTTGCTCCCACACGAGCTTCCAAAGGAATCCTCTAGATTCAACCATGGCCTCCCACTAGGCTACATTACATATTGATCCTTACCAAATTCAATCATGGCCTCCCACTAGGCTACATTACACGTTGATCCTTACCACTAGGCTATATTACACATTGATCCTTACCACTAGGTTACATTACACATTGATTCTTACTAGATTCGGTCATGGCCTTTCACTAGTACATTACACATTGATCCTTATTAAATTCGGTCATGGCCTCTCACTAGGCTACATTACACATTGATCCTTATCAGATTCGGTCATGACTTCCCACTAGGCTACATTACATATTGATCCTTATTAGATTCGGTCGTGGCCTCCCACTAGGCTACATTACACATTGATCTTTATCAGATTTGGTCATGACTTCCACTAGGCTACATTACATATTGATCCTCGCCTAGATCGGAAGCGACTCCAATACCATGATAGAATTAAATCACGGCTGCACCAAAATCAAACCTCGACCTTGACGGATAGTACACACTGCACAACGGCTTGCATTCGTGCTCTCAAATAACCCTAAAACAGGGGTTCAAACCCTAGTATATTGAAGCATCAGTTTATGTCTCAACAGGTTTAATATTCTGTTGTACAAGGAGCTTTACGGTGAGGACCAGCCATTTCGGCTGGCTGATATTCTTCCCAGCAACTGGGTCATTCCTGCTCGATACAGTACATTGGAGTTCTCTGTTCCTTGCAACGGTGTTAAGGAACATAAGGTGACTGGCAAGTTGGACACACTTGAGAAGTTTATGGATTGTATCAATGCCAACAAAGGTTGTTGGGCTTTCATTGGACCCGGTAATCTGGCTGCAGGCTCGTGGCTGGTTTTGCGGGTTCACAGCAGCGGGAAAGAGCTCTACATTTTTTTGAGAGCAAGACGTCAAGAAAGACGGTAGAAGATCACAAGATGATATCCGAGATGGTGAAAGACTTAAAGATATGGGTGCAAATCCCAGTGGAGGACGTGGACATAAAACTTGACGAAGGATTGGCTGGAAAGCGTCGGAAGTGCCGAGAAGGGGACGATTCTGAAGACCAAGACCAGGCGGAAGACCAGGATGACGAGGACTATGTTGAAGAAGAAAATGACGATGATACGGAGGCGGACGAGCAGAGTTCCGGGGACTTCAGAATCCCTCTAGACAAAGTGCTGTTTGTTTACAATACAGAGGAAAATGTCCGGGTCAATTCTGGTGGGTCATGGTTGAAGAGGCACCTCATTCTATCGAGGCATCATGAAAATAGTCCGTGGCACATGCTTTCTAAGATCAGCCACCTCCTTCAACAGCAAAAAAGTCGAAAGTGACTTCCCCCTTGAAGTTAAAAAAAAGGGTTGTTCTCCGATTTCATGTCACATGCCACATGGTCGAGGTACAAGCAAGGCTATTTGTAAGTGGGCAAAATAGCACTTTTAAGGGATGCTACCTTGCTTTTGATGCAGATCCAAGAAGGAACAATGACCAAATTGTATGGACACTGTACGGACACTAATGTCAGCATGCAACTTGCAAATTAAATCTCTCCATGCAATATGGAGATACGTACGTTGAACTTTATTTCTCCTGTACATTATTCACAAGTGATGGTACGACGAGGTGGCATAGCTGGAACATCTTCTTCCAAATTTGATGACTTCAAAGGCTTGCGCTGGTAATAAGTTAATAAGCTAAGTTAAAAAGTTTGACGATAAACTTATTAATCATGAATGGACAAGCGGTGGGCATGTGTAGACATATTAGGATGTTTAGCTCGATTGAAATCAGAATGTCAATTTCAAGATACTTAGACATTCTTGCACAGCTTACAGAAAAATTGAGACCTCATATCTTCAGCTGTCCATTTCACACACACCCGGTGGTACCAACTTTTGCATTCACCACAGACTATCCAGTCATCCCCTTCCCATTGGCCACACTCTTCACACTCCTCATCTTCAAATTCGAATAGAGGCCGCTTCTCACGAGCAGCACGCTCCATGTCTTCCATCACCTGCTGCAACTCCAAGCGATAATCAGGTACCAGCTTTGCTTTTTCCGGTCTGGGGAGAATCAACTGCTTTGTTGCCTCTTTCAACTCCGTGATCGAATAGCTGGACCGCTTTCTTTTCGTTGACCGTCAGCATCCGTGTCGGGTGTTTCGAGCTTGGTCCGCTTTCTTTTTCGTTGACCGTCAGCATCCGTTTCGGGTGTTTCCAGCTTGGTGTCCGCATCCGTTTTAGGTGTCTTGAGCTTGGTATACGGCAGCTCACGATGACCCTCCGGAATGACTAGTATGAAGATTGGTTTCTGCTGGCCAATTGATTCGCAAACTTTAACCAACTCTTCAAAATCGGATTTCCACATGGGCCTTCGCTCCTTTGCTCGAGTGACTTGGAAGAGGTACTGAAACCTCCCGGCAATCGAATCCACCAAGGGGAAAGTGCGACTCAGCGGAAGCACGTACTTGTCCCTGTCGGAATCGGTGAAGGTGAAACTGTTGCCGTAGTGACGCTTGATGTCTGCCGGTGGAAGAGTAATCCTCGAACCATCAGAAAGAAGGAACTCGCCACCAGCACTTAACGTCTTGTGAGCAAAGTCCTCAAAACACATCCCGCAGCAGCTGCAAACTTTGAGTCAACTTCGGTCCTGTCTAGGAGATCCAGTCGTTTCTCCAGGTTAGCTCTGTAGAACTCCTGGCCAAACCGCTTCTTGCACCAAGGGGACACAAACTTCACTTCACGTATGCTTTCCATGTTATGCTCAGGATCCTCTAGAAAGATTCTCTGTCCATGTGACGTAACCGGCTCCTGCAACGTTCTCACGTAATACTCTACTGCCCGCCTGTTATCTCCACCACCCATGAAAGATTACGCCGGAAGTGCCGAACAATACCCCCGCAGATATATAGCCGTGCCATGAAATTTGCAGCACTCGTATAGCCTGGGGGATTAAAAAAGTCCCGCTCTTCTCCTGTCAGAGAGTACTCAGTCCTCTGCAAGTTGTCCTGCCACTTTCTGTTCCACAGAGCTAACAGTTCGGCAGGCTTCCACGCGCACATGTGGAGGACTGTGAAGTATCCCTCGTCCATATTCTTCTCTGCTTCCAGAGCACTGTTGTCAGGATTTGGACTGGCGAAAAGCACAGCGCGGCCAAGTAAATTGCGTACACCATTGAACCTCTGGTCAATCAGCAACCATGTTCCCGGTACGTCAAGGTACTTGATTGCCACCTTCTTTGTTACCTGCTCACACTTTCCACCATGGAAATAATAGAACTCTGACAAAGTCGACAGCTGCACTACAATCGAGTAGCCCAACTGGCGTAGCCGTGATACGAAGTACCACAAACAGCATGACTTGCCGATCCTGGATTTCCAGAAAGATGAGTGAACGTGTAATTGTCGTTGAAAATTTGTGGAAGGCCCTCTTATACGAGACGCGAACATAAACCTCACCAGATTTTCCAGCAATTCGGGGCAGCTTCATAAAGCCATCCTTGACAGTGAAGTCGTCGTCACGCAGGGCACCTCAGAGATATCTGGAAGTAGCAATTTAATCACAACACAATAAAACACAATAAATCCAAACAGATCCTGGCCATTGACCACAAAATGCACAGAACCGACATGGCATAGGAGACCACGGGACAATAGTAGCCAAAACATAAATAACACTTACCAGCATGACTAGGAGCAGGGCAGGGGAAGGAGCTGCAAAAACAAACACAGATTTGTTAGCGAGTGCTACATGTAAAGCGAATAGACAAACACCAGCAAAGCACACAAGATCTAAGACCAGCAATAACACAAGACCAAAGACGCACCTGTTCTCGAGAAAAAAGATGACACAAGAAAGCAAGAATGTGTACAAATCTAACAGATCCAGAGCACACAAACATGGCTCCTGTGACCATCAAGCAAACACAAAGCAAGTTTTTAAAATTGACTTGCGTTTCTCAAGCAAACGCTCCAAATCGGGAAGCAAGCCAATCACAAAACATGGCCAAAACACAGACCTTGAACAACTTTGTAAGTGTATTTGCCGGCCTCCAGCTCTTCATCGAGAACTACATCCCCGTCAGCGTCCATAACAAGCCCATCTCCACGAGGCTTCAGAAGTTTCATCACCTGTTCCTTTGGCTTTGGAGGTCGTTTGAACTTCACCTTGTCCAGAGTGATACCGGCGCCTGACTGCATATTCTCACCGTAGCTTCCTTGAGAAACCCGCCCAAAACCCTAGTGACAAAGGGTTATATATTATTAGCTCCTTCGTCTAATTATTGTTTAACATGTCAAATCTGCCACCTTATTCTTTATTCCACACAAATGGTGATATACTATTAAGTATAAATACTAACTGGTTAGTACTTAAATATTATAGAGTATTCTTTTTAATTTTATTTGAAATAAATATGTTAATTGGACTTATTAGAATTTGCAATCCATTTTCAAATTTACGATCCTATTTTTATTCCATGAAGCCGTACAGCAAAATAAGTTTGTCATTCATTTTTAAATGTAATATTATAAATAAATAATATCAAAATAAATAAATAAATTATTAAAGATCTAATTAATATATGATGTACATAAGTTGTATATAAATTTATAGGAGATAATGAAATTCCATAGACCTTTACAAATTTATAAATTTCATATCATTTACATGCCCAAGACATGTATATGCAAATCAGCCATGCCAATGGCACTCAAATTGGTGGATAAGATTAGTGATACTATTGACGTCTCCAACACAACATATAACTCATCAGTGTTACTAGAGGACCTGTTCACACGTTTTTATAGACGTTCGTTAACACGTTTGCAGAACACGTTTGGTAACGTGTTCGCAAAACACATCCGCAAACATACGACATTAAACACGAGGAGTTTATGTAGTTTCTATTATTCTATTTTATTTTATTTTTTTTAAATATATAATTTAAATATTTTAAAATTTCAGCATTTTAATATTTAAAATACACTAAAATATTTTAGATAATAATTTATTTATTTATTGTCACTAGATAACGTGTTCGTGAGATTTTGAGAATATCTGAAAATGCATTTACAAACTGAAAATACATTCAGGAAAATCCGTTCGAATCAACCTTTCAACTCACAGCTTGATAGACAAGGTGGTGTGCAGCCCGCCAAATCACACTGCCCAAATTAGCTCATAGCCAGTAGAATCTTTACATCACAGCCAACAATGGCTCACTACTAAACTTAAATCACAGCTTCAACTCACTACTACAATAATAAAGGCTAGAGGTAATTTGACATAATTAAAACACAAACATACACCATAATTGATTAAAATGAAAATTTGAATTCTTCATGTGTAAATAAACAAGGCAGCCAGCGTGACACTACATACCCTTGAGTCATCACGTAAGGGAGTGATGCGAAAGAGAGGGAGGTGATGTACAATGGGTTGTATATTTATTTGAAGGTTTGCTATCTGTGTAAGGTGTAAGAATCGCTCTTGAGTTGTGGTGCATAAGAATAAAAGAAGTAAAAATAATATGAATTTAACTATTACATTTTCTTAATGTTAATTTAATAGACATTTTAAAATTTAAGTCAAAATATTGTTATATTCTATAGAGTTCATGTTTGTATACATATTGTAACTGCGTTCACAAATATGTGTTCTATACATGTATATTGTAATTGCATTAGTAATAATTTTCTATTAATGGGTGATTAATTGCCTTAATTTATTTTATTAACAATTTATTTTTTCACTTGTTGGTTATTTAAATCTAGAATTTATATAGTATTTATGTGGTTTTTATATAGCTCTTTCAGTGGTAACTCACCATTGGACAATTTTGTCCAATTATATGGCTACTATGCGTAAAATGACAACACATGCATAATTTAATCTGTAGGTTATTATTAATTTAACTTCTAAGTTTTTTTTTTTTTTTTTTTCCTTAAATCATAAGAATGGATGCAACATTCACGAAAGTGCACAGGTAGGGACTTCTTCATGGTTATAAATGACAAGGTGCCATGGCTTATGATGGTTGTTAATTGATTTTTTTGTTAATGAATCTGATGTGCATATGTTCTTTTTTATTTGATTATCCTTTTTTTTAATTTATATTACAAGAGATCTAAAAGAAGACATGCACAATAAGACTCTCAATAATGAAGGAGGGTTAACAAGGTAAAGACGGACCTGGTGAGGTGAAGGCATCAAGATAGAAGAATAAACATGTGAAGCTCTTTGTTTTAATTAAAAAAGAGATGTTAGAAGAATTTAATAAACCCCTAAAGTAAAGAATTAATATATGATAAATTGTGTAAAAGAAATATGCACACACAAATACATGTTATATTCTTATACATGAGCATACAAAGATAGAGAAGTTTAAAGACAACTATGGTAAAAACAACTTGAGCGCAAGTAAATATTTAAAGAGTTGGCATGTGCATTAAAAGTAAAGCCTCGCGATCTTCATAAGAAATTCATACATATTAAGAAATGTGAGAACATGATAATCCCTTCAAAACCTTAAGTTATTATTAAATTGCACGCAAGTTTTATTCAAAGGCACTAATGTTGAATATCTCATCCATGTAAGTCATATATATGCATGTGTATGTAGTGTGTGTGTGTGTCTATATAATACACTATATAATGTAAATACATTTAAAGACATTGTTTATATGCATTAATACTCATGCATCTTTGATCTTTATGTTTTTATATTATAGAATATATAAATACATATACACAACATATAAATATACTATGTAGTTATGCATGTACGTATTTATGTAACCCATATATATTGCTTGTAATTATGCATCTAATATTTCTCTTTTTGTGCATGTGTGTATGTGTTTGTGCGTGTCTTTTTATGTATTAAATAATAGCTTTGTTCGGGTATAAATGGTGGTATCCAAATTGTTAAAGACTACTGTACATGTGTTTATTATTTATTGCTATTGCCAAGAGAGATCGTACAACATATCTATTCACTCACCCACACATACATAGAGAGAGAGTCTCGTATTCTTATATTAAAGAGAGATGATAGTATAGATTTAGCATACACTTAGTCTTGTAGGTATTAATTTGATATATTTAAATAATTATCTAATTTTTATACACACCCTACTAAATAATCTATTGCAAGAGGGTATAATAAATTGCTTCATAGTGTTAAGAAGTTTGATACTACCCGTGGGTTTTTGTTTATTAACTTATGTACTTTGATGGATTGAACTCTTTTTAAGAACAACATCCATAAAATGGAATTTGCTTTGCCAAAGTCCCAGTAATATGTGTTGTCTATATAACATTGTTCATATATATACATGTGTATACATACATACATATATATATATGTATATAAACATCTATACATGTATATATGCATATATAAACACACACACACACATAGATATATATATATATATGTATGTATGTATGTATGTGTGTGTGTATTGATATGTTTTATGTATGCAGATGCATTTATTTGATATGTACAAATAAGTCTTGAAAACAAGAATGCAGATATTATAGGAGCATGGGAACATCCAACAAATTTCAGTTGGAGATACCTAGAAAATATAAAACTTTATTATATTTATATATATATATATATATATATATATATATAAGAATGTTGACTTTAACTAAAAAATTATGATTTATGTTTATAAGTTAAATATTTAATATACATAGGAATTATTGTATTAATATATGTATATACTTTTGTATCGTATATATGAGCACAATATATATTAATTTATATATTGATAAAGGCTACTAATTAATATTATATATTTTTATCTTTCTCATGTAATTTATTCTCAAATATTTATGGTAGATGGCATTAAAGAAACCCCACACCACACACATAGATAGTTGGATAAAGTTATTATACACACGATGTATAATTGTATTATTTTTGATATGTTATATTTGATTTATATTAATTATATGCATTGTCTTTTAAACATATATTTATATATAAAAATCTTAATTTAATCGTCCTACACTTCTATGTAGGTGCTATATAGTAGTACAGCATACCCACACACACACACACATATATATATGAACATAGGTGAACACGTATGAACATAGATAATCATCTCTTATAGAAAACATGGTTATATAATGCACATATAATGTTTTTTATAACACGTGTAAATAACCACCCACCAGTGGAAAGTGGGATGTAACTGACTAGCTGTTAAAAAGAGTGTGTTGATACGGTAAGCTAGTGAAGAAATTAATTAGGGTTAGGTCTAAGTTGCAATGGACATGGCTGAGCAAAAGGTCTTGTGTGGTGGTGAGAAGATGTGCTTGATGGCACTAGTATTGTATTCTTGGGTTTAAATTTATGTCCAATAACAATTTAATTGAGTAAAATTGCCCACAAAAAATGCCTTGTAGTTGTCACATAAGTGTCAGATAGATTATAGATTTAAAACACCAACATATAATTTATTGTGTGAAGTAAGTGGGCCAATCCGCACATAGTACACAAACGTCAATTCATTAAAACCTAGTCTTAAAATTTATGTACTACTTTTGATCCGCACATAGTACTTAAAATTTAAGTTTACGAAACCATTTAAGTATTTTTGGATCCGCACATGGTACATATACATAAATTTTGATGCACAAATTTTATGTCTAAATAGAGTCTAGTTCGCACATAGTACATAAACATAGATTTTAAGAACATGTTCATCTGCACATGGTTTTATACTTAAATTTCAAAATTGTCACTCTCCGTAGCAGTAGTTGCAACTGCAACAGTCGCTGTAGCCTCAATGTCCGCCTCATTATTGGCAATGTTTGGAGGTTGAGTTGAAGCTCAGGCCCCAAGGAAACCATGCAGAACGTTGTATAACTCGTCCTTAAACTTCACACTAGCGAGCTTCCTCCTGTGAGTGTCTGTCGTGGAGAAGTAGCTCTGTGCCCCAGTCTTGAGCTGGTTCTCCTGAACCTTCTTGTAGTAACTCAGAATGTTAAGCCATCTCCTCTGGCATGCATCAGCATCACGATCAATCCCTGCTCCTAAAGCTTCTTAGAAATCACCTCCCACCATGCATCTGATGTCAATCCTCGATCATGACATGTAGACTCTTGTTGGTTGATGATATCCTATCCTTTCAGTTGCGCCAGTGCCAATGATTCATCTAGCATCTAGTTTTTCCCCTGTTTTTATCCTTCACCCGCCCCTCGCAACACCTCGAACAACCTCAAAGCTATCCTCTATTTCCTACACTCAGATGAAGAAGCTTACTGGTGGATTTGCTGTGGAAGGATTTGGCTCCAATGGATTTTCCATGGGTGTGGGCGCTAGTGAATTTTCCATGGCTGAATTTGCTACACTTGCACCGCACCGTGGAGTCCCAGCTCCTCGCGCCATGAACCCTAAAGAATCTTCAGCAGAATATATTTTTTATGTACTTCGCAAATTTTATGTACTCATGGGAGAGGTTGTTTAAGATTATAACAGAAGAACATAAATTTACATTAAGTAGTACATAAATTTGTGTCCAAGTGCGGATTAGAATAGTTTTAATGTTTAGTACATAAATTTTTGTGGTACATAAATTTAGATACTGGTTTTAGATTTATGTACTAAGTGCAAATCAACAAATTTGCTAAACAGTACATAAATTTACATTTGTGTACTATGTGCGGATCGGCCCAGTGTCACATAGATAGATTTTAAATAACCAACAAGTGAAACATAAACCACTAGTAAAATAAATTACAATTTGATTGACTTAGGTAAATAATCACATGCTGGTGGAAAGTAAACATAATTTTTATACTTTATTATTTAAAATAAAATTATAAATTATAAAAATTAACTCATTAATCATAAATGTCATAGTTTTTATTATTTACTTTGGACGTTGACTATTGTTACCTACCGAACTATGTTGATAAGCTATATGTGTAAAAGAAATAGGCCCACTTAGTGCACTTGGATATATAATGATGGTTTTAGCCAGGTGTCATTAAGTATTTGTAAGAAACTCTAGGCAAAATTAGTACTTCCATTTAAAAAACTCTTACCCTAGTTTTTCGTGTCCCAGTTAGGTTTTTGGGTAGTTCCAGTGAGTTTGGCATGTCGAATATGGATATAAACACCCTTAGGGTTAACCTAACCCCATGCCCTAAACCCCTCAAGTTAGTTAGGGTTTAGGGGTTAATGAGTCATTAATTAACTCACCAAATATATTCCTCTGGGAATGAGATTTTGTGCCAGTTCACTTATGTAAATAGGAAAACGAGGGGGGGGGCTTTGTCACATATATTAAGTAGTACATGTAGGAGAGCTCCTGGGTTCATGATTGAGTTCGTTGCTCTTATACCGGTGTAAACTTTAGCTTGTGTCGTTAAGGCATAACCTTTTGTTGTGCCGCCCTAATTTCCAAATGACAAAGGTACGTCCTACTTTCAGGGTAACTCACCCTTAACATTGGCGAGTCCATGCCTGAAGGTTTTTCGGAATACATGTTTCAAGAGGCATAGGTTAAGGCTTGTCTCAGCCTCCTCCTCCACGTCAAGCTAGGTGTAGCACTCATGGCCAAGCAAGGCCATTCAGTCTTTATCAAACTGTGGGTGTGGGATTTTGTTTGAAGGTTCACATTACCCAGTTCTTGAGGGTTATTGAGGAATTCTAGAGTTGGCATTTATGAGCCACGTTTAGTGCAACTCTTGAATCTAAGGGCTATGGCATGATAGCCCACATCGTGGAAAGCAGTGTCACATGGAGATAAGACACTAGGCTAGACGTCAATGATACAACGCCAGAGGCACACCCTTTGGGGTTGTGTCATAGGTTTATCGCCATGGGGTTAGATACTTTAGTAAACAGGCATGTTTGTGCTCACACTAGGGTGCTAAGACTTGAGCATTTACTCAAGGCATGTTAGGTCTCGTAACTAGATGTGCTTAGGCACACTTGGCTAGGGGAGTGTTCTCCTTGGAATCCAGGGGTTAAATAACTTAAGCTTGTTAGCATGAACCCTTTCGTGAAGCACTCGTAATGTCATGTACTTAGGGTTATTCAACCTAGCCTTAGGGAGTTTCTTAATAAAATACTTGTGTCCATTTATCGTGCCCATACTAAGTACTAGCCTTAGATCTAGGGTATAACTTGACCACTCAAACCCTCAAGGGTTAGTCGTGGTTCGGGGTACCCCCTTGTTGCCTTAAAGGGCTTGTACGCCCAAATGAGGGTGATTCCTCAAGGGGTAAGTGGCGATGCCTTAGCTTTGTCATGGGGGTATGTGTAAGGCACATTTCCTTGATGAGGTTAGGGCATGAGCCTGTTTAGGTCTACTGGGATAGGATCCTAAAGTCTACTCGGGATATCCTTTAGATGATCATTCTAGGGGACTTAAGGTAGGACTCTAAGTCTTCGTTTAACTAGGCATCTGAATTAAACTCTTGAGGTATCTTGAAAAACTTAGCATTCCTCACACAGGGAATTGATGCGGAAGGCCACTTGGTGGCCACATGTTGCCACGTGTTAGCCCTCTGGGTTAAAATTCTGACAATAAATAAATTTCATATTTTTACTATGTTATTTATGTTGTTCATAATTTATTAATATTAATCATTTATAAATATAAAATATAATATCTTATTTGAATTTATTAAGACATATGTATATTTACATAAATTTTCTAAATTGAAATCATGTAAATGATAACTATGCATAAGTGTATACAAAATGTATATAATTTTTAGTTCAATAGATGTCAATTGTGTTTATTTATGAATATAAAATTGTGTTTACAAGAGAATTTAAAAATTATGTATGGAATGTAGATTAACAAAAGAAGTTTCATAATAATTAAAATTTAAATTAATTACACTCAGACATCACAATCCTAAAAATGATTCCAATTAAACATTGATCTTTATGCAAACGAGAGTTAGTATTTACTTGAATACATACTTAAAATTATAAAGTTTAATTGTAGATTATTATTAAACTTTTATTATATTAAATACAAACCACTGTATAACATGAGGTAGAAACATGGTATGCAAACATAAAATAAACTAATTTATGTCAGAATTAATCATTAAAGTGTTTTTGTTATTATTTTCACAACAACTTAAATGAGTTAATTTTTTAAATTTATATGATTTTTTTAATGCATATGATTTCATATGGTCATTTACATAATATGCAAAATTGATATGGTCAAGATAGCTATGCGTGTGGTTTTGTAAAATAGATATGATTAGAGTTACAATTTTAGCATCAAATATGATTTTGAACAATACATTTCGTCTTTAAAAATTATTAAAGTTGTATATGGTCTTTATATGGTTTTGATTGAGAATTGAGTTATATATTAATAATTAATATGATTTTTAATATAATTAATAAATTAATGGGTGATTATAAAGCTTTAATAATCATTGAAAATGTAAATTTTGAGCAAAATTTACAAGCCTTAATAATTGATTTTGCAAAAAAGGTATCAATTGACCATAAACATAACTATATGTGTATGTAGATGCATATGTATAACAATTAAGATACCATATAATATATAATATGCATTAAATTTTTATATCAGAAGACATGGGAAACTGTTCTCAATTGCACACTAAAGCATATCAAGTATTAAAAATATGCCTCTTTAGAATGTGATATCTTGGATAACACTTCTAATGGGATATGTTGTGAATGGGAGAGTGAGTTATATATGTGGGGGGGGGGGAGGGGTACTATATTATATATAAATACACTAGTTTATATAATAATGTATGTATGTGTGTGTATCAACATTATCATGAGGTACAATATTATTTATATATAAAGTATTTCTATTCTTTAATGAAGGATATAAATATTTATATATTTTTAATGAAGTATATATATACAAACATATGAATATGTTTTAAAAGTGTAATTTCAATATAATATCACTAAGGTACAAGCTCTTGTAACACATCATTGATGCTACAAAATCGTCATTGCATGTTGGCGACAAAGTTCACTTTAGCTCCAAGTGTGTCTCTTTCTTTCCTTATATATATATATATATATATATATATATATATATATTCTTAGGAGCCAAATGAAACTAAAATAAAAGTAAGATCGACACTTCTTTGTAGAAATTTCATTTTTAAATATGTTTATATATATAATTTATTTACATGCATAATATCTCTCTTTTATTTATGTGTAAATAATATATATATATATATATATTAGATTTATATGATATGATCTTTAATGTTATATATAACATGAATTAACACTTTATTATTTGCAGAACAAGTATTTTACTAACACAATGTTGAATACATCTTTAAGTTAAAAACAATGCTTTAATGTATGTGTTCATATTCATGTATTTATGGTATAAATATATTTATGTAATATAGTGTATACATATATGTTTCATATGTGAATGTATATATGTACATTGGTGTATATATTTTTGATATAGTAACATACACATTGAAAAAGATAAGAGTGTGTATTATTAAGTGTTTCTATTTTTGTTAGTGGAAGTTCTATGTAGAAGTAGAGGTTATAAACTTATGCTACAATGATTTTCAAGTTTCAATTACAAATCTAAGAGCTTAAGAAGCAATTGGAGACTTTCAAATTCTTTCTTTAATGAATATATATAATTTTATATACACATATGAGGAAAGTGTATATATAATTAAAGAATGTGTATTTTGACAAGAATTTGCTCTCATTAGAGTATTGGGAAGTTACCCAATGAATACATGTTCAACTTGAATTTCAAATTATTAAATTCTTAATATATTTCATGTGTATATGATAATAATATATATAATTATTTGATTTATAATTTCTCATTGCTATGCATTTCTTGTTCAAGATCTCCTCTTTCTCTTCACATACACGTGTTTATAACTATATGTAACATGTATATAACTAATAATGCAATGAGAGAAATGGAATGAGTTTGGGGTGTGTGTATGTATGTATATGTATTTGCATTATTTACTTATTTATATACCAGTTAGCTTATGTATACGAGGCGTTAGAATTAAAAGTTACACAAAGATATCAAAGCAAGTAACATATTATTGAATGCACATTAAAATGTTAAGATTTCATAATTTAGATTTTGGCTTTGCAAAACCATAATAATATAAAAACCAAGTGGTTAAAGTTTAACTAATTGTATTTATTAACTAAATCAAATATGAACGTTATAATTAAAATGGGAATGTCTATAGTCTCATTTTTAATAATTAACAATTTTAATTTATTTAATTAGCATTTTTTAATATAAATAAATAATTTTTAAAATAATATATATTTAAAGAAAGAATATTCTTTAAAATGTATGCTTAAAATATTAATAATTAATATATAAGTATTAATTAAAGATTTTTTTTATATTCTCATTTTCATGTCATTTTAGTTACAATATTAATATATAATAAACTACATTAGAAACCACTTAATAAATTATTTTTAAACTCAAGCAAAAACCATTTCACCTTGATAAAACAACATAATATTTTCATACAGTTGTCTTTAAGTTTAATCATTATTTTTTATAGTCTTTTCAGTCAAAAACCACATGTTGTGACTTATTGTGTTTAATACTAGATTTATTGCACAATTAATAATGTTAGTAAAGTAAATTACCCTTACTAAATGGACTCCTAGTCAAAGAATAATAAATTAAGATCATCTTGTTCCTAAAAAGACAATGCAAACAACATATATATGAGCTGCAACTCAAAAATATCATAAACACATTTCAAAAATTAACAACACCACACAGGTCAAAATAAATAATACAACATACATAAGATAATAAAAATTAATAATATATACTTATTAATATTTATATATATACATTTATAATATTAAATATTTATCATATATATGTATTATTTACAATATACATACATACTTGATGTTTTGAATAGAATCATGCATATTAACATGTATAAAATTTATAAATATGTGTATATATATAAATTTATCTCTCTTTCTCACACAAATACACACACATGTTGAGTATATAAGATTTTATACCTTTGTTGTTTTGAATAAAATGCCCCATAGCAACATGTCAAAGTTAATAATATGTATATATATATATAATATATATATATATTATATACAATATACATACATTATGTTTTGGATAGAATTGTGCATATTAACATGTAAATATGTATATATATACAAATTTATCTCTCTTTCACACATAAATACACATGCACAGAAACATACACACATTGATATATATAAATCTTTCTTTCATATACACACATACTCATGAGCAAACACATTGATCTTATAAAATCTCATACATTTGCTATTTTAAATAAAATCTCACTATCAACCTATTCAAAAATCAATAAATATGTGTATATATAATTCTCTCTTTCACATACATATACAAGCATACAAGATCTCACAGATTTACATACACTAACTAGATACACACATAATATAAAATACTACACTATATACATGCATATATATATATAAGCATTGCATAGAATCATGTGGCATGTATACACATATATAATATATAATCAAACTTATTTAATAATGTAACACATGTTTATTCATAAATAAGATAAGAAATAAATATAAAAAGTAAGGAAGAAGCATAAATATATTATACACTGCCTGTATATTGAAATATCCACATTCGATACTGCCATACCTTGTAGCACAATATACTTGTTTATTTGTAAATCTTATGTAACATAGCAATTTGCCAATGAAAATATCTTTTATATTTAAGATACATCTCTCTCTCTCTCTCTCTCTCTATAGAGAGAGAGAGAGAGAGAGAAAGAGAGAGAGAGAGAGAGAGAGAGAAGAATGAACACATTTGTGTAGGATTCACTTTAAGCTGTGTGATACTGAATATCCTTGGTGTCCCACTCATGTTGGTAATAATGTAACATATATGTATGGTAAATATCATGTCCGGTGTGTGTGTGTGTGAATAAAGTCATTTTTTAGCATGTTTGTGCTAAATAATTAAGTTAAAAGTGTTTGTTTTAGCATATGTGTTGTTAACAGGTTTTGTAGCTAGGTGCTGGCCAGTTAGATGAGAGGTATGAACTGCGGTTTAGCAATCAATATACATCTATACCGTGTATTTGTGTGTTTATATTTATGTACCATGAAATATAAATGTATAATTGTAGACGTAGATTATATATATATATATATATATATATATATTAATATTTATCTTTATCATTTGTAAAGAATATACTAACATATACTGCAAATCAAGGCTTTTTAAACTCTAATCAAAGTGATTAAGAATTAAAATGTGTTTTTATTGTCTATAGAATAAATATGCCCATTATATTTATTTAATTTATAATTCACAAGAATCCAAATTTATAATTCATAAAAATTGAACCTATAATTAATATTTAGTGTATAAATGTAAATTTAGAATATATGTACGTCTGTTGTAGAAATTATTAAATATATATATTAAAATATTTAAGATATTACTTGAAACAGATAGACCACACACACACACACACACACACTGTATGTATATCTTTAGTAACAAGGGAAGACTATTACTTAGGTGGGGTTTATAATTTTAAAACATATTATATCATCTATTGTAATTTTTATATGATTATTACTTCTTAATAAAATTTTAAATTCAAATAATATCTAAGTCATCAAATAATAAAATAAACTTTCATATAATTTTTATTTTTATTTCATTGGTATTAAGAATATACTTGAAATATTAAATCAAAAGTTAAAGCTAATAATTATTAATGAAGTTAAAAGTTCAAGCTAAATGGATTAATGGCTAAGGTTGTATTTTAAAAAAAAAAAATAACTTAACAAAAATTAAAATATTTAGTAATAAATTAGGCAAATATATAATAACTAAATATATATATGTGTGTGTGTGTGTGTGTATGCCCAGTAAAGGGAAATGTGATGATGTACATAATAACACATATAAACCGTATATACATGAAAGCATATGTAAATTTAAAAATTTATTAAAATAATAATTGAATCTTGTAAATAATTTTTTTATCTGTGTTTTACTTGTTTCACTTATTACCAGCAATAAAAAAATTAAGACTTTACCCTACATAATACTATTTTATTCAATACTTAACTATTTATCAAATTTATTTTATTTAAACAGCAATTTAAATATAATTGTTATATAATGTAACCTTTTTAGTTTATGTAAATTTGACCCAGAACCCTAATTTAAGTTATTTATATACACATTAATAACATATAAGCATTTGAAATGCAGATTTTGTACCAGAAAAAAACATAGATAACTAGAGAAGAACCATAATTAACATTAATGTTATGGACAATGTCATTTTGTACTTTGGTTTTGTCCAAGCTCTTGATACTCTACAACATAATGACATAGATTGGTTAAAGTCTATCGATAACTCATTCGGATATAGCTCTTATAAGTATTATTATGAGCAAATTCCAAAACTAAAAGATAATCTAAAATGAGAATGATCATTACTCATATAAAGATTTCTTAAATGAACATTGAATCAATTACTAGTGTGTAAACTTGCTATCTTGTTTTGTAAAATAGGTATTATCTTTTATATGTGATGTGGTTTTAAGTTGCTCATCAACTTTGTCAAACGAGCAACTCCCTCTTCCTTAAACTAATTAACTCTATATATAAATTTGAAATATATATTTACAAATTAAATATGTACTCTACAATAGTTCATGTGGAGTTTCCCTATTAGATCCTTCTGAGATTTGAAGGATACAAAATATCACTAAAAGAGAATAAGGTAGAAGAAAAAGAGAAAAAGAGAAAGAAGAAAGAGTTAGAGTCAAGTAAATCTCAGTAGGATCTCCAACAATTCGGGGCAGCTTCACAAACCCATCCTTGACAGTGAAGCTGTCGTCACACAAGGGCTATCTGGAAGTAACAATTTATAATCCAAATAGATCCTGGCCATTGAGCGGACTGACACACAGAGAAGAAAGGCAACCGACCACAAGTAGATTAAAAAACTTACCAGCATGACCAGGAGGGAGGAGCTCGAAGCAAAAGAAGCTCCTTGTCACCAAGTGCTCCTTGTCCTTGCAGGTTGCCATCGTTAAGGGCAAATAGAAAAGATTTATGGGCGTCTTGAATCTGCTTCACCACATTCTTGTTCTTCCACAAGATTTTCAACGACAATTACACATTCACTAATCTTTCTGGAAATCCAGGGATCGACAAGTCATGACATTTGTGGTACTTTGTATCACGGCTACGCCAATTAGACTTGACAAATCAAAAAGAGCTGGAATGAAAAAAAAGAAAGACAGACTCTTTCACAAAAGAACTATGCAAACAACTGTTAACTAAAACGAAAGAAATGAGCTCGCTATATATTAACCAGGAATATTCTTGAGTTTGCACTGAGCAAGCTTTAGGAATATTCCTGACCTTGCATGTCTTCATCCTTGGATTTCAACTGCTAAATTGTAGTGCAGCTTTACTTTGTCAAAGTTCTATTATTTCCGGAAAGTGTGAGCAGGTAATAACACAGGAGGCGGCAATCAAGTACCTTGACATACCAGGATGATTGACTAGAGGTTTAATGGCATAAACAATTTGCTTGGCCTTTTGCCAGTCCAAAACCTGGCAATGGTGTTGCGAAGCAGAGAAGAATATGGACGAGGGATATACTTCACAGTCCTTCGTTGTTAGTTCTGTGGCACATAAAGTGGTAGGACAACTTGCAGAGGACTGAATACTCGACAGGAGAAGAGAGGGACTTTTTTAATTGCTTAGTGTTGGTGCAGCTTCATAAAGCCATCCTTGACAGTGAAGTTGTTGTCACTTCAAAGATAGCAAATTTTATGGCACAACTATATATCTACGGGTCAGCACTTCTAGAATAGACTTTCATGGGTGGTGGAGATAATAGGTAGGGCAGTAGAACATTATGTGAAAATGTTGCAGGAGCTGGTGTGTCCCCGGGCTTGGGTGAATCTTTCTAGAGGATCCTAAGCATAACATGGAAGGCACACGTGAAGTGAAGTTTGTGTCCCTTTGGTGCAAGAAGCGGTTTGGCCAGGAGTTCTAAAGAGTTAATGTCAGAGTTTTAACCCGAAGTATGCAACTCCTCAACGTTAGCTTCATGAGACAACCCTAAAAGGTGTGCCTTAAGTGTTGTATTGTGTGCCATTTAGCCTAGTGTCACATCTTCATGTGACATTATTTCTCAAATGTGAACTATCATGTCATAATTCAGAGTTGCACCAGGTGCCACGAATGTGACTCTCAAATGCTAACTCTAGAACCCCTCTGTGATCCCTCATGAACTCGGTAAAGAAAACCTATTAATTAAAATCCCAAGCCCATAGTTGAACAAGGACATGAATGTGCCCTACTTAACTGTGAGTACTACTCTTAACTTGATGTAAAGGAAGAGACTGGAGACCAGCCTCAACCTTTAACTCTTGGAACATGCAATCAACAAGACTTCCCAAGTATAGATTCGTCAATGTTAAGGGTAGGCTCCCAAAAGTGACATATCCCTATTGTTTGGAAGTTGAGGCGGCATAACAAGGGGTTCTGCCTTGACATCACAAGTTAAAACTTGCACCAATATAAGAATAACAAACTCTGTCATGAACAATAGAAAACTTTGAACAAAGAAATTCACAAACCGAACTCTGAATAATATGAACAGAAACCGCATGGTATAAAGTGGGCTTGCACGGAATGCTAGCCCCTTAGTTAACGAGATGAGTTTTGAAATAACTAACTCCTACCCCTAAACCCTACCCGAGGGAGTGGGGGTTTAGGGCAACCCTAGGGCTAGGTCAACCCTAGGGGTGTTCCTAAACTTATTTAACATGTTGACTCATCTGCATTAACAGATAATCTAATTGAGATGTCAAAATCAGAGTTTTCTTTACCTTCGCCTAAAGTTTCTTGAGGTATTTAGTGACAGCTGGCGGATTACCCCTAAACACTTAAGTGCACTAAGTGGGGTTGTTTCTCATTATATTTAGGGTTCGTGACATACTTCAATAGGTAACAATAGTCAACGTCCAAAGTAAAGAAGAGTCTAGTAAAAACTATGACATCTAACATGGAGAAACAATTAGATCTCCTAGACATGAGTTTGCAGCTGCTATAGGAGGTTTTTTCGCTCATGAGACGTTAAGTGCTGGTGGTGAATTCCCTCTTTCTGATGGTTCTTCCACGGGCGAACATCAAGTGTCACTATGGCAATAATTTCACCTTTATTGATTTCGCTAGGGACAAGTACATGCTTCCGCTAAGTCACACTTTTCCCTTGGTGGATTCGATTGCCAGGAGGTTTCAATACCTCCAAGTCACTAAAGCAAAGGAGCAAAGGCCCATGTGAAAATAGGATTATGAAGAGTTGCTTAAAGTTTGTAATCAATTGGCCATTAGAAACCAATCTTCATACTAGTCATTCAATAGGGTCATCGTGAGCTACCAATTTACCAAGCTTAAAACACCCAGAACGGATGCTGACACACCCGAAATAGATGTGACGGACAATGGAAAAGAAAGCAGTCGATTACTAAGTGAAAGAAGCAAAGCAGTTGATTCTCTGCAGATCGAAATAGAGAAGCTGGTACCTCATTATCACTTGGAGTTGCAACAAGTGATGGACGACATGGAGCATGCCGCTTGTGAGAAGCGGCCTGCACCAACTTTCCAAAAGTTGCTCAAACAATTTCCAACCTCTTCTGATTATTAAATAAGAGCCAACTTGTAATAATCTTTAGAAAAATTGAGTAGTCATGGTTAGTTTTTTGGGAGACTTCCACTTGTGCTAGGATCTCATGTGATGCAAAGCTCTAGTCCATGAGCATTTAACAAATGTGCTCTTTAGTCTGTTTGCATTTAACAAAATGTCTCTTTGATACATGAACACTGGTAAATGTCATTTCCACTAGTTTTCTTAAGAAACATCGGTTACATTGTGAATTAGATAACACTCTTAGAGGAATTTGTGCAGGATTTAATAGATCAATCTTAAAAATGGTAAGTACTATTACAGGTGCACATTATAAATACATTTATATTCTGTTATAATTGAAATGACTTCAATAATCATAAGACGAAGGCTCACAAGGCAAGGCTGATCTATGCATAGCTAAAGGGTCCTCCCCCAAAAAATGGCTAGGATTCAAGTAAGGGAGGGAATCATAAGAGGGCATGGAAGTTGCAAACAATGAAGTCAGATCCTAATTCTAATGAGTACAAGTCATACAATGTGAAATACTGAAAGTGCACAGGATTGTGAGATTAAGACTTAGAAACGAAGCATTAGAGGCCTCAATTTAGAAATAAGGAGGCATACATTATTTATCAAATAATGGCAATCCTCAAAACCCCCACTTCTAGTGAGAGTATCCTATCCTCTTTATGCATTTGTCTCTCACTCCTTTCCATGACATAGGAATGACATTTGTACAAAAGCGGGATGGCTATGAGATTTAAGGAATAAGTTGTTAAGATAATCACAAACAGAGGTTCAAATAGAGGATGAACAAC
Source organism: Selaginella tamariscina (assembly GCA_003024785.1). NCBI lineage: Eukaryota > Viridiplantae > Streptophyta > Lycopodiopsida > Selaginellales > Selaginellaceae > Selaginella > Selaginella tamariscina. The sequence goes on from PUQB01000006.1 coordinate 1,143,732, forward strand.
CTGATGAAATGGCACAAACGAGGATACTATACAACATGATGACGAGAATGTTTTAATGAAAGACAAGGAAGCTGCCAAGGAGCCTACCCTAGAAAAGCAAGTTGCAGTCGATAAAGAGCTTGCCCCATAAAAGCAAGCTGCAACCATTGAGGAGGTTGCCCCAAGAGAGCAAGTTGCAAAATGTAACTTTTCACCTGCTATTTTTTGTTGAAGAAAGTAGTTTTCAAAGCTCCCAAGACGTTGTCAGACTTGTAAATGAGTTATTCAAGAGTCATACCAAAGAAGAAATGCATATATTTTTTCAAACCGTCAAAGGTATGCTATGTATTCTTACTTAGTGAGATTAACAAATTAGTTTCAAGTTTCAAACACCATTTGAAGCAAGTGTAAACTTTGAAATCCCATTTGATGTTGTGCTTACCATGACCGATGCACCACATACTCATGATAAAGTCATGATTAATGAAGGTAGCAAAGGTACTAAGCAAGAGCAAGAAATGGGAAATGCAACTCGTGAACAAGACCAACAAGATACAAAAAATATGGAGTAAAAAACAAGGCAAGAGAAGAACATGCCTAACAAGGATTTGAAGAAAACAATTATCGACGATGGGCTTCTTTACATTTGAAATCTAGAACATGAAGATTGCTTAGAAGAAATGCAATGGCTAGTTTTTTTGTAATTAGAATTGTGAAACATATACCACATTATTAAGTTTAGAAAGTTAAACTAACAAAAGTAGTAGCATGTATGGAAACGAGTAGTCAAAAGGTGGTAACCAACATGTTTGACATGAGGACCAACATACACGGGACCACCACATCCTCCCAACAGATCACACATGGAGGTCTCTTCATAACCAATAGCATTCCATGGTGACCAACCATACGGTGCTAACCATGATGGTGACCAACTAAAAACAAGGGGGTAATCAACACATTGTCTCAATAGAAGTCCATGTTAAGAAGATGGTAATTAACCATGAGGCTAGCACAAACAATATGATAACAAAAATCTTTGAGTTTGAAAGTTTTAACTATGGCACACCACTTGTTCTCTAATCTATTTTATTAAGATTGATTTATATATTAGTCCCGGTGTTTCCTAGTGCATGTGCTACTGAACTAAAGAGGTTGCAAGTATGAATTTGCCTTATCATGAACCACTATAAGATACTAATGTTGATACTAGAATATGCCTTGGGAGATAATACTAAAATATGCCTTAGGATATTTTTAAAAATATTCACTACACAACAAGCGCTATGCAAGCATTATCAATGTCCTAGATCTCACCACACATGTAGTCTGCCAAATTGCACCCACATGCTCATTTATCCCATATTCAAAGGTGTGGCTTAAGCTCCTCAAAGCATTCCGGTTCAACACAAGTTGTGGATTGTTTTTGTGTTTAGTTAATCATTCTCTTGATATTCCTCTTACTCATTTGTTTATAAATAAGATTCAATCATATTTTATTCTTGACTTCGACTCTAATAGTTTGAATCGAAATCTCAAAATTTGAATCAAGTTCTTGTTTTACTAGGGCAATGGCCATGGTAACTCAGCAAGATTATAATTGTATGCTATTCAAATTATTGTTTATGCACTAAGTTTAATAGTTTGGAACAAGAGAAACAATGATTAGTGTCAAAGAATGAAATGTTGGTGAACAAAAAAGTACAACTCACCACCATAAAGGAGTGGTAGGATAGAGAAGGACAAACATTGATGAGGTAAGTAGAACAAGCTTTCACAACAAGTGTGACAACTTTAAGGTAGGCAATCAAGCTCAAGTGCTACTCTAGGCACACATGAGCCAAGGTTAGCTTACTAAAGAAGTTTGATGATACCAGATCACAATTTGCAAGTCCGCTTGGTCATTCAAATGAACCCTATCCGCTACTCTAAATTGGTCAAAAGTGGGCTTGGTCCATTTATTGCTTACCAACACAGCATGGTCATGGTTCACCCCTCTTTCAAAGAAAAGTTCCCCCATGCTGAACAACTTCAAGAAATTCATTTAGGAGTTCAAAAAACACTTTGGTGACACCAACAATGTTTATACGACAATCAACAAAATCCACCAACTCACCCAAGGTAACCGTCATGTCTCAGTTTATGGATCCAAGTTTTGTCTCTTAGCTTGTGATGTACCATGGGATGAGAAAGCTCTAATGAACCAGTTTTCAACAAGGACTATAAAACGATGTTAATGGCTTCCTTTTGAAGGCCGAAGTCCCTTAAGGAAGTTATCAATCATGTTGTTTTGGTGTAATAATCAACTATTCAAGCGTTGCTTAGAGCAATCTCAAGTATCCCCAACCAAGGCCCAAATATACCTATGCAGTAGCAGTAGCATCACCACTGGTACCAAAGATGGTAGCTATTGCCCTAGTTCTTGTTAGAGGTTCAGTTTCCATGGAATGTGAAGCAATCTAGACTTGACATCATGGACCCTTAACTGTAGTTGAGAAGTAACACCGAAGGACCAATGGTTTGTGCCTTTACAGTGGTAATCCTGGACACATCGCGATCAATTGCCCCAACAAGCCAAGGCGTATGGTCAACCACATCATATAAGCAATAGTTTTGAGGTCCTTAGCAAGCTTAATGAGAATTTGCAAACAGTCAAAGTCAAAGTCAAAGCCATTTGGTTGGACAATTTTAAGCATGAAAAGTCCTTGCAAGCATCTGGCTCCATTTCATCTTCTCGAGTTAGTAAGTCTTTTGCAACATGAACAAGCTCGATATGACAAAGTGTTGCAAGGTAGTAGCCCTAACTCTCTTGGTGTCTAAAGCCAATGCTTGTTTCATGGATTATGACTTTGTTCGTCGTCATGCAATCACCTTGAAGAAGCTTCCATATAAGGTCCTAGTTTTAGTTGTGGATTCTTGACTAGTTGCATCATGTGCTATCATTGAGTCTGAACCAGTACAAGTCACGTTAGAAGATAGTTCATGTGAGATTCCTTCAACATGATCAACAGTCCTGAGTACCCCGTATCCTTGGCATGCCGTGGTTCGAGTTACACAACATGTATTTCAATTGGCAAAGCAGTGTTTTTGATTTACCAAAGAAGTCAGATTTTGAGCCTCAAGCTTTGGATTTAAAGCCTTTGCAGATCAACATGATTTCTCTGAAGGAATTCATTTAAGAAGGTAACGAGATCATTTGTCAGTCTTTGTACTCCAACATTGGAGTCAAGTTTTAACGCACTTGTTTCTCAACTTCCAACTAAGTACGCTGACTTTACTAATGTACTTAGCAAGACCAAGGCGAAGAAGCTTCTAGAACACCGTCCTTATGACTGTCCCATTGATCTTGTGGAAGGACTGCCCTAGGGTCCAATCTACATGCTCTCTCCAAAGCAGTTGAAGTCATAAGTTCATCTAGCATTCCAAATCTTTAGCAAGTGCCCCCATCTTCTTTATTAAGAAGAAAGATGGCTCATTATGATTGATGGTGGATTACCATAGATTTAACAAGATCATTATACATAATCGATACCCTTTACCATTGATATCTCATCTTTTGAAACATCTCTCAAGAGCCAAGTACTTCACAAAAATTGATTTTCGAGGTGTGTACAACTTGGTTAAAATTTGCCCAAGAAATGAATGGAAGACCGTGTTTAGTACGAGGTATGGACATTTCAAATACACAGTGATGCTATTTGGTCTCACCAATGCACGTCTTCCAACATATGGAAAATGTCGTTGGTGATGTATTCTTGGATCTATTTGTGATCATATATCCCGACAATATCCAAGTGTTTTTAAGACCTTGGAAGAGCACAAGGTTCATGTTCAGCATGTACTATAAAAATTATGAAATCACAATCTTTACACCAAGCTAGAGAAATGTACTTTCGAGCAGGATAGTGTGGAGTTCTTGGGGTACAATCTAGTGTGAGGGGGTTTCCGTGGACCCAACTAAGGTCAAGACCGTGCTGGACTAGCAAGCTCCCTGTTTGGCAAGGGATGTGTAGTGTTTACTGTCAAGCCACGATCCGGAACCAGGAAGGGAACAGGATTCCAAGGACAGGAAGGCCTGACTCAGGAACAGGACCGAGAGCAGGACAGGAACTGGAAATAGGAACAGGACGGATCTAAGAGCAAGACAGGATCAGGATAGGATCCGGGAGCGAGACAGGAACAGGACAGGATCCCGGAGCAGGAAGGATCCAGGGCAGGACAGGAAACAAGGAGCGAGACAGGAACAGGACAGGAAACAAGACAAGACAAGATTGATCGTAGTAAGACTGGTGTTGATAGTAACTGATTGTACAACAATTAGGTCGGAGCTTTTATGCTCACAACTCCAAGAGCTAATCTAGGCATGCATGCAAAAGTGGTTGCATGCATGCAAAAGTGATTGCATGCATGCAGAGGCTAAGATGAGTCCACATGTCCCTTATCCTCTAGGCATATCCTGTGGCATATCCTGTAGGAATATCCTGTAGGAATCTGCAACCGAATCCTGTGTCCGGAATCCTGGTAGGAGTATCCTGTAGGAAAATCCTGCAACCCATATCCTGTATCCGGAATCCTGTAGGAAAGTCCTGCAACCCATGTCCTGTATCCGGAATCCTGTATTCTGTATCGGGTCGTGACAGCACCTCCTCCCTAAAGACGAGTTCCACGAGTCTTGGGACCTGGTTTAGCAGGATAATGCCGATGGAAGGCAGCAACCTTGGAAGAAGCATGGAGTAAGTTGGATGCAGGTTCCCAAGTGCGATCAGTAGGCAGGTACCCTTTCCAATCCACCAAGTATTGGAGTTGGTGACGATGAAGACGAGAGTCAAGGATGGCTGCGACTTCGTACTCAGGTTCCGTGTCAATGACCACAGGAGGGGGAGGAGAAGAAACACGACCAGGAAGAGAAGAAGGATGATACGGCTCCAACAAAGAGGTGTGAAACACAGGATGAAGTTTCACCGTGGATGGTAACTCGAGTCGGAAAGCTACAGGATTTACCTCCGCCACGATCCTATAAGGGCCCAATCGTTGAAAATCCAACTTAGAAGAAGGCCTGTTGGTGCGAATGTGTCGACGAAGAAGCCACACGAGATCACCAATCTTGTATGCAGGTGCCGGCTGTCGGTGAGCATCAGCATGATGCTTGTATCGTTCCTGTGCCTGTTGAAGATGAACCTGGAGATCATCCTGTACCTGCCGAAGATGCTGAAGACGATCCTGTACTGCAGGAGCGGAAGAAGGAGAAGCGGTAGGAGCAAAGTCAAAACGTGGATGGTGGCCTGTAAGAGCAAAGAAAGGTGTCTGTCCTGTAGATGCGTGGATGGAGTTGTTGTAGGCAAACTCTGCCATTGGAAGGAGGTCCAACCAGTTGTCCTGCTGGTAACTGATGAAGCAACGAAGATACTGTTCTAAGGTCTGAATTGTGCGTTCGGACTGCCCATCGGTTTGTGGGTGATATCCTGAAGAAAGATCCGCTTTGACCTGTAGACTCCGAAGAAGCTCTCGCCAAAACTTGGACATGAATTGTGGACCTCGATCGGAAACAATGCTCTCAGGAAGACCATGATGTCGGAACACCTCGCGGATCACCAACTCGGCAGTTGTCTGACCTGTAGCTGTCTTGTTGCAGGGTAGGAAATGAGCCTGCTTGGTGAAACGGTCAACCACCACAAGAACTGCATCAAATCCACGGAAGGAGGAAGATCTGTGAGGAAATCCATAGAAATGGATCTCCAAGGAGCAGACGGAACAGAAGAGGACGAAGAAGACCAGAGGGTGCATGATGAGGCATCTTCGACCTGCTACAAGTGTCACAACTCCGTACAAACCTCTCCACAAAACCTCGCAACCCAGGCCACCAATAGTTGCGAGTCACCAATTCCACTGTCTTGGCCACACCAAAATGTCCTGTAGCCGGGGTATCATGACAATCCTGTACCACACGAGTCCTAGAAATACCAACAGGAACGTACAGGAGACCTTCCCGGTACAGGAGTCCATCCTGTATGGTGAATAGGTTGTAGTCTGGACGGGAACTGGAGGAAGAGGAACTTGCAACGTCAGGATGAATGTGTGAGAACACATTCTTTCCCAAGTCGTCTGTAGGCAACTGCGAACGAACGTCCTGTAGGAGTGTTGAATTTGCTGGAGCCTGATGAACCTGCAGTGCCGCAAGCCGGAAACGATCAGGACCCAACAACACTTGCCTTTGACCGTCAAATGCAGGATCGCCCGGGCTTGGTGCAAGGTAAGAGCGCCTAGACAATGCGTCCGCCTTGCCATTCCGAAAGCCGGGCCTGTAGACGATGACGAAGTCAAAACGTGATAGGAACTCTGCCCACCTAGCCTGTCGCCGACTGAGGACCCGAGCCGTTTGAAAGTACTCCAGGTTCTTGTGATCCGTAAGAACTTGTACAGGATGTGCAGCACCTTCCAGGAAATGCCGCCATTCCTCAAACGAATCCACAATGGCCTTGAGTTCCTTGTCATGAATCTCGTAGTTGATCTCCGCCGACAGGAACTTACGAGAGTGAAAGGCTACAGGATGAAGCAACTTGTCCTCTCCAACTTGCGATAGGACGGATCCTACTGCAAAATCCGAGGCATCTGCTTCAATGAAGAAAGGATGAGAAGGGTCAGGATGTGCTAAAATCGGAGCTGTCGTGAAAACGTCCTTGAGTGTTGTGAACGCGTGTTCCGCCTTGTCGGACCAAGAGAAAAGTCCTGTGCGCTTGGTGAGTTCTGTGAGTGGAAGTACACGCTTGGAGAAGTCCTGTATGAACCGCCTGTAGAAGTTTGCAAAGCCAAGGAAACATTGTACATCTCGTACCGACTTGGGCCTCTCCCACTCCACGATGGTCTTCACCTTGTGCATGTCCATGGAAACGCCAGCAGGAGAGACGATGTAGCCCAAGAACTCCACCGAATCCCTATCGAAAAAACACTTCTCCAACTTCGCGTACAGGCCATGCTCGCGAAGCCGCTCTAAAACTAGTCGTACATGCTTGTCATGTGCCGCCTGGTCCTTGGAGAAAATCAAGATGTCGTCGAGGTAGATCACCACAAACTGGTCCAAGAAGTCACGGAAAATGTCGTTCACCATGTGTTGGAATACAGCTGGGGCATTGGTAAGGCCGAAAGGCATTACCGTGTACTCAAAATGTCCATACCTTGTACGAAAGGCAGTCTTCCACTCATCGCCGGGACGAATCCGTACAAGGTTGTAGGCTCCTCGTAAGTCGATCTTCGTGAACACCTTTGCCCCTCGCAGCCGATCGAGAAGTTCCGGGATCAATGGCAACGGATACCGATTCCGAATGGTGACTTGATTCAAACCCCTGTAGTCCACCACCAAACGTAAACTCCCATCCTTCTTCTTGACAAAGAAGATAGGAGCTCCTGCAGGGGACTTTGAGTGACGAATGAAGCCGGATCCTAAGTTGTCCTCGATGTATTGACGAAGAACCTCCAACTCTGTGGGTGACAATGCATAGATCGGTCCGAATGGTGGAGTCTTTCCTTCCGCAAGATCAATAGGACAGTCGTAGGACCTGTGAACAGGAAGAACTGCAGCCTTGTGCTTGTCAAAAACGTCCTTAAAGTCGTGGTACTTGGATGGTAGGGAAGAAGGAGGAGAAGGAGAAGGAGAAGGAGAAAAAACAGGGGAGTCGGATACAGGAAAGGTAGGAGAGGACGTAGGAGTTACTTGAAAAGCAAAAAGGTGGAAGGGGGCAGGATCAGTGGCGAGTTCATGCATGGTAGTGGTAAGAACTCGGAGAGGAGAAGGAGGGAGCTGTGACTGAAAAAGAGGAAGGATCTTGGGGGATGGAACAGAGGCAGGGTAACAGAAAGAAGCAGGATTGGAAAAAACCTGTGTGGTTGTTGATGAGTGTACAGGATTGGAAGAATCCTGTACAGGACACCGTGAGTGTACAGGATTGGAAGAATCCTGTACAGGAGTCCGTGGTTGCGCAAGAGTGGAAGAAGCCTGCGAATGTGCTGACGAATCAACAGGAGGTGGATCCTGTTGAGGAGGAACCTTCGACACTGATACAGGATTGGAAGAACCCTGTACAGGACACCGCAAACTTACAGGAATGGGGAGAGCCTGCGGATGTGCTGAGGAACTGCCATGAGGTGAATCCTGTCGAGGAGGAGTCTTCAACACTGGTACAGGAACAGGTACGGTCAATCCTGTAGCTTGTACTGCCTCAGATACTAAGGATGTATCCTGCACGCAGGAAGGTACAGGATTGATCCTAGAAGTTGGAGAGGAAAACGTGAGTGTCCTAGACCTCCAGTCGATCTGCGGATTTGCAACAACGAACCATGGCATGCCCAAAATGATGGGAGTCGACCGAGTCTTGATCAAGTTGAAGGAAATTGAACAGTTGAATGTGCCATACCTGCAGGAGAGAGGTTCGGTAGCATGGGTAACTGCACCGGAAGCAATTAGACGCCCATCGGCCACCTCTACAGGAACTGCACGCTTCAACTTCACCACCGAAATGCCATGTTGAGTTGCAAACGTGTCATCCATGAAGCATGCATTTGCACCAGTGTCTAACAAGGCAAACTCCATGAGCTCTCGATTATTAAGATGAATGTGTACAGGAAACTTAAGTGACGGGATGGTATGAGCAGCACCAATGGAGCCTGCACCTACGTCCAACTTCGCGGCTCCTAGACGAAGTGGACATTGGAGTTTTCCGACTGAACTTCGGCTTCGACTTCACGCGTCTTGAAGTTCCTGGCTTTAATAGGACAATCTGCCACCTTGTGTCCTGCTCCACCACAATACAAGCACAGGTTCTCACTGCGACGACGTTGCTTCTCGGCAGCGGAAAGAGAGCCACGCTTGGATTTCTCAACCTCCATAGGAACTACTCCAGAAGGTGGTGCAGGAACATGTACCACAGCTGTAGGATTGGTTTGCAGGAACTGTTGACGGGATCTTTCCTGACGACGCTCGAACAAACGGTTGTCGCAACGAACAGCTTGTTGCATGATCTCCGCTAATGTTTGGGCATCCGGTAACGTAAGGAGAAGGTCCTTCACGTCGTCCCTCAACCCAAAACGGAAGTGTTCGATCAATGCAGTCTCGTCCCATGGAATGTTCGTGCAAAGTTGCTGAAATTCGGATGCATAGACGGAAGCTGGTCGGGATCCTTGAGTGAGCTTCCGTAACTTCGTGCATGCAGAACGGTACTTATCAGGATCTCCAAAACAGGCTTCAAAGGCAGCCACGAAACCTTCAAAGTCTTCCATCAGTGGATCGTCACGCTCCAGCAAGGGGGCAACCCAAGCCCGTGGAGATCCACTTAGTAAGGATGCCAAAAGACCCACCTTTTGAGCATCAGTCGAGTAGCGCCGTGGTTGCATACGGATCAAGAGTCGGATCTGATTCAGGAAACCTTGGAAATCGGCACGATTACCACTGAACTTCTCTGGCATGCTAACCTTCGGCTCCGAAGAAAAGTTTGATGAAGAGGAAACCACCGATGCCTGGGAGAGAGCCTGCGCAGCAGCCTTGGAGGATGCATCAGCAGCTGCATGTGCCGCAGTGGTGGAACCTTGCAGGTCGGTGACCACTTGGCGCAAAGTGGCCAGCTCATGAAGTAGCATTTGGTGCTCGTTTGAAAAACGCTCAAAATCAGCCATGATCTAGGAAAGAAAAAAGGAGGAAAATGAAGGAAAGGAACCAAGAAAAAGGTAGCTGGAAAACGGAGAACTATGAAGTAGTTACTATCAAACTGTCAAGCCACGATCCGGAACCAGGAAGGGAACAGGATTCCAAGGACAGGAAGGCCTGACTCAGGAACAGGACCGAGAGCAGGACAGGAACTGGAAACAGGAACAGGACGGATCTAAGAGCAAGACCGGATCAGGATAGGATCCGGGAGCGAGACAAGAACAGGACAGAATCCCGGAGCAGGATAGGATCCAGGGGCAGGACAGGAAACAGGAGCGAGACAGGAACAGGACAGGAAACAAGACGAGACAAGATTGATCGTAGTAAGACTGGTGTTGATAGTAACTAATTGTACAACAATTAGGTCGGAGCTTTTATGCTCACAACTCCAAGAGCTAATCTAGGCATGCATGCAAAAGTGGTTGCATGCATGCAAAAGTGATTGCATGCATGCAGAGGCTAAGATGAGTCCACATGTCCCTTATCCTCTAGGCATATCCTGTAGAAATATCCTGTAGGAATGTCCTGCAACCGAATCCTGTGTCCGGAATCCTGGTAGGAATATCCTGTAGGAAAATCCTGCAACCCATATCCTGTATCCGGAATCCTGTAGGAAAGTCCTGCAACCCATGTCCTGTATCCGGAATCCTGTATTCAGTATCGGGTCGTGACAGTGTTTCCTTGGTTTTGCCAACTTCTACCGCAAGTTCATCAAGGACTACTCTAAGATCGCCTTGCCCCTCACCAAACTCACATAAAAGAACAAATAATTTGCATGGACACCAAAGGCAGAAGCAACATTTCCAAGCCTTCAAACATGCTTTCACTTTAGCTCTGATCCTTGCTCACCCAGATCTTGACTAACCTTTTATTGTCATAGCTATTGGACTTTGCACTTGGTAGTATCCTCTTTCAAGTTGGCAAGGATGGATAGCTTCACCATGTGGCTTTCCACTCTTGCAAGTTGTTAGCACCAAAAATCAACTATGAAATACATAATAAAGAACTTTTGTTTATTATGGACTCGTTCAAGGAGTGGAGACATTTTCTCGAAGGCTCCCTACTCCAAGTTGTGGTTTATAATGACCACAAGAACCTCATGTACTTCCAAATAGCCCGAGTGTTGAATCAATGACAGTTTCATTGGGCTCAGTTCTTGACTCAGTGTAACTTCATTATTACATACCGTCCAGGCTCTCAACAAGGCAAGGCAAATGCTTTGTCTCGACATTCCTACCTTGCTCCTCGACTAAGCGATTTAGCATTTAACCAACAACAACATGTTCTTTTGAGATCAGACCGTCTGAAGGTGATGATTGCTAAGGTAACACCAACTTTAGTGGACACTAACATTCTAGACATGGTTCACACAATGTTACTAGTGGATTCTTTGCCTAGGATGTCTTGAACCACATTGTTCTTGATCAAGCTTCAAGTTTCAATTCCACTTTTGACCGTTGTGATTACGAATGGTTTAAGGTTCGAGATGGCTTTGGACTACTGTATATACCGGAAGGTTCTTGTTGTCTCCAGGTATTACATTCTTGTCATAATGCCATTGTTGCTAGGCATTTTGGGGTTCACAAAACATTCGAGCTTATTACTCATGAGTGTTGGTGGCCTCAACTCCAAAAGTACTTAGCCATATAATGTGTGTTGCCGGTTCAAGGTTCCTCGCCATCACCCACATGGACTACTCCAACCATTATCAATTCTAAATGGTGGATAGGTTTTTCAAGATGGATCATTTCATACCATGCACCAAGTCCATCACAAATGAGAGGACTGCTGATTTAGTGATATGAGAGGTGTTTCCACTACATCACTTTCTAAAGGACCTTAGTTTATTGCTAGGTTTTGAAAATGGTTGCTTGAGATCCTCAACATAAACTACAAGCACCATCCATAAAATGACAATCAGACTAAGTGTACCATTCAAATCTTGAAGCAATATCTTCAATGTTTTAGCAACTACTAGTAGGACAATTGGGTTAACCTCTTGTCCATCGTTGAGTTTGTCTATAACAACTCAATGTACACCTCAACAAGTCAGTTGCCATTCTTTGCAATCACTAATCAGCATCCATGTTGGTCCTTGCATGCCTACATCAACGTCCCTATCAATTCATCAGTCAAAGATCATCTTAATCATTTACACTATATTCAAGAGGACTTGGCTCATCACCTTTATTGTGCCCAAGCAGGCAACTACTAATTGGCATTGACCCTACTTTTCAAATTGGTGACTGTGTTTGGCTTCTTCAACACAATCTTAAGACAACTAGGCCATGTGACAAGCTAGATTACCAACAACTCAGACCATTTTTCATTGTTGGTAAGATCAATAATGTCGCCTTCCACCTTCAGCTACTCACTTTCATGAAGGTTCATCTAGTCTTTCATGTCTCTGTGTTAAAACCTTACATGGCAAATACCTTCAACAATCGCACAATCCCACCACCACCACCAATGCAGCTTGATGGTACACTAGAATATGAGGTTGTTACTATTCTAGATTCAAAAATTCTTCATGGTAATGTTATGACCCATATAACGAATTAAAGAATATTCCCCAGAAAGGTATAAGCTAGAATATTCCTAAGGAGCTATACCTAGATCTAAGAGAGAATTAAGGGCACACTATTATTGGAAGCCTTTTGAAGAGAGCATGTGGAGACTAGAGACAGCTCGGGGAGGTCGGGTGGTTTTGTGAGGGTCTCTAGTTTGTACGTAGTGGTGCCTAACAATTGGTATCGGAGCAAGGTTCGAGATGAGTGCCTGTGGGAAGGGATAATACCGCCTCTGTGGAGATGTTGGACACTAAAAGGCAAATTGTCCAAGGAGAAGCAAGCCCAAGGGCAAAAGTTTCAATGGCAGCAAGGACAAGTAGACGCTAAGAAGTTTAGGAGATGGAGCGTGGAGAGGAGCACAAAGGAGACTTCTCTAAACCACAAGGTAAATTTCTATTTGTTCTTGCTCAAGGTAAACTACATGGCACGGGAGGAGCCACACACACGTGCTATTGTGGTGGAGGGACGACTTGGTGAGCGTCCAGTGTGAGTCCTTGTGGATAGCATGAGTAGCGATAACTTTGTGTCAACAAAGTTAGTGGAGTGCAGCTTGCCCACAAGACTATGCCTCAATACGAGATTGAGGGCTCAGTTATCACACAGAGCTACAGTGCTTGTGTGGAGGAGTTACAGCTGTAGGTTGGCAAAACCCAGCTGGTGGAGCTGCACGAAGACTGTGCCTCAATACGAGATTGAGGGCTCAGCTATCACACAGAGCTACAGTGCTTGTGTGGAGGAGTTACAGCTGTAGGTTGGCAAAACCCAGCTGGTGGAGCTGCACGAAGACTGTGCCTCAATACGAGATTGAGGGCTCAGCTATCACACAGAGCTACAGTGCTTGTGTGGAGGAGTTACAGCTGTAGGTTGGCAAAACCCAGCTGGTGGAGCTAACGAAGACTGTGCCTCAATACGAGATTGAGGGCTTAGTTGTCACACAGAGCTAAATTGCTTGTGTGGAGGAGTTACAGCTAGAGGTTGGCAAAACCCAGCTGGTGGAACTTTCTTTCTTGCGAGCTAGTGCGTGTGGATCCTAAGATCTAGTGGAGCACCAAGCACATGAAGCTTGAGTATAGTGAAGTGAAAGACACTTGGTTTGGAACAAAGCTTGAGTCTCCAAACAAGTTCTTTTACTGTCACCTTGAGCAAAGCTGTTGTGCGAGGAGTTTGCTGACGTCTTCCCTCGAGCTACCTCATGGCTTACCACATGCAAGAGGTGTGGAGCATGAGAATAGGGTACGAAAGCCATTTACGTAAGCCATTCCGACTGAGCCATGCTAAGGAGCAAGAGGTTAAGAGACAAGTGATGGAGCTATTGGAATATGGCTTCATACAACTGAGCAAGTCTCCATTTGGTGCACCAGTATTGCTTGTCAGGAAGAAAATGGCACCATGAGGATGTGCATAGACTACAGAGCTCTCAAACAGTGAAGGACAGGATGCCCATGCCACGTGTGGATACTATCATGGATCATCTCGGTGGAGCCAGAGTGTTCACCAAGATAGATTTGCGTAGTGGGTATCATCAGATTGCTGTGAAGGAGGCAGATATCTACAAAACTGCTTTCAACACTAGCTTTGGGCATTTCGAGTTCACTGTTATGCCATTTGGCTTAACAAATGCCCCAGCACATTCACTCGGTTGATGACTGAGGTGTTTGGTGACTACTTGCATATGACTTTGTGGAGATCTTCCTCGACGATATTCTTATTTACAGTAAGAATATGAAGGAGCATGTGCAGCATTTGCGAGAGTTCTTCAGTTGTGAGGAGAACAAGCTCTATGCAAAGAAGAGCAAATGTGCATTTGCTCAGTGCGAAGTGGAGTATTTGGGTCACATTGTGACGCCAAGTGGAGTGAAGACTGATCCACAGAAGGTGGCAGTGGTGGAGCAATGGCCAGTTCCTAGCAATGCACAAGAGTTACGGAGTTTCTTGGGCATGGCTGGTTATTACCGCGGTATGTCAAGGATTATGCCAAGAAAGCTTCTCCGTTAACTAGGTTGCTGAGGAAGGACGTTCCCTTTGCATGAGTGCTTCAGAGGAAGCAGTTTCCAAGCTTTGAAACAAGCTTTGGTACGTGCACCAGTTTTATGTATTGCAGATCCCTCTAAGCCTTATGAGGTATCGTGTGATGCAAGTGGAGTGGCCATTGGAGTGTACTTATGCAAGAGGGAAGGCCTATTGCTTATGAGAGTCGTACTTTGAATCCTGCAGAGCAACGGTACTCAACGTATGAGCAAGAACTACTGGCTATTGTTAATGCATTATGAGTTTGGAGGCACTATCTTTATGGTGCAAGTTTCAAGGTGTTTACAGATCACAAGACTTTGGTGTATTGTTCAAACAGAAAGAGTTAAACTCTCAGCAAGCTCGCTGGATGGTTAAGCTCATGGAGTTTGGCAAATTTCCTATTGAGCATTGCGTGGGAAAGGCTAACGTGGTGGTATATGCTTTGTCACACGTTAGGAGAGCCACAGTGGTTAGAGAATTCCAAACACGCTTATGTAATGCATTAACAAGGACGGTCAGTGAGTTTAGCCAGGTAGTTCAACATGCTCAAGCACAAGACGCTGAGGTGCAGGAGCTCAGAGGACAGCTAGAGCACCATTCTCATTTTAGGATGGAGTTTTGTACTACAATGGCCGTGTATCTTCCTCGTGTGGACCATTTGATCAACCAGGTACTATATTTCCATCATGATCACCCGGAGGCTGGTCATTTTGGGGGAGGAAAATGTATGAGTTGATCAAGAGAAGGTTCTATTGGAGGAATATGAAAGCTAATATCATAGAGTACTGCAGGACTTGTGACAAGTGTCAGCAAGTAAAGGTGCCCAGGGAAAACCAAGTGGGCTATTAGTACCATTGCCTATTCCAGACAGGCGATGGGGCAGTATCTCTATGGACTTTGTCACCCATTTGCCAAGGACATAGTGGCATTGGAATGAGTCCATATTATGCTATGTTTGGACGGCATTCCAAGACAGCTTTTGAGCTGGGTTTAGCAAGTAAGAAAGCTCAAGGCAACATGGATGAGGAAGCTAAAGATCTAGTGTTGAGCTTAGAAACATTCAGAGTTTGTGCAAGAAAGAACTTACAAGTAGCTCAGAGCCAAGCTATTAAGTTTGTTAATGAGCACAGAAGCTTCCAAGAGTTCCAGGTGGGAGATTATGTATATCTCTGAGTGGTATTTGCCACACATGTAAGGCGGAACACTATTGTGGCCTTACGGAAGGGACACAATGATAAGTTGTCTCCTAAGTACCAGGTCCTTATGAGATTCTGGAGCGTATCGATAAGGTGACATATAGACTACGGCTGCCAGAAGAAGTGAGGGTGCACCCAGTGTTTCATGTTAGCCAGTTAAAGAGAGTACTCATAAGGAACGAGTCCCGGGTAGATTCTTTGTGGATGTACAAGGCTAACGATACAGGACCAGTTGAGTAAGTTATACTGCCCTTGAGGACAAGGACTTGCTAATGGGGGGAGGATTGTTATGACCCATATAACGAATTAAAGAATATTCCCCAGAAAGGTATAACTAGAATATTCCTAAGGAGCTATACCTAGATCTAAGAGAGAATTAAGGGCACACTATTATTGAAAGCCTTTTTGAAGAGTAGCATGTGGAGACTAGAGACAGCTCGGGGAGGTCGGGTGGTTTTGTGAGGGTCTCTAGTTTGTACGTAGTGGTGCCTAACAGGTAAGTTATACTACCTCATGACTAGGTTGGTTACTCTCTAAGTGATTGTACCTAGTAACTAGTTGAGAACCTTATTCATGCATAGGAGGCCATTGCCACTTTTCACCATCAATACCCAAACAAACCAAGTCAAAATCGTGGTGCAACTCATGGAACTCACTGATGGTGTCATGAACCACTAGAAATACTGATGCTTGTCTTGGGAGTTAATACTAGAATGTGCCTTGAGATATTCTAAGGATATTCATTACACAAGTTTATATAGCAAGGATATGCAAACATTATCAATGTCCCAATCTCGCCACACATGCATTTTAGCATATGCCTTGGGCTCATTTATCCCATATTCAAAGGCGTGGCCTAAGCTCCTCAAAGCAATATATAAAGAGACTTAGAACAAATATCAAAGCATTTCAATTTAACACAAGTTGTGGACCATTTTCATGTTTAATTAATCATTTTTGTTATTCTCTTACTCTTTTATTCATATATGACTCATATTTTGTTTTTGGCTTCAGCCCTAACAACTTGCAAAAACTTAGAGACATGGCATACTCTTTGTTGCCCAATGACACTCCTCTTAATGAACATTTCTTTATCCTCTAGAACTTAGTCTTGAATGTGGCCGAAGAATGGTGAATGTGACACCATTGGTCCATTGCATGAACATGTTTGAGTAACAACTGCTATTGGGGACGTAAAATTCTACATAAAAGCACTACATTAGTTGCATGTAACCCATTAAAAGCATTCATCTTCGAGAGTTGTGTGTCCTTAATGACATCATAAGCTTGAAAAGAATGTTTGCAATGTGTTTCTTAATGAGAGGAGGAACTCTCGTGCTCTAAGTCATTAGCACATACTGTTTATATAAACACATAAAACTCACATGTCTTCAAACTAAAAGATAGCCGATAAACACCTTTCCGATTGAATGTCTTTACTGTGTGAATGTTCTATATATTCACAAACTCTTTTCACACTTACCTGTCACTTTTGAAAAGAGCACACCTTTATGCTCTCACGTTGCCAAGGACATGTCATGTTTAGTATTCTTAAGTCTTTTAATGTTATTTACATAAAGTTTAAAATATCAAGATACCTTTTCAAATAACATTCGTCACCAAGTCTCGATCCGTTATAAGTTTCAAATAAAAAGTATAATGAAACAAACAAAATTACAATTGATGTGTTACATAGTTTCTTGTTGAGCTTCCATGTATGAAAGCATATTTTTTCCAACAAGCATTCACATCTTCTGGTATACTTATGAGCTCCATTAGAACAAATGAGGCATGAATGGCCATAGTGGCGTACAACTTTAGCATATCTATAAAAATACTGTTGTGGACTTCTTATTTGTGTAACTATGTCACCAACACATATCAAGTCACTCCATCGATTATGGCATGCACATAAACATTCCAAGGCACAAATTTATAATAAGCTACATGCATAGAAATGTCATAGAGGCCTTTGAATATGCTATATACCTCACTATTCATGTGTCACAAAACATAAACTTAGTTATTATGTAAACACATCTCAAAATTCTTTAGAGACTTTATTGTTACAGTAATTCTTCTAATATAAATCTCATTACATCTACAACCAAAATTGTGGCCTATTCAAAATGTAAATGTGAAGTTTTATTAATAAATCTTATACCTAAGTTAGTTTTGTTCTTGTACGAAAGAATGAATAAAAAATGAATAATGCAACCACAAGGATATTATATATTCTTTTAAGCCCTATACCCAATGTTTTCACAATGTCCTTCATTAATTATCATTCTTTTGTTTTATTGTGAACACAATCAATCAAATCCTTTTATATACTTAAATTATGTACTTCAAAAGTCTTCTTTTAAAACAAATTCCATGTTTGCACTTTGTCATTTCAGATCATATAATCTTTTATCAAAAAAATTACAATCAATTTTAATAGTGAATTTGTGAGATGAATCATTCTTCGTCCTTCGTGTTGTTTATCTAAAAAATGAGCTCTTTCACATTTAGCAAAGTGGCAATGCCTCAGTAACCGTGTGTGTCGACTCTCATACATACGAATCAACTGATCTAAACACATAAATCAGTCAAATCTAAATACATAGCTTTAAGAACTCTAAATCGAGAAGCTTTCCACATAATCTCCACCTTCACGCAAGCGTCATATCAATTTAAATTTATACAATTAAAATAAGGAATTCATATAATAAAATATCTGGCCTTGGTCTTTTAATGTTTGTTATAAATAAACACGTTTTTGAAACAATATTTTCAACTAAGTACACACACACACATAGAAACTGTGTGCAGTACTATGTGTCAATCTCACAACATGATTAAGGAGGTTCACGAGTTGAGATTTTATTAAACTTCTATTTTAAATTATTAACTTTAAAAAATTCAAATCAAAATGAGTTAGATCAAATTTGAGTTTACAATTTAAATTAATTATTCACAACAAGCTTAAATTTAATCTATAATTTTGTGTTTATTCTTGTGAAAAAATTCGTGATGAACTTCTTAAGATTCATAATGAATTTAAATTGTATACACAGACACACATATAGAGAGAGACATCTTGATGCATACAAGCTTTTATATATTAATCAATTTAAATTCAGTTTGAAAAAAAAGAAGATGAATAATCATTATTTCAAACAATATAATTAGCAAATTTATTTCTTTTTATTTTATCACCTATTAAAAATTGTTATAGTATTATTTAACTCTTCTATATAATTCATACTCTAGTTCTCTAGTTCGGCCTGATTTTCTGACTTATTTGTTTTTATTTCAAATAAATGAATATATTTAGGATAAATTTATCAAGAAACTTATGTTCATTATATAAGAAAAAAAACTAATGTGAACCAGTGAAATCTATAATGAAATATTTAGTTTAAATATACACAACTATATACAAATCTTGTATAAATTAAATGTGTTGGGACTAGAGATAATATTTAATTTAGAGAGGGTTTTAAATAAGAGAGGGTAAAAAATAATAAAATACAATAATAATATATATAGTGCGACCATAATTTTTATTTAATTTAGAAAGGGTTTTAATTTATATAAGTTTATTAGACAGGTTCTACTGTATAGACAACTCACTATTTAGAGAGTTTACATTATCAACATTATAATAATTATACATAGTTTAACAAAGAATATACATTAATAAGATTCCTTGTTTACAATAAACGTGGGTGTCCCTTAAAAGTTTTATATATGCTTGAGCGCAGAGAAGAGCAAATTACTAATATTTTATACTTAAAAAAAATTTCTACAGATGGTAAACTAAAACTCAAATGTACCTTCAAACAAAAACCTGCCAGAACGTTGCTTTTTCTCTTCCTCCTGAAATAAATAAAAATAGAGTAAACAACACATACTTAAAAAAAAATTAAAAAGTGCAAATATAAGAGTTCCATTAGTTTATAATAGCTAAAATTGTTGTTTAGCTGATCTCTCTCTCTCTCTCTCTCTCTCTCTCTCTCTCTCTCTCTCTCTCTATATATATACAGTGTGTGTGTGAGAGAGAGAGAGAGACACTTATTTGTCAAGAAAGCTTAACAAACACTAAGACTAGTCTTGATATATAATCACATTATGTGTATATATAAATGTGCAATACAAACACACGCACACATACACACAAAATGTATACCTTTTGGAGCCTCTTGAGCAGTGGATGGACGGTGAAAAAAATCATCAAAAACTCTATTCATCCTGCTTGACAGAGGCTCAAGTTTCCTTCCTGTATTATACATCAACACACACATATAATAATATAGAGAGAGAGAGCTTATATACCATTAAATAATCAGCCAGTTAATGCGGTTCAATTATACATTTATATGGACTGGACATTCCGACGCACATATATGCATGTGTGCACAAATAACATTGATGCATATAGTATGTATGCATGTATAAATACCTTGACGGCCTGCTTCGTGCATAACACGCTCTTGCAAATCACTGAGTTGCTTTCGTAGCTTACGATTATCGTCTTGGAGATCTGCCATACGTTCTTCGTGTTCACAATCCAGCCATTTCTTCTCATTCTTCAGAGTCACCTTTAAAAATAATCATTAAATAAAATGGATGGATCCGCGTATGTATTGTTATACATCTCTCTCTCTCTCTCTCTCTCTCTCATACACATTCTAATCATTTTGATATGCATTATGTTTCTGTATAGTGTAAATGTGTACCATTCTTGTAGAGACGGCAATGCAGGCTACTGCAAGGAAACATGTTGCCATGTCCACCTTACGTTGCTTTAGTTCACGAAGAAAAACCCTGAAAGGTGTGATTTTCTTTGGCACATCCTGCTTCATTCTTCCCCTAAATTCCTATATTGTAAGAATTAATCATTAATAATGAACCATGTATGTATGTATGTTGTTTACATCCAGTGCCGCCCGTCATAGAGCATAAAAACGAACGTAATACATTTACCTTAGTGTTAACAAGAAATAAGTATGTGCGGTGTGTGGTGTGTTCAAGTAATACATATGTCGTCTGCAATAATGAAATACCTGAGCTAATGCTAGTGCAGTTCGTTGTTCGATTCTAACACTTGGTCCTGAAAAGTATAGCGTTAGGTGTGTTGCTGGGTCCTTACTGCATACATATGCATATGATCACACACACGCACACATACACAATCTACGCACCTATATGATCATACACATGAAAACAAATGTATAGCAATTAATAAACTCAAAATATGCTAATTGCGTCTTCAAAACTGTTGATTATAACTTAATGTGGCGTTGAGTGCGTGTGTCTAGTGATATACATGCAAATTATAGTTCTATGTATGTCTTCACAAATAAGCAGAAAACTCCATGACCATAACATGAAAATAACAGTGCAAACTTGTGTTCTATATACACTATATTATAATATATAGAGTTATAATATAATGTCGAATTCTAAAAGAGATTATTGCAAGAATAGTAGAATTATGATAAGATAAGAGCAAGAATAAAACAATGCATATTGATTCGAAATGATTATCGATCAAATAAAAAATTCAAGAAATCACTAAATATAAATTAAAAAGCCAATCAAACGCAGGGATTATGCGCAAAATCACACGGACAAAGAGCATTAAATACAAATCAATTATTTGTAAGAAAACACAAAGAAATGAAGAAATCGCTAAATTTTGGAGAAGAATTCACAAAATACAAATCGATCAAGAGATTCATTTGCAATAAAAATCAATTGTATAGAGATACAAAATCGATCATTTTCAAGGGAAATTCGCAACATTCGGGAGAAATCGGGAGATATTGCGAGAGCGTACCTAGTAGTCGTCCTCTGAATCTTTGTCGCGAGGCTTCCTGTACGCCTTTTCGATATGGCGCGCCATGACGAGGCCGACGTTGATGAGACCTTGGACGCTCGGAATGTTGTAGTTCTGTGCCAGATAGATGCCAAAGATCGTCCCCGCCGTGAACGAGAATGAGCTCCTGATCAATCCCATGCCCTAGCTGCCATTCCAAGAACCCTAAGAACCCTAAAAACCCTAAACAGCCTTAATCTACAACATAACTCTAATTCTTAACTAAATAATTTGATTAAGTATATATTCAAATGTTTCCATAATTTTTAAGGTTTTACATAAAATTATGCATTTAAAATGTAGATTTTGTTATGCATAACTTATATATTTACAAATTATAATGTTTCTTTCTTAATATGATGTTTATCAAGTTGTGTACCTTGCTATTTATCACACATGTGGCTCTATAGTCATCCTGGGTCAGTAGGGAACAAAAGGATATTTTTGAACATGACCTAGAAATCACTTTTAACCAAAGTTTCTACATAATATTAATTAAGAAAATAATTACATCAATCACTTTTTGAATCTTTCTTGTCTAAAGAAAACTAAATTAACTTACCCTTAATCTTTACTTCACAAGCTTATATGTTTAAACATGATTGCCTTCCCAATGCATGTAAGTGAGTTGTTAATATATATTGTCCAGTCTAACGGCCTTATTATATATGGAAGTATTTACAAGGTTTTTCAAAAGTCGACCTATGTGTAAGGGATTTGTAAAGAATTCTTGTGCCACATAAGCAATGCTGATTAGGAGAGTGAAGGCTTATATGACACCTTCTCTCTGCAATAACTGCACCTTATAAATCATCCCATTCTCAACGCCTTTAAGGCGTCGAGAGAGAAGGGATTCTCGTTCTTTTATGATATTTATGAAGTTGACCAGAAAACATTGACCAATACCCTAGAGTGCCAGAGTTTAGAGAGATGGAAGAAGATCTAATCGAGACACAAGCTGAATACCCTAGAGTGCCAGAGTTTAGAGGAGATGGAAGAAGATCTAATCGAGACACAAGCTGGTGAGTGGACTCCATCGCCTCCACCACCATACCGCCCTTCATTGCTATTTATGGCACCCAGCTCTCCACGAGCAGCTTCACCATTATATGCCAGGTATGCAAGTGTGCAACAGATGGCATACATTCCTTTGGCAGGAGAAGCAGCAGCAATGACCTCTAGCTCACTGACTTGCTGGGTTCTTGGGCTAGAGCATCAAACGTTTGCCAACCCCTCGTGCACTATCACGTTGACAGTGCTTTGATCACAATGGAATTGCTGGCCAATGGTGGACTCAAAAGCACTAGATGCAAGTCGAGCAAAGAAGATGGCAACTCTCCTTTGAAGAGACATCACCCTCCAGTTCGGGCCCTTCTGGCCCTCAAAGCCAAATGACTTGAACACATCCATGCAAAACCATTCGAACGTGTCTTGGTCATCCTGAAGATCATCCAAAACTCCTCTGCACTATAGAAAGGGTAGACATCTCTCTCCCATGAGCCCGTGTTTAGTAACAACCTGTCTCGAACCCACTGATTTCGCAAATGCCCTGAAGTGGCATCTGCTACGATAGCAATTCAGAGTACGTTTTCCAAAGCCAACTCGCACAACATACTAGCAGAGACTGCTACAGCTCGCTGTCGGTTAGAGCTCAACATATGAAGTGTTTGATGCTGAGGTACATCATTCTCTTCCTCTTCAACATTGAATGTAGCTTCAAATGGCCATGGGGTACCCATTGCATCTACTATTCTATCCCAGCAAATCTGAGTTGCATGTGCACACTACCATGGCATCATCTCCTCAAGTGTCGCACTTGTTGCTAAGCTTTTTCCCTCAAGCTGTGAATTGTGGTCAGTTGTAGGTTGAGTCAATGCATTGATGAAGAGTGGGTAGTAAATAATTAGGACTACTAAAAAACCGGCATAAATCTGTTGGTGCTTATTATATGGCGAAAGAATCTTTTTTATGACGTGCACAATTTTTATAAACTTATGTCCACGTTGCTGATTTTTGGAAGGTTTTTGATGAGAGATAAAACCGGTGCAAATAATTCCATATAATAAAGCCGTAAGTTAAGAGTTTGTATATTAAATAATAGACTGAATATTGTTTAATTTAATAAATAATTAAACTTATAAATACACACACACACACACACACACATATATATATATATATATATATATATATATATATATTATATATATGACAAATGTTAGTTATTGTAGATGAGATTTTCTAGCCATTTTTACTTCTTTTTTTTGTTTTATAAAATATTTGGAATAACTTAGGCTTTTTGTGTTTGTTTGTTTATTTATTTTCTTTTTGAGTTAAGTGTTAGATAAGCATATTTATCCGTAGACTCTAATTTCATGCACCTTAAAAGGAAAAAAAATAAAAAAATTTAATAATGTATAAACTTAACATATTACAGAATCCACTTTTAAACACATAGTTTATAACCCAAAATAAATTAATTTATTATGTTTTATAAAAGTGTATAATACGTTAACCTATGCAAACTTAACATAAAGTAACATGAACAAACGTATGCTATATAGAAAATATTATGTATATGCAAATATTTCTAAAATATTCACTATTGAGTAGGATGGAAAGGTGACACGGGAACAAGGGAGATTTTGAAGTTGAGTCTCTATGAGAAGTTATAGATCTCATTAAGAAGATTCTAACAAGCTCAAGACTATGAAGTTTAAGACGTTGTTGAGGAGATATACTTAATTGAAGTTGACAGGGGCAAAGAAATATATAGAATATTCGATTTCAAGGATTTTTTACGGCTTGCCCAAGGAAAAATAAAGGAGGTTTTGTAAAGTGTTTTTAGGGTGAGAGTCTTTTAAAAAAGATTCTTATTAAATGAATTAAATCATGTTTTAGACTACAATAATTATATATTATTCCATTATTATTTAGATTTATTAAATAAAGCAAAAAAAGAAATAATAATAGTGAAAGTGCATAATACTAGTGCATGTAGACATATTCACAAGAGAGAATCAAACATCCACACATTATTACCTTAGGGTGCTCGTATATATAATATATATTGTAGGCATATGGATGTGTTATATATATATATATATATATATTATATATATATTATATATATATAAAACATAATACTGTGCACAAACTTGTTTATGAGAATGTGACAATGGATTCTTGGTATATGCCGGTGGTCCCATTTATATATCGATAAGTGTATATGCATATAATAATTAAAAATTTATCTTAATTGCTTATAAACATGTTATATTAGATTAGGATGTTTAGCTCGATTGAAACCGGTGTTTGTCAATTAGAAGATTAATAATAGTAGTGCGGCTTACGAGAAGAGTTGTCAATTCATATGTATGTATATGTGTTCATGTACATACATATTTATGTGTACATTGTACATGTATGTCTAACGAGGGAGTTTCTGCATTAATATTTAGTAAAGGTAGCTGTCCGTCGTGTTACCAGACGTGAGTATGATTAACTACTCTAGCTGACATGGAGGGGGTGAATTATTTGAGCCGTCAGTACTAAATACCGCTTGTGCGTATATGTGAAATGCATGATATTATATATATATATGTGTGTGTGTGTGTGTGTGTTGTGTGAAGGTGCAACATCATCAAAGGCTATAAATTTTAGAATCACATCCTCATATTTTTGTGTGTTTATATAACGGTTGTTTCAGGTATCGATTGTACTCCGAGATGCAAATGTTCACATCTTCAAGAGATAAAGCACACTCTTCCAATGCTTTATGCATTGTTAAGTGTACTTTAGAGTTTAATACTATGCAATACAGAATGTCTTACCAAATGTTTCACGTAGATAAAATTTGAATTTTACATTTTTGGATGGCATCACTTAAAATTTTAAATCACACTTAAATATTATTAATTACACTACGATATATAACATGGTTATAACATCGTTATTATATTGGCATTGTTCTTACTGTTAGATTCAATAATTAATAAAATATTTAAAAGTTATCATTTCAATTAGACATGTTTATTTTTATTTTTTTAATAACTTAATAAAATAGTTTTTCAACGAGTAAGTTTATTAAGTGAACTGTTACTATCACAAAGTGATACTGGATTATCGCGAACATCTATTACATCTTTTCAATATGCATCTTTATTAATTAAGTCTCTGAGTATGAATTTTAAAGTAAAATCAAATATTTTCTTATGTAATCTCATAAACCTCGTTAATTGGATTTAAATAATTAAACATTTTATATCATTAATGTAAAATTATTTAATTGTCATCTTTATTGTTGATTAACATGTAAATCTACACACTTTTTATTATTAAAATCATACCTTTTTCCATTAATTAAGGTTAAAATGTCTTCAGAACGTATAGGATCTACACACACGAGCAGCTCTTATGAATTTGTGTGTGTGAGATCTGTATGTCTATCCGGAGAGAAAACTAAAACAAGAATACCTTTGCATTAAGATGTGGTTCACATCTGCCCTCACCTTCACGTGGGGTGAAGGTTACATATTGACCTATTTATCTTCTCGATATTAATTTAAATTTAATAATTTTTTTTAAAAAAATAAATAATATAAATTAGAATTATAAGTTTCTCAATATATTTTTTTTTATAAAATAAATAAAATTAAAATTCTTACTTATTATATTAATAAATTTAAATTTTTTAATTAAACACAAGTGGCAAGAAAAAACATATTCTTACCTCACAAGGGTGAGAAAGTTTAATTAAATATAAGTTTATTTAAAATCTTACTCTTGAGACCCTCACTAGGACGTAAGTAAAATATTACATACTATTTGACGAGGGTAAAAAGATTGTTAAGGGTAAGGACACGTGTGAACTGCCTCTAATTTTATCAGAGTAATTCACTTTTACATCACTTAGCTCACAGAATTTTGAATATTTATCTGTAAATTGAATTACATTAGTTATCAACCACACAACCATATAGTACAATATACCGTTTTAAACATTAATTGTCTCAATTATATAAATATTATATTATATTATAATGTTATTTATAGTCATTAGGTATCTATTCCATGACACTATAACAATATCAATAAACACACACGTATATAGATTAAATAGATAGATAGTACATATGCATGACTAATATAATGCATAACATACCATACGGTATATATCAATATGATTACTAAAATGCTGCCCAAGGAAACACTTCAACAAACTTCTGCTTCGTAAACTATTCATATGTCAAAATTAAGGAAAATAAGGATGATATGCGGTTTAAGATAAATGAAATACCTATAATTTTATGTAGACATCCAGTATATATTTTTGTATCGATATACTATAAACTATTCAAGTCTAAACAATACATTTTTATATAATACAAAAAACAGAAGTTCTTATTATTATTTTCTTTCACATTGATTATATAATTAACTGTACTCGAGGTCTCAAGGCTGTCTTTTCTATTATAACATATATAATCACGTTAGTATATGCATATCCTGACGATGCTCTCGTAATAACGTTATCAATGCATAGCATCTGTCTTTTTCTAATATAACATAATACTCACGACAGAATAACATTGGCTATGGGTGTAGTAATCGCATATCCTTTTATAGAATCCATGCTTTTCTGTTCTTTTCCTTGTTTTTAGAGTATATAAGCTGTTTCTATATTAACTAAACATGTGCCCAGTGAAGAAAAGATGATAATTTCCACAATGAAAATATCACGTATTTATTTCTCCTTATGTTTATTATAAGAAGCTCAAAAAGCATTTTCCGGGCCATATGATTTCAGTTTGCGTAAAAGTCGGCAAAAGAGTACCTCCAAGTGTAGGAGACTATTGCAGAGTTACGAATCAAGCCATTTCATATTGGCGAAATAATGATAGTAAATGGGGCACTTACAAAGCGACTGTCGGTCGAGTTCAGGCTTATAACTATTTCTAGACATGACCCTACTATTGCTGTGCAGGATATAAAAGAAGCTTTTATTAAGATCTATAAAGAGTGTCTGCGTGGAGAGAATGAAAGAGGTGGTTATGTCATTTTTCAAGATGGAGGCTGCGTGTCAATGTTCTCTCGTATAGGGATGAACTGTACAAGCATCACAAGGTTAACAGCAATGTTAACATTACACAGGACGACTGCATTGTGTGAGAAACAGAATGAAAAAGAATTGAAATAAGACTGAAATAATAAAACTCATTGGGAGGATTTTTTTGGTTTTTAAGTTGGTTTTTTTAGTTTTCTTGTGATTTAATAAAATTAAAGTTAAAAATAAATTTATAAAAGCCTTGAGTCACCATAATTTGCTGCTAAACGTTTACAAACTAATTTGTCCTTTCAACTGTTATGAAAGAAATTGGTCGTAAATTAAAACAAGTTGAATTAAATTCTTTTATTAAACTTATAAACAGGAAATAAGATATGTTTAAGCTTTTTCTTTAGCTTACATTTAAACAGAAGTATTCTTATAAATTATAAATTTAAGAACGTCATTATAACATAGATCTTTCGTTTAAATTAAAAAGAACAATTTATATTAAAAACACAGGTGCTATACTATGTAAGTAGTGTGTTATGTGTAACATTTAAATAAAATAGCATATAATATCAATTTTAACTTTTCTCTTCGTTATGGTTTATAATAGTAAGTTAATAACGTCAAAATTCAAACAATAAACACTATATCATATATAAAAATCTACATTTGATTAATTAGCCTTAATTGTTATACTTTAAATTTAAGAGAGTAAGTTTTTTATAAATTATAAATTTAAGAATGTCAATGTAGCATAGAACTTTTGTTTAAATTAAAAAAAAACAAGTGCTATACTATGAATGTAATTAGTGTATTCATTTTAAATAAAATAACATAATATCAATTTTTTTTTTCTTCAGTATTTTATCATTATGGTCATTTATATAGTGAGTTAATAACATCAAAATTCAAATAATGAACACTATGTCATGTATAAAAATCGCATTCCATACATTTGATTAAATTAGTTATATCTTAAATTAATACATAATGTAATTATGATTTATACTTAATTCTATTGCTTAGTACATAATGTAATTATTAATTTATTACTTTTGGTTAAGTCCTATGAATATTACTTTAAAAAATTAATTTTACCTTAAATAAATAAATAAAATTTAATAAAATGTCATACCCTTTTTATATCAAAATTCCTATATAAGATGCATCAAAATAAAGAATAAACACTATAATGGTCTATTTTCGTTGTCGGAGAGAAGCTATTAATTAATTCAAAAATACTTTTATGAAAATATAATATACATAACATGTGAAATGTGAAAGTTTCAAATTAATTCATTGCTACTTATTTTAGAATAAACTTATTCATATATATATAATATATATATATATATATATATATATACCTCCCATTCATGTTTCAAAATAAAAGACAACATAAAAAGAATATCAATGTATTTATAATGTTATGAAGGTTATATATAATATAAATATAATTAAATAAAGATTCAAATAAATTATTATTTATTACAATGGCTAACATATCTTTAGTTTTAAACACAGTTTATTTAGATTTTAAATCTTATACATCTTAATCTTTTTAGTGCATGAACTCAGAAGAAGTAAAAATAATATATATTAAACACAAATTACAATAAGTTGTTAGGATTTGCTAATCATTTTTTGTTTTAAAACAAAAATCTTTTATATTTAAATTACTAAACCACACTTTTCATTAAATTATATAACTTGATACATTAAATGTATATAAATGCATCACATATATAACATATGTATGTAAATAATTGTGTATAAATACACACACGCACACACACACAATGTGATACTGAATATCCTTGGTGTCCGACTCATGTTGGTAATAATATACATATGGTAAACATCATGTCCGGTGTAAGTGTGTGTGTGAATAAAGTCATTTTTTTAGCATGTTTGTGCTAAATAATTAACATATGTGTGTTAAAATGTTAGCAGCTTCTGTCGCTAGGTGCTGGCCAGTTAGATGAGAAGTACTGCAGGTGCATAATATATACATTTATACAGTGTGTATGTATGTATATGTGTGTTTATATTTATGTATCATAAAATATAAATGTATAGTTGTATACGTGTGTGTGTGTGTGTGTGGTTCTTTTAATTTATGTTTGTTATAGACACTGTCGACTACCAGCTCTTATCGGCCTTGGTGGATAAGCTTGGTACATATAGTGTCCGTGTGTGTGTGTGGATATACATCAACCAGGTTATTCACTAGTTTTTCTCTGTATCTATGGTATATCTATGTAAGTCTTCTCTCTCTCTCTCTCTCCTCTCCTCTCTCTCTCTCTCTCTCTCTCTCTCTCCTCTCTCTCTCTATATATATATATGATTAAATAATAATTTAATTGCACTACAGATCGTTTGTTGATTTTTTAATAGAGATTTAAAACTTACTCATTCCATTAATTGAACTTTGTTGAAAGATTATTTATTATAAAGATGTTTTGCCCGTGTAAAAACAATAATATTTATAAATTTTGTGTTTGTTTTGATCAAAACTGTATGCTAGAGTACTTATACAAAACATTAAGAGTTGTTAACTGGTGAAATAGATAAATAAAACCTATGCATGCTAAAGGTAACATATATTCACACTCACACACACAATCTCCATGGTTTGGCAAATGGTGACAATTTGGATTTAATTATTAGTATTAGCTGTTTAATATTATTATGAACCTCAATTTGTAAATTAATGATTATCATAAAATTAATATAATTTATTATGTTCTTATTTGAAATAAACAATAATGTTAAATCAACCTCACGTACTCCATTACGTCGTTCGAACTCAGTCTAACCTTTGTGACTTCTTGTAGGCTCTACATAGAATTCCACCATCGCTTAGTAACTCCATCACCACAAGTCCAATTGCACAACCACCTGCAAACACAAAGACGGCAACCGAAGTGGAAAGAAACAGGACGAGTTGGGCTATATGCAAACTCGGGCCATCTTGCCAGGGCCATGTAAGAAGAGAGAAACTATGTTTGTTTCATTGGGACTTGCGAATGCCTCAGCCTTTCCCAGGTACATGGCAGCATGGAAACTCAAGAATTTGTGGTTTTACTTTTGTTGTAAGGAACTCTTCCATTGCTTGAGAATTAACGATTCTATCGTTGTTAAGTTGTGAACTAAATACACAAGTGCACTAAACATGCATGCTTTTTTAATACATAAGGCTTGTCAACATAGTTTGTGAGGTAACAACAGTTAGTATGGTTTAATTAGTTGTCATTAGGTATTTATAAAAAACTCTAGGCGAAGTTAACACTTTCTTTTAAAAAAAAAATTTACCTTTGTTTTTTTATGTCCTAATTAAGTTCTTAATTAATTCTGATGAGTTGGGCATGTCTTAAACTCCTCAAGTTAGGGTTTAGGGTCAACGAATTGTTAAGTTAAACTCACCAAGTGTCACGACCCGATACAGGATTTCGGACACAGGATACGGTTGCAGGATATTCCTACAGGATATGCCACAGGATATGCCTAGAGGATAAGGGACATGTGGACTCATCTTAGCCTCTGCATGCATGCAATCACTTTTGCATGCATGCAACCACTTTTAGCACTCATGCCTAGATTAGCTCTTGGAGTTGTGAGCATAAAAGCTCCGACCTAATTGTTGTACAATCAGTTACTATCAACACCAGTCTTACTACGATCAATCTTGTCTTGTCTTGTTTTGTCTTGTTTCCTGTCCTGCCTCTTCGCTCCTTTTCCTGTCTCTCCTGGATCCTGTCCTGCTCCTGTCTTTCCGGATCCTGTCCTGTTCTGTCTTGTTCCTGGATCTGTCCTGCTTCCTGTCTTGCTCCCGGATCCTATCCTGATCCTGTCTTGCTCCTGGATCCGTCCTGTTCCTTTCCTAGTTCCTGTCCTGTCTCGGTCCTCCTGAGTCAAGCCTTCCTGTTCTTGGAATCCTGCTCTCTTCCTGGTTCCTGGATCGTGGCTTGACAGTTTGATAGTAACTGCTTTCATAGCTCTCCGTTTTCCAGCTACTTTTTTTTCTTGATTCTTTTCCTTTTTTCCTCCTTTTTCTTTCATAGATCATGGCTGATTTTGAGCACTTTCAACGCGAGCACCAAATGTTTTCATGAGCTGGCCACTTTGCGCCAAGTGGTCACCGATGCAAGGTTCCACCAATGCGGCACATGCAGCTGCTGATGCATCCTCCAAGGCTGCTGCGCAGGCTCTCTCTCAGGCATCGGTGGTTCCTCTTCATCGAACTTTTCTTCGGAGCCGAAGGTCAGCATGCCAGAAAGTTCAGTGGCAATCGTGCCGATTTCCAAGGTTTCCTGAATCAGATCCGGCTCTTGATCCGCATGCAACCACGCGCTACTCGACTGATGCTCAAAAGGTGGGTCTTTTGGCATCCTTACTAAGTGGATCTCCACGGGCTTGGGTTGCCCCTTGCTGGAGCGTGACGACCCATTGATGGAAGACTTTGAAGGTTTCGTGGCTGCCTTTGAAGCCTGTTTTGGAGATCCTGATAAGTACCGTTCTGCATGCACGAAGTTACGGAAGCTCACTCAAGGATCCCGACCAGCTTCCGTCTATGCATCCGAATTTCAGCAACTTTGCACGAACATTCCATGGGACGAGACTGCATTGATCGAACACTTCCGTTTTGGGTTGAGGGATGACGTGAAGGACCTTCTCCTTACGTTACCGGATGCCCAAACATTAGCGGAGATCATGCAACAAGCTGTTCGTTGCGACAACCGTTTGTTCGAGCGTCGTCAGGAAAGATCCCGTCAGCAGTTCCTGCAAACCAATCCTGCAGCTGTGGTACATGTTCCTGCACCACCTTCTGGAGTAGTTCCTATGGAGGTTGAGAAATCCAAGCGTGGCTCTCTTTCCGCTGCTGAGAAGCAACGTCGCGCAGTGAGAACCTGTGCTTGTATTGTGGTGGAGCAGGACACAAGGTGGCAGATTGTCCTATTAAAGCCAGGAACTTCAAGACGCGTGAAGTTGAAGCTGAAGTTCAGTCGGAAAACTCCAATGTCCACTTCGTCTAGGAGCCGCGAAGTTGGACGTAGGTGCAGGCTCCATTGGTGCTGCTCATACCATTCCATCACTTAAGTTTCCTGTACACATTCATTTAATAATCGAGAGCTCAAGGAGTTTGCCTTGTTAGACACTGGTGCAAATGCATGCTTCATGGATGACACTTTGCAACTCAACATGGCATTTCGGTGGTGAAGTTGAAGCGTGCAGTTCCTGTAGAGGTGGCCGATGGGCGTCTGATTGCTTCTGGCGCAGTTACCCATGCTACCGAACCTCTCTCCTGCAGTCATGGCACATTCAACTGTTCAATTTCCTTCAACTTGATCAAGACTCGGTCGACTCCCATCATTTTGGGCATGCCATGGTTCGTTGTTGCAAATCCGCAGATCGACTGGAGGTCTAGGACGCTCACGTTTTCCTCTCCGACAGCTAGGATCAATCCTGTACCTTCCTGTGTGCAGGATACATCCTTAGTATCTGAGGCAGTACAAGCTACAGGATTGACCGTGCCTGTTCCTGTACCAGTGTTGAAGACTCCTCCTCGACAGGATTCACCTCATGTCAGTTCCTCAGCACATCCGCAGGCTCTCTCCACTCCTGTAAGTTTGCGGTTCCTGTACAGGGTTCTTCCAATCCTGTATCAGTGTCGAAGGTTCCTCCTCAACAGGATCCACCTCCTGTTGATTCGTCAGCACATTCGCAGGCTTTTCCCACTCCTGCGCAACCACGGACTCCTGTACAGGATTCTTCCAATCCTGTACACTCGTCAACATCCACACAGGTTTTTCCAATCCTGCCTCTTTCTGTTACTCCTGCTTTTCCACCCCCAAGATCCTTCCTCTTTTTCAGTCACAGCTCCCTCCTTCTCCTCTCCGAGTTCTTACCACTACCATGCATGAACTCGCCACTGATCCTGCTCCTTTCCACCTTTTTGCCTTTCAAGTAACTCCTACGTCCTCTTCTACCTTTCCTGTATCCGACTCTCCTGTTTTTCAATCTCCTTCTCCTACTCCTTCTCCTTCTCCTCCTTCTTCCCTACCATCCAAGTACACGACTTTAAGGACGTTTTTGACAAGCACAAGGCTGCAGTTCTTCCTGTTCACAGGTCCTACGACTGTCCTATTGATCTTGCGGAAGGAAAGACTCCACCGTTCGGACCGATTTATGCATTGTCACCCACAGAGTTGGAGGTTCTTCGTCAGTACATCGAGGACAACTTGGCATCCGGCTTCATTCGTCACTCAAAGTCCCCTGCAGGAGCGCCTATCTTCTTTGTCAAGAAGAAGGATGGGAGTTTACGTTTGGTTGTGGACTACAGGGGTTTGAATCAAGTCACCATTCGGAATCGGTACCCGTTGCCATTGATCCCGGAACTTCTCGATCGGCTGCGAGGAGCAAAGGTGTTCACGAAGATCGACTTACGAGGGGCCTACAACCTTGTACGGATTCGTCCAGGCGATGAGTGGAAGACTGCCTTTCGTACAAGGTATGGACACTTCGAGTACACGGTATGCCTTTCGGCCTTACCAATGCCCCAGCCGTGTTCCAACACATGGTGAACGACATCTTTCGTGACTTCTTGGACCAGTTTGTGGTGATCTACCTCGACGACATTTTGATTTTCTCCAAGGACCAGGCGGCACATGACAAGCATGTACGATAGTTCTACAGCGGCTTCGCGAGCATGGCCTGTATGCGAAGTTGGAGAAGTGTTTTTTCGATAGGGATTCTGGAGTTCTTGGGCTACATCGTCTCTCCTGCTGGCGTTTCCATGGACATGCACAAGGTGAAGACCATCGTGGAGTGGGAGAGGCCCAAGTCGTACGAGATGTACAATGTTTCCTTGGCTTTGCAAACTTCTACAGGCGGTTCATACAGGACTTCTCCAAGCGTGTACTTCCACTCACGGAACTCACCAAGCGCACAGGGTTTTCTCTTGGTCCGACAAGGCGGAACATGCATTCACAACACTCAAGGACGTTCACGACAGCTCCGATTTTAGCACATCCTGACCCTTCTCGTCCTTTTTCGTTGAAGCAGATGCCTCGGATTTTGCAGTAGGATCCGTCCTATCACAAGTAGAGGGAGACAAGTTGCTTGCTTCATCCTGTAGCTTTTCACTCTCGTAAGTTCCTTCGGCGGAGATCAATTACGAGATTCATGACAAGGAACTCAAGGCCATTGTGGATTCGTTCGAGGAGTGGCGGCATTTCCTGGAAGGTGCTGCACATCCTGTACAAGTTCTTACGGATCACAAGAACCTGGAGTATTTCAAACGGCTCGAGTTCTCAGTCGGCGACAGGCTAGGTGGGCGGAGTTCCTATCACGTTTTGATTCGTCATCGTCTACAGGCCCGGTTTTCGGAATGGCAAGGCGGACGCATTGTCTAGGCGCTCTTACCTTGCACCGCCCGGCGATCCTGCATTGACTGTCAAAGGCAAGTGTTGTTGGGTCCTGATCGTTTCCGGCTTGCGGCACTACAGGTTCATCAGGCTCCAGCAAATTCAACACTCCTACAGGACATCCGTTCGCAGTTGGCTACAGACGACTTGGCAAAGAATGTGTTCTCACACATTCATCCTGACATTGCAAGTTCCTCTTCCTCCAG
The DNA here is from genome assembly GCA_003024785.1 of Selaginella tamariscina. Lineage (NCBI taxonomy): Eukaryota > Viridiplantae > Streptophyta > Lycopodiopsida > Selaginellales > Selaginellaceae > Selaginella > Selaginella tamariscina. Next base: position 1,178,735 of record PUQB01000006.1, read on the forward strand.
TTCCCGTTAGACTACAAGTTGTTCACCATACAGGATGGACTCCTGTACCGGGAAGGTCTCCTGTACGTTCCTGTTGGTATTTCCAGGACTCGTGTGGTACAGGATTGTCATGATACCCCGGCTACAGGACATTTTGGTGTGGCCAAGACAGTGGAGTTGGTGACTCGCAACTATTGGTGGCCTGGGTTGCGAGGTTTTGTGGAAAGGTTTGTACGGAGTTGTGACACTTGTAACAGGTCGAAGATGCCTCATCATGCACCCTCTGGTCTTCTTCGTCCTCTTCCTGTTCCTTCTGCTCCTTGGAGATCCATTTCTATGGATTTCCTCACAGATCTTCCTCCTTCTCGTGGATTCGATGCAGTTCTTGTGGTGGTTGACCGTTTCACCAAGCAGGCTCATTTCCTACCCTGCAACAAGACAGCTACAGGTCAGACAACTGCTGAGTTGGTGATCCGTGAAGTGTTCCGACATCATGGTCTTCCTGAAGAGCATTGTTTCCGATCGAGGTCCACAATTCCATGTCCAAGTTTTGGCGAGAGCTTCTTCGGAGTCTAACAGGTTAAGGCGGATCTTTCTTCAAGATATCATCCGCAAACTGATGGGCAGTCCGAACGCACAATTCAGACCTTGAAACAAATCTTCGTTGCTTCATCAGTTACCAACAGGACAACTGGTTGGACTTCTTTCAATAGCGGAGTTTGCCTACAACAACTCCGTTCACGCATCTACAGGATAGACACCTTTCTTTGCTCTTATAGGCCATCATCCACGTTTTTGACTTTGCTCCTCCCGCTTCTTCCTTCTTCCGCTCCTGCAGTACAGGATCGTCTCCAACATCTTCGTAAGGTACAGGATGATCTCCGGGTTCATCTTCAGCAGGCACAAGAACGATACAAGCATCATGCTGATGCTCCATTGTCAGTCAGCACCTGCACATACAAGATTGGTGATCTTGTGTGGCTTCTTCGTCGACATATTCGCACCAACCGACCTTCTTTTAATGGATTTTCAACGATTGGGCCCTTACAGGATTGTGGCAGAGATCAATCCTGTAGCTTTCCGACTCGAGTTACATCTACGGTGAAACTTCATCTTATGTTTCACACCTCCTTGTTGGAGCCGTATCATCCTTCTTCTCTTCTCGGTCGTGCTTCTTCTCCTCCCCCTCATGTGATCATTGACACTGAACCTGAGTACGAAGTTGCAGCCATCCTTGATTCTCGTCTTCATCACCGCCAACTTCAATACTTGGTGGATGGAAAGGTTATTTGCCTACTAATCGCACTTGGGAACCTCCATCCAACTTACTCCATGCTTCTTCCAAGGTTGCTGCCTTCCATCAGATTATCCTGTTAAGACTCGTGGAACTCGTCTTTAGGGAGGAGGTGCTGTCACGAACCCGATATAGGATACAGGATTCCGGATACAGGATACAGGTTGCAGGACTTTCCTAAGGATACTTTCCTACCAGGATTCCGGACATAGGATATAGTTGCGATATTCCTACAGGATATGCCTAGAGGATAAGGAACATGTGGACTCATCTTAGCCTCTGCATGCATGCAGTCATTTTGCATGCATGTAACTACTTTTAGCACTCATGCCTAGATTAGTTCTTGGAGTTGTGAGCATAAAAGCTCCGACCTAATTGTTGTATAATTAGTTACTATCAACACCAGTCTTACTACGATCAATCTTGTCTTGTCTTATTCTTGTTTGTTTCCTGTCCTGCTCTTGTCTCGCTCCTGTTTCCTGTCCTGCTCTTGGATCCTGTCCTGCTCCTATCTTGTTCCCGGATCCTGTCCTATTTCTGTCTTTTTTAGATCCTGTCCTGCGCCTTCCTGTCTTGCTCCCGGATTCTATCCTGATCCTGTCTTTGCTCCTAGATCCGTCATGTTTTTGTTCCTAATTCCTGTCCTACTCTCGGTCCTGCTCTTGAGTCAAGCCTTCCTGTTCTTGGAATCTTACTCTCTTCCTAGTTCCTGGATCGTGGCTTGACACATGGGAGGTCTTGTCAAACTGCATGTTTTCAAGGGTTAAGGTTGAGGCATGTCTCCAACCTCTTGCTCCACGTCAACTAAATGTAGCATTCACAGCTAAGCATGGTACATCCATGTCTTTGTCCAATTATGGCAATGGGATCTTGGCTGACAGGTTTCTTTACCAAGTTCCTAGGGTTTTCAAAGGGGTTTTAGAATTGGCATTTAGGAGCCATGCTCATGGCATTTGGCGTAACTCTTGAATTTAAGGGGCTATGGCATGATAGTTAGGAAGCAATGTCATAGGAGATGTAATATTAGGTTTGGATGACACATAGTACAATGCCCAAGGCACAACCCTTTGGGGTTGTCTCATGGGTTTAATGTCAAGAGATTAAATACTCTAGTAGATATGCATGCTTGTGCTTGCATTAGGGTGTTAAGCCTTGGGCATTAGCTTAAGGGAGGTTAGGTCTTGTAACTAGGTGTGTTATTGGCACACTTGACTAGGGGGTGTTCTTCTTGAAATCTAAGGTTAAACAACTTAAGTTTGTTAGCAAGAGCTCTTTCATGAGGCACTTGTAAGGTCTTATAATTAGGGTTATCAAAACCTTGTCATAGAAAGTTTGCTTAACAAACACTCATGTCTGCCTATAGCACACACTCGTGTCCTCATTAAATACTAACCCTAGGTCTGGGTATGACTTGACCACTCAAACCCTTATGGGGTTAGTCGTGGTTCAGGGTAACTCCTTGTTGCCCTATAAGGGTAAGTGACGCGGCTGCCTTAACTTTATAACGGGGGTATGTGTTTCATGAGCCTATCTAGGTCTCCTGAGGTAGAGTCCTAAAGTCTTAGGTTATCCTCTAGGGTTGTCATTTTACAAGACTTAGGGTAGGAGCCTAAGTCTCATGCCTAATTGGGCATTTTGTTAGATTCTTGGGGTTGTCTTGGAAAGAATTTAGCTTTGCTCACATAGGGTGATAATCTATTTCATGAATTATGAGATATAACTGAAATATAAGGTTAATATGGCATTTCAATGTCATTATAACATTAATTTGGAAAAATAGTATCTTACTAAATCACCAAACACTAGTTCATGAGTTCTCTTAATCCTTAAACGGTTCTTTAAAATAGTGAAGTAACATTATATTTCCATTTCAAAATTAAAGTTCGATTCATTTCAACTAAATTCATATTCATAATACATTCCTTGCATTTCAATGAATTGATACAATTATAAAGTTATATCTGCTAAATGTAACAATTTGTCAAAAAATTTGGGATTTAAAGGTTAATCAATATACGTAAGCTCAAAATGTATATTAAAGATGCAATTGATCATGGAATGTGAATTAATTTAAAGGTGCTGTCAAAATACTAACTATTTAAATTGGTAAAAATGTTATACTTTGGTATATTGTTGAGGAAACATTTACATAATCAATTTGAGATTTGGAAATGAATATAATATTACAAAGGTGTGCAATATTACAGTTTAGGAAAACTCTTATTGTGAGAACTAAATTTTGAAATTCAATATTTAAACTAGTGAGATAAAGAGTTAAGAATTATTGAATGAACCTAATCTGGTTAGGTCGTAAATATAGGTTGAGTTTCCTGGTTTTCACATTAATTTGATAGAACAATAGGTTAACTTATGTTTGCTCTTTGAATTGGTTGGTATTGTGAAAAGAGTACAAAGTTAATTGCAAAAGGTGAATGATAATACTATGAACTTTGGTAATAGATATGACCTAAAACATCGGGACACACAAAGTGAATGAGCTAATTTCATGTTGACGAGACCTTGTTGTATACATGTGTTTAGGCATTTTTTAGGATTACTTTTAACCAGATTGACATGCATACAAAGAACAAGGTTTCAAAAATAATACTCTTGTATTGGAAACACTTGAGTTTGTTTTCAATAAAAGTCTCTTACCTAGTTTTGACGAAGCTATACACTAACGGGGGATAGGTATAGTAGTAAACCCTTGTCTAAGAGGTGATGAGAAACATCGAGGGATGCAAAATGTGATGTTATAAAGTTTATTAAATAATAAAGTAAAGCTTATTTTTGTTAACATGGGGTCAGTATCAACATTAACTAAAAACCTCCAATATAATTTTAGTTAAGTAAAGAAATTAAACATTATGTTGTTTACGTCATGTGATATACTTATCAGACGTGAAAAGGTCTCTAGGTGACTTCATGTCATAAGTGGTGCCTTTGGTAATTGAGTTTATGACTTAGTGAATGATGGTTCTAAAGTACTTGGTTTTGCGTAATGTAAGGAGGGTAATAAAATTATGTGAACTTTTTTTAACTTTAGATATAGTGATTGTTAGTGTTGATTATTTTTTTTCTAGCATTATATAGTTGTGGAGTTAAAGTTATTCGTCAACGAGGACATTGGACATTTTCAAATGTGGAGAGTATGTCATAGTTTTTACTATGATTGTTTTTACTTTGAATGTTGACTGTTGTTACTTACTTAAATACATTAAGTACTTGTAAAAAACTTTACGTAAAGTTAACACTTCTATTTAAAAAATTCTTACCCTTGTTTTTTCGTGTCTTGGTTATGTTTTTAGTTGGTTTTTGGTGAGTTCAATGTGTTGGATATGGTTAGGGCTGCCCTAGCCCCACGCCCTAAACCTTCAAGTTACGATGGGTTGTTAAGTTAAACTCACCAAGTATTTTTTATTAAAAATAAGATTGTGTTGCCCACTTTACAAAACAAGAAAACAAGGGGGGAGCTCTGTCACTATATTTATGTTGTTTTTCTATTATGTCACCTCAACTTCTAAATCATAGGGGTATGTTCCACTTTTGGGGTAACCTACCCTTAACATTGGCAAATACAACGCCTGGGAGGTCTTGTCAAAATATACATTTCAAAAGTCAAAAAGTTGAAGTATGTCTCCAACCTCCTCCTCCATGTCAAACTAAGAGTAGCACTCAAGCTAAACAAGGTGTATTTATGTTCTTATTTAATTGTGAGTGTGGAATCTTTATTAACAAGTTCTCTTTACAAAGTTCATGAGGGCTCACATAGGGGTTCTAGAGTTAACCATATGTGAGCCACGTTTGTGGCACTAGGTGTAACTTTTTGAATTTGAAAAGTTATGGTGAGATATCCTACATATCGGGAATAGTGTCACATGAAATGTGACACTAAGCTAGATAACATTGTATAATGCCCAATGCATGCCCTTTGGGGTTATTTCATGGGTTAATGTGAAGGGGTTGGATACTCTAACAAGTGTGCATGCTTGTGCTTGCATCAAGGTGTTAAGCCTTGGATATCTACTCAAAAGAAGTTAGGTCTTATAACCAATCACACTTGGTTACGAGTGTTCTTATATTGACCAAAATAAATCGATTAATTCGGAGAGTGATGACTTAATAAAATGAGGAGATTTATATGGTTGCATTTAGGGTTCTTCAAACCTAGCCTTAAGGGTTTGCTTAGTACAACACTCATGTCCACCTCATGTTAACGAAGTATTAACCTTGGAACTAAGGTTATAGCTTGGCCTCACAAAGGGTCCCTTATCACCCTAAAGGGGTTGTACTCCTAGATGACTAATTCTTCGAGGGGCAAGTGACAATGCATTAGCTCTGTCACAAGGGTATGTGTGAGATATGTCTCCTTGGTGGAGTTAGGGTAGGTCTCCATAGGGTAGGATCTTAAAGTCAACTCAGATTATCTTATAAAGTTCAAAGTATAGTCACTTTAGATTTAAGGTAAGATTCTAAGTCTCATGCTTATTTAGGCATATGAGATAGACTCTTTGGGTGAAGACTTAATGTTATTTACACAAGGTTTTAACATCAAATGGCACTTGGTAACTATGTATTCCTTTAGATAAAAACTATGACACTCATGAGAATTTGTCACTCAAAATATGGGTTTTTAATTATTGGTTCATGATTTGTAGGTGAACATGTTCTTGAATCATTACATGACCACCACGTGACCACATAAGACCTTGGAGGAATGGAAAAAAGGTGAAATTCCATTCTGCAATATTGGTGATGGCACAAACAAGAATAAATAGTCTAGGTAGTATGCATCCCAATCTTGTCACCCTATAACAAAGTGGGTCAAGATCTAAAGTTTATAGCATGCCCTCCAAAAATTCCCATGTTTTATTTGGCTTGTACTTTGACCAACATTAAAACCGTATGTATTTTTATTGACCATCTCTTGACTGTTGTTTACCAGCTCTGCTAACCCGCGTTGACTTTGTGGTTAGTAGAGAACCTTAACTAGTCAGTCACCAACTTCTTATTGTTGGTCACCCTTGACTGTTGACTGGCCGTTGACCCAGACAGCTAAACTCATTGACTCGTGTTCACTCATGTTTAAACTCAACTTTGAGCCGCCCCGGTTTGAGCTGGCCCCAGTGATAGCAGATAGCACACCTAGGATAACGCTCATTATCCTAGCCAATTTCATGATAAAAGAGTTATTTAGAAATATACTTACGATATACATTAAGATTAGAATGTAAGGACACCAACTATGTGTAGGACGAAGGCACTGCGATAACATCTAAAACTATTCAAATCAATATAAAAAGATAGAAGTTTTTTATTATTATTATTTTCTTTCACATTGGTTATACAACCAATCGTGCTCGAGGTCTGCAAGGCATAGCATCTGTCCTTTCTATTATAACATATATAATCACGTTAGTATATCGCATATCCTGACGATGCTCTCGTAATAACGTTATCAATGCATAGCATCTGTCTTTTCTAATATACATAATACTCACGACAGAATAACATTGGCTATGGTGTTAGTATATCGCATATCCTTTTATAGAATCCATGCTTTTCTTTTTTTCCTTTTTAATAATCCCTTGTTTTTAGAGTATATAAGCTGTTTCTATATTAGCTAAACATGTGCCCAGTGAAGAAAAGAAAACTAGAGATGATAATTTCCACAATGAAAATATTCACGTATTTTATTCTCCTTGTGTTTATTATAAGAAGCGCAAAAGCATTTTCTGGGCCATATGATTTCGGTTGCGTAAAAGTCGGTAAAGAATTACCTCCAAGTAGAGAAGACTATTGCAGAGTTACGAATCAAGCCATTTCATATTGGCAAAATAATAATAATAGACATGGCACTTACAAAGCGACTGTCCGTCAAGTTCAAGTTATTATAACTATTGCTAGAAATGAGCCTAATACTGCTTGGCTGGATATACTAGAAGCTTTTCGTAAGATCTATAGAGAGTGTATGCTTGGAGAGTATGAAAGAGGTGGTTATGTCATTTTTGAAGATGGGAGGCTGCGTGTCAATGTTCTCATATAGGGATGACTGTACAAGCATCACAAGGTTAACAGCAATGTTAACATTACACAGGACGACTGCACAATGTGAGAACAGGAATGAAAAGAATTAAAATAAGACTGAAATAATAACGCATTGGAGGATTTTTAAGTTGTTTTTTTTTTATTTTCTTGTGATTAATAAAATTAAAATTATTTTTTTTATAGAAGGCTGAATCAACAAAACTTTTTGAAAAAAATTAATAATGTCATATATTTGATTAAATTAGTTATACCTTAAATTAATACATAATGTAATTATGATTTATACTTAATTCTATTGCTTAGTACATAATGTAATTATTAATTTATTACTTTTGGTTAAGTCCTATGAATATTACTTTTAAAAATTTAATTTACCTTCAAATAAATAAAATAAAATTTAATAAAATGTCATACCCTCCTGTATAAAAATTCCTATATGTAATAACAAGATGCATCAAAATAAAGAATAAACACTTAATGGTCTATTTTTGTTGTCAGAGAAGCTATTAATTAATTCAAAAAATACTTTTAAAAACTATAATATATATAACATTGTAAAATCCACGTGTACGGTTGCATGTGCACATACTGTTATTAGCATAGTGAATTTTGGATAGCCGTTGGATTGGATTCAATTTGGATCACTCGCTCTTGTATATAAGTTAGGGTTTTTGAATTAATGGATATACACATTTCTATATTCCGAGCTCTCACATTGGTGGAGGTGAGGGGCACCTCTAATTGTCCCTACGGAGTGCTCGGATTTGTGTGTCTTTTTATTAATTTTCTTTGTCTTCTTAGGTTAGCTTTTCCATTGTCTAGATCTATTCTTTCTTGTGGATTTTGTCTTTCTTCATCCATGAATCCACAACAGGCAAATCCCTTGTCTGTGGAGCAGTTACTCATGCAATTGTTGGATGCCATGCGTGTGCAACTGAACAATCATTCTCAGTTGATGCAGCATTCACAGTCCAGGGTACTCCTCCTACTCATGTTGCAAACCCCCGTGTCCGCCGGATTTCTTTCGCGGAAATCCTGGAGATGATGTGTACCATTGGTTTGACCACTTCATTGTGGTTGCCACATATCATTCGTGGGACGGTGCTCAGTGTTTGCGCGAGTTTCCTACTTGTCTTCAAGGGACGGCGTTGCAGTGGTACAATGGTCTGGACGTTGCAACTCGTGGAGATTGGAATATTCTTCCAGAGATCTTCAAACGTGCATTTGGGCATGCGGACGACTGTGATGATGCTTTTCAGCAGTTGCATCGTATTCGTCAGGAGCCATCTGAGTCGGTGATGCAGTTTGGTGTTCGCTTTCGAAGCCTTTTGCTGCGTGCAGAACCTAACATGTCGGAACGCATCAAGTTAGGTATGTTGTGGCCAGCACTTCGTCAAGACCTTGTGGGGCTTGTGCATGCACTAGCTCCAGTGACTCTTGACGATGCTTTGAGGCTGGCACAACGATATGAGTCGTCACCTCTCCCACTTGCCTTCACGTGCTCTTGTTCCACTTCATGTTGGGGATGGACCTGCTCCGATGGAGGTTGAGGCTGTTGCCGCTCGTGTACCAGCACAAGGTGGGGCCCGTGACGTGGACGTGCAGTTCGTTGTTGGGTGTGATGAGGTTGGACACACGTATCGGCGCTGTCAACGGTTTCCCGATTGGCGTCCCCCATTTCCAGGATGGAGGCCATGGCGTCAACAACGTCCGGTTGGTGCTGCTGCAGTGGAAGGTTGTGATGCGGTGGATCTTCCGGGAAACGACGAATCGCACGAGTAGAGGAGGGTCCTCGTGCGAATAAATTAGTGACCCCTCCATCTTTCTTTCGGGAGTATCATCAAGGGGTTCACTCGGCACCAAATCATCCGGTTTTCACTTTTCAAGCTCGTTTAATCACACGCCACGTCCTGTTTTCCTTTCAGTGTTGGTGGATACAGGTTCAGTTTGTCCTTTCATTTCTTCTCAATCTGTTGCTACACGTTGCAGCCTTCATTTGCGTCGTGCGGTAAGAACCAGTCTTCATTCTGTACGGCAACGGACATACTCATGCTTGTTCGCGAGATGAAGTGGACATTGTTGTTCGTGTGGATGATCGTGAGCTCGAGCTTCAATCTTTGCGGGTGGTGCCGAGTCAAGCTTTTCACCTTATTCTTGGTATGGATTGGTTAACTCGCAATCATGCCAAGTGTGACTTTGAAAAGTCTCCCCCTTGTTTGACTCTCCCTCGTATTTCTTCCATTCCTCTTACTTCTATTCCACTTCGTCCATCTGCTTCCACCTCTGCTTCCATCACTTTTGTCTCACCCCTGTTTCCAACCATTTTCCTTCATGCTCTTCCTTTCCTTCTCTGGATCCATCAGATGATCGTCGTGCTGTAGTTGTTGATCAACTCAAGAAGGAGTATGCTGATCTTTTCAACTTCGACTTGTCATCTGGGGCCAAGATTGCGACACGCCACCCTATTCCAACTGGAGATGCTAGGCCAATCAAGGTACCTGTTCGGCGTCGATCACCAAAGGAGCTCAAGATCTTACGAGCGAATGTCAAAGAGATGTTGGAGAAGGGTGTTATCCGGAAATCTCGAAGTCCTTGGGCGTGCGAACCTCACCTTGTGACGAAGCCTGATGGGAGCGTTCGATTCTGCATTGACTATCGCCCATTAAATGAGGTAACCGTCTCAGATGTGTACCCACTTCCTCATACTGCAGACCTTTTGGATCGACTGGGGCGGAGCCGTTGGTTCACCAAGTTAGATCTCGCATCTGGATATTGGCAAGTTCCGATGGCTGACATGGACATTCCCAAGACTGCTTTTCGAACACCATTTGGCCTGTACGAGTTCTTGGTGATGCCTTTCGGTTTGAGCAATGCTCCAGCAACTTTCCAGCGTATGATGGACGAGGTTCTTTGCGACATGCCGGAGGTGACTGCCGATTTCATCGATGATGTTTTGATCCATTCGGATGGAACGTGGGAGGAGCATGTCGGTGATGTACGTAAGGTTTTGGATCGGCTGCGGGAAGTTGGTTTGAAGTTGAAGCCATCTAAGTGTGTGTTTGGATCAAAGGACACCACTTATCTGGGTTATCGCATTTCACGTGAAGGTTTGCAAGTCGATCCTGACAAACTAGTTGCAGTTTTGAAGTTCCCTACGCCAAAGTGTGTGAATGATGTGCAACGCTTTCTTGGCAAGGTACAATATCTGGGTCGTTTTGTGGATCATCTTTCAGATCGTACTGCACCGTTGCGCGTTGTTGAAATCGTCAATGACTTCTTTTGTTTGGTCTAAGGATTGCAAGCAGGCATTTGCAGATCTCAAAGAGTTGTTGACGACTCCTCCAGTTTTGGCGTACCCGGATTACACCGTCCTTTCATCTTGCGTGTAGATGCTTCTGACATCGGCCTCGGGGGCGTATTGATGCAGGAGAGTACAAGTGTTCCTGGCCAACGACATCCCATTGTGTACATCAGTACATTGCAGCCAGCAGAGGTGAATTACTCCACGACAAGAAAAGGAGTGTCTAGCAGCAGTTTGGGGTTTTGAGAAGCTCCATGCCTACTTGCATGGTTCGCGGACGTTGTTGGAAGATCATGCAGCAGTCACTTCGTTGTTGAAGGAAGAATTTGATTGGCGTACTGCTCGGTGGGCCTTGAAACTTCAAATTTACGACTTTGAAGTTGTTCATCGCCCAGGAGTTCCATGGCTGATGCTGATGCTCTTTCTCGGGCTCCTCTTCCACCTTCTCTCTCTTCTGTTGCCCCAAGGAACCAGTTGTTCCAGCTTCAGTGGACTTTTTGGACAAAGATTCCGTACCATCAGCAGTTGCTGTGCTTGACATTTCAGTGTCCGCAGAATGCAGAGTTAGATTTGCATCTTTGGATGAGGTTCGGGAAGCTCAAAAGGTTGAGCCGTGGATTCGAAGGCTTCGTGATGGGTTTGAGAATCCTGCATCACTTGCTGATGACTTGCCTTTCAGGCATTTACATTCACAGTATCGCCTTCAGGATGACCTTCTTTATTTTGTGGGGACTGATCCAGATGATCCTTTGCGGTTGGTGGTGCTTTCATTATTCCTCCATGCTTACCATGACTCTCCTATTCTTGGCGGGCACATGGGACATCGTCGGGTGATGGAGAAGCTGCAGATCTTTCTATTGGCCGGAGTTGCGAGGAGATGTGATTCGGTATGTGCGTAGCTGTGTGTGGTGCCAAGCTCGCAATACTCCCCCATGTGCTTCGGAAGGACGGTTGGAGTCAATTGCAGTTTCTCGTCCGTTTGAATTGGTGGCATTTGATTTGATGGGACCTTTTCGCGGTCAACTGCTGGTAACGAGTACGTTATTATTGCTTCTGATTACCTAACTCGTTGGGTAGAAGTTGGTGCTCTTGCTAGTGCGACTGCTTCTGCTGTTGGTCAGTTTCTCCTGAATCGGGTCGTGTTTCAGCATTCTTGTCCGGAGCGAATTCTCTCGGATAATGGTCCGCATTTATGGCTGAGGCATTTCATGTTTTGACATCTCGATTAGGGATACGCCACACTTTCACAAGTGCTTATCATCCTCAGACAGATGGTTTAGTGGAACGGCTTGTTAGAACCTTCAAGGGGATGATCGCGAAGTATGTGAACTTTCAACATTCAGATTAGGATGGTTATCTGCCGTCTCTCCGATATGTTTATGTCACTAGAGTTCAAAGTTCCATTGGTATTCCCCATATAAGCTCTTGTATGGTCATGACCCGGTGTTGCCAACGGAGTTGGGTTTGCCTTCTCGGTTACCGCAAGCTACTGATGCTAGGTAGTAGGATCGGTATCTGACGAGCATTCTTCCATTGGTTTGTGTGGAGTCAGCAGAACACTTGAGTTGCGTACAAGTAGGATAACAACAACGCTACAACTCGCATCATCGTCCTCTTGCGGAGTACAAGGTTGATGAACTAGTGTTGATTCGTTTTCCCAAGTTTACGGTACGTGGTTTAGCTAAGAGTCTCCTTCCTCAGTGGAAAGGACTGTATCGAGTGCTATGGTAAGTAGGGCCACAGGTTTATGAGGTTCGACACGACATTCAACCCGATCCTCCAGAGATTGTACATGTGCAACGGTTGAAGCATTTTGTGCAACGGGAACAAGTTGTGCCACCTACAGATCCACAAGTGCCTCCTCCTGATGTTCCTCTAGATCTATGCCCGTCTACAAGAGAACCCTAACCAACTTACACCCTTCCGAGAGGAGGGGATGATGTAAGATCCATGTGTATGGCTGCATGTGCACATACTATTATTAATATAGTGGATTTTGATAACTGTTGGATTAGATTCAATCTGGACCACTCGCTCTTGTATATAAGTTAGGGCTTTCTGAATTAATGGATATACACATTTTTATATTCCGAGCTCTCACAACATGTGAAATGTGAAAGTTTCAATAAGCTTATTTATTAATTCATTGTTACCTATTTTAGAATAAACTTGTTCATATATATATATATACACCTTCCCATTCATGTTTCAAAATAAAAGACAACATAGTGAAAGAATATCAATGTATTTATAATGTTATGAAAGGTTATATATATATAAATATAATCAAATAAAGATTCAAATAAATTATTATTCATTACAATGGCTAACATATCTTTAGTTTTAAACACAGTTTATTTAGATTTTAAATCTTATACATCTTATTTTAATTATAAATGTTAATCTTTTTAGTGCATGTGAATTCAGAAGTAAAATAATATATCTTAAAACACAAATTACAATAAGTTGTTATCATTTTTTGTTTTAGAACAAAATTCTTTTATATTAAAATTACTAAACCACACTTTTCATTAAATTATATAACTTGATACATTAAATGTATATAAATGCATACACTATATATTTTGTTTACATATATGTAAATAATTATGTATAAATACACACACACACACACACAATGTGATACTGAATATCCTTGGTGTCCGACTCATGTTGGTAATAATATACATATGGTAAACATCATGTCCGGTGTACGTGTGTGTGTGTGTGTGAATAAAGTTATTTTTTAGTATGTTTGTGCTAAATAATTAGCATATGTGTGTTAAAATGTTAGCAGCTTCTGTTGCTAGGTGCTGGCCAGTACTGCAGGTGCATATATAGACATTTATACAGTGTGTATATGTGTGTTTATATTTAAAATATAAATGTATAGTTGTATACGTGTGTGTGTGTGTATATATGGTTCTTTTAATTTATGTTTGTTATAGACACTGTCGACTACCAGCTCTCCTCGGCCTTTGGTGGATAAGATTGGTACATATAGTGTGCGTGTGTGTGTGGATATACATCAACCATATATTCACTAGTTTTTTTTTCTGTATCTATGGTATATCTATGTAAGTCTTCTATTCTCTCTCTCTCTCTCTCTCTCTCTATATCTATACACACACACACACCATTAAATAATAATTTAATTGCACTACAGATCTTTTGTTGATTTTTTTAATAGAGATTTTATAACTTACTCATTCCATTAATTGAATTTTGTTGAAAGATTATTTATTATAAAGATGTTTTGCCCATGTAAAACAATAATATGATTAAAATTTGTGTTTGTTTTGTTAGAGTACTTATACTAAACATTAAGAGTTGTTACCTGGTGAAATAGATCTATGCATGCTAAAGGTAACATATTCACACACACACACACAATCTCCATGGTTTGGCAAATGGTGACAATTTGGATTTAATTATTAGTATTAGCTGTTTAATATTATTATGAAACTCAATTTGTAAATTAATGATTATCATAAAATTAATATAATTTATTATTTAATTTTGTTCTTATTTAAAATAAAACAATAATGTTAAATCAACCTCACGTACTCCATTACGTCGTTCGAACTCAGTCTAACCTTTGTGACTTCTTGTAGGCTCTACATAGAATTCCACCATCGCTTAGTAACTCCATCACCACAAGTCCAATTGCACAACCACCTGCAAACACAAAGACAGCGACCGAAGTGGAAACAAACAGGACGAGTTGGGCTATATGCAAACTGGGGCCATCTTGCCAGGGCCATGTAAGAAGAGAGAACTATGTCATGTTTATGTTGTTTCATTGGGACTTGTGAATGCCTCAGCCTTTCCTGGGTACATGGCAGCATGGAAACTCAAGAATTTGTGGTTTTACTTTTGTTGTAAGGAACTCTTCCATTGCTTGAGAATTAATGATTCTATCACCGTTAATCGTTAATATATGAATACTAACTGTTATTACCTCACAAAGTATGTTGACAAGCCTTATTTATTGAAAAAGCATGCGTGATTAATGCACTTGTGTATTTAACGATGGTTTAATAAGTTATCATTAGGTATTTACAAGAAACTTTAGGCAAAGTTAATACTTTTTTTTTTTTTTTAAATTACTCTTGTTTTTCATGTCCCAATTAAGTTTCTAGTTAGTTTAATGAGTTGGCATTTATATAAACGTTGACTTAACCGTAAGGGTTTAGGGGTTGACGAATTATTAAGTTAAACTCACCAAGTATATTTCTATTGGGAACGAAATTTCATGCTAGCTCACTTTACAAAACATGAAAAAAAAAAAAAGGTTATGTCACATAAGAATTAACAATTTGATTAAACATGTTTAAATTATCAAATAAACCTAATATTTAAATTAATAAATTTCAAATGAGTTTATATAATATTTAATGATTTTAATTTAAATCAAATACATAAATTTAATCTTATATTCTTTTTATAAATACTTTTTTAATTATTCATATAGAAATTATTAAATAGATTAATTATATTAAAAATTAAAGTTTACCATTTATGAATATTAAAAACTATGGTCTAAGCCAAAAAGTTAATTCATGTGTCACATATTAAGTAGTATGTGTAATGAGATTCTTAAGTTATAACTAAACTTATTCTTTTATCAATGTAAAGCTCAAGTTTGTGTTATTAAGCACAACCCTATGTTATCACCTCAACTTTCAGAGATAGGAGTACGTTCTAACTTTGGGATAACCTACCCTTAACATTGGCAAATATGTACTTGGGAAATCTTGTTGGAATACATGTTCAAAGGGTCAGAGGTTGAGGTATATCTCCAGTTTTCCTACATGTTAAACTAATAGTAACACTCGTAGTTAACATGAACTGTGGACATGGGATTTTAATTGACAAGTTCTCTTTACCAAGTTCTTAAGGGTTCACATAGGGGTTTTAAAGTTGGTATTTGTGAGTCACGTTCATGACATTAGGTGTAACTCTTGAATTTGAGGATTATAGTGAGATAGCCCACACCTTAAAAAATAGTGTCACATGAACATGTGACACTAACTAATAACATTGTATAATGCCCAAGGCATGCCCTTTGGGGTTGTTGTCATGGGTTAATGCTGAAGGGTTGGTTACTTTAACAAGCATGTGTACTTGTGCTTACATCATGGTGCTAAACCTTGATATTGCTCAAGGAAAGTTATGTTTATAACCAAGCACACTTAGCTAGGCGTGTTCTTCTTGGGGGTGTGTGAACACGTCCAAAAGTTGAACAATCTAAGTTCATGAGGCGCTTGTGTAGTTGCATGGTTAGGGTTTTCTATACCTAACCTCAAGGGTTTGTTTAGCACAACATCATGTCCAACTCAAGTACACACTCATATTGACACTAAGTATTAACCATGGGACTAGGATATAGCTTGACCTCACAAACCCTTAGGGTGGTCGTCTTGACCTTGCACGGGTGGACTATTGTGTTCCCTAGATGTGGAGTCACCATAGTGACCTTCAAATGGGGGGGGGGTGGTGGTCTGCATGGAGCCCCTTGGTGGTTGTGCACTTGGAGGGAGTTTTTGCTGCTATAGTCCACCCTTCTAATCACTAGACAAATTGGGTTTGTTGGGTCTGGTAATAGATAGAATGCCATGGCTGTTTGGGGTTCTCATAGCCAGTAGCTAGCCAATGATCACTTGTAGCATATTATGGAGGAGAAAACTAGAATCTATTCATGAAAGAAGAATACTTTCACATCCTATACAAGGGGAAGAGCCTATGCAGTTATGTTAAGATCTATGCTACATTGGGCTGGGTGCTCCCTAGTTGCTAGTGCAGCTAGGGGTGCCCATGTTACTTGCTGCTGTGGGAGAGCCTGCTAGAAACTCTATATGAATGTTTGTTCCTATGTGGATTGATCCCCCTCTGGTAAAGCCGATCTCCTCTTATAGTCTGATTCAACACTTGCCATGTGGTCCAATAGTTGGTAGTCAACCATGTCACCATCATTCACCCACTTCCTGGAATCTGATGATGGCCACCTATATCGTCCTTCCTCATGATGACCTATAGCCTTCACTACCATAGCCAAGGCTCATAATGCCCATGGTTGTCCTCCAGTAGACCTTTGGCCATCCCCCTACGGACCTCCGGCCCTCCTTCATGGGACCTCCACACCTCCTTTGCGGGACCTCTACACCTCCTCCATGGGACCTCCGCTCCTCCTCCATGGGACATCCAGTGTTTAGCTAGTTTTAAGTTTTTAAAGTACATTATCACTTTCAACTAACACGCCTAAGTTCTAGACGGAGAGCTTGGTCCTAAAATTTAGAGAACACCAAGTGGGTGTGGGTTATGGACTCTAATGTTGAAGGTAGCACTCAAATGGCAACTTTCAAGTTGTATGCCAGATTATTTTACCTCACGTTTGCCCATGTTACTTTACTATGTTACTTTACCTTATGGTTGTCCAAGTTACTTTATCATTTTACCTTACATTTACATAGCTTAATTTACTATACATGTACATAAGACATGGCGAGTTAATTTGTGTTAGCTTACAAACTAACTCTTGTGAGAATCATATTATATGCTAAGTCAGCACATTATTAAAAACAATTCTTTTTCTATAGGATGTATGAAATTAAGATAACACATAATTTGAGAACATAACAATGTCCATTGAGTTTTGGCTTAGGTCAAGACTCAATATCAGTGTTCAAATGAGGAAAGACTTATGTTCAAACGTGCGTCTTTGACTTTGAAAAAAAGACATATTCAAACATAAGAATAAACACTACATTATAACAGAAAGTGTAAAATGTGTTATTAATATAGCACATATTTTTGAGAGTGTAACTCAAAAAGCAAGTTATGGTGTTAGACTTATGGTACAACAGAAAGTTATATATTAACATATGATAAATATGTTAATTAGATTGTTCAAAGCTGGCAATGTAGTCTAAATATTGTCTAAATGTTTGCATATTTTGATGATGTTAGCTACAAATCATGTATGGTGGAATAATTTACTAATTCAAGTCCCTTGATTTAGATAAGTATAGCATGAAACTTTTAATTAGTAATAAGCACGATGGCATGATATTAGTAATAGAAATGTTAATAACATACATTTTCATTTATTGTTTATTGAGTATAGGGGAGTTTGCATTGTGAAGACATTCGACTCACATTGTTGAACTAAGAAATCCTACACTAAATTGCAGTAGTGGTCGCCACCATCAACCTGTAATAAGGGTCAATTAGAATAAGGAGAATGTGATAAAAATACAAATCAGACTTTAGAAGGTTTGAAAAGGGTAAGGATGGCAAGATATGTAGTAAGTAGTAGTATTGCGGATCCTGTCACACTACTATGAAAAGAAAGTATGCGACATATTAGGAATATTAAATAAGAAATGAGAGAAAGAAGAAACTTATATTATGTCCACTCATAGCACATAGTACAATAAATAGTATACTCGAGATCCCTTTCCTAGTCCTAATTTGGTCTATTTATACCCATACTCTTGGTCTTGTATTAGCAGTTATCATAACTTCCTCCAACCTTATCCTTTAGTTTTCGTAACTCTTTTTTATCCTTATTCTTTAGTACCATACTCCGCATCAAATTCGTATTACGATAGTGAACCCTATATTACAATAATGACCTGTAATTCTATATTTCCATATGACTCTCGTTTTTCCAATATATAATTTTTTGGTGTTTTCTCATTATATGCCCAAAAAGAAACATAACTAAGAATCTCCTACATGAATATCTATGATTCTAACACACACTTATGCATATCATTGTTAACTCTTTAAGCTTGAAATTGATAATGATGTTTGCATTGTGGGAGTTTATTGATTTAGGCTCTTGATCAAGGGTGATTCCTTTATTAACAAAGAGCATAAGTTGAGGGTCTTCACTTTATTTATCAATTAGGTAAGGAAACTCAATATGTTGGATAGGTTATGATTGGAGACATCGATGAGCTAGGAGCAGTTAGGTATTTAATGGAGGTTTAAAGTGCATGTACCTCCTTAAAGAGTTTGCAATAGGATATAAAAGTAAGTGCTGGTTCTCAATATTGACTTTATTTTTTAGTTGAATATGGTTATTTAAAAAGTTAGTTTCTTAACTCTACATCATGGTCACAAATATGGGCACTCAAAGAATATATAAAATATGTATCTTCAAATCTATAGAATATTAAAAAGTGGAATTTTTTTTTACTCAAGGTTTAATTATGTTTCTTGGGTTTGTTGTCGGTTATATCTCAAGGGTTGGTGATGTTCCTTGAGTCCAACATTAAGGTTTCGTGTATATGATGATAACATAACTTAGCTTAAAAAATTGGTCTCCCTTCTTAATTATCGTAATTTGAAGTGTCTAGTGTACATTTGGATATCCATTTTGAGAGCACGAGGTATCTTATCATCTCATTTGTTAAAATATTTATATTTTAGACTTTGAAAGTATTTATGACAGTCTTTCTAAGATTGATTATAAATGATTTAGCAAAGTATAGTATAATATTTATTGAATATTGAGATAGGAGCACTCAATATTACAACTTGGTTAGGACCACAATGGAGTAGCTATATTGGTGGGATATAAAGACTCAAACAGATATGAGTCCGACACTTTCATAGGTGGTATCTTAATGTTGTAGCTTAAAATGCATTTTCAAGTTAATTAAGAAATAAGGAAGAGTTTATCAACACATTGCTTAAGGAGCAATGTGATACTTTGTGAAATCACTAAGTGTTTAAAATGAGTAATGTATCATAGTTCAACGTATTGAATTAGATGTCATAATTTTTTTATTACTGTTCTTTACTTTAGACGTTGATTATTGTTACCTACTGAATTATGTTGTAAGAAATAGGCCCGCTTAATGCACTTGGGTATTTAGTGATGGTCCAACTGGGTGTTATTATGTATTTGTAAGAAACTTTAGCACTGCCATTTAAAAAAACTTTTACCATCATTTTTCGTTTCTCGGTTGGGTTGTTGGTTGGTTCTAATGAGTTCGACATGTTAAATATGGGTAGAAACACCCTTAGGATTGACCTAATCCCACACCCTATTGTACCCTTCTGGCTCAACCACTCAATCACGCCGGCTTGGCGGTTTGATGGTGGTTACCCACTTTCAACCAACAAGTTTTAACTTGTGTCGTTAAGGCACAACCCTCTGTTGTACCGCCTCTAAACAATAGGGGTACGTCCTACCTTCGAGATAGCCTACCTTTAATGTTAACGAATTGAATCCATGCTTGGGAGGTCTTGTCGAACTGCATGTTTCAAGGGTTAAAGGTTGAGGCATGTCCTCCTCCACGTCAAGCTAGATGTAACATTCATAGCTAAGCATGACACATCCATGTCTTTGTCCAATTATGGGCATGGGATCTTGGCTGACAGGTTTCTTTACCAAGTTCCTAAGGGTTTTCAAAGGGGTTTTAGAGTTGGCATTTGGGAGCCATGCTCATGGCATTTGGCGTAACTCTTGAATTTAAGGGGCTATAGCATGATAGTTAGGAAGTAGTGTCATAGGGAGATGTAATACTAGGTTTGGATGACACACAATACAATGCCTGAGGCACGCCCTTTGGGGTTGTCTCATGGGTTTAACGTTAAGAGATTAAATACTCTAGTAGACATGCATGCTTGTGCTTACATTAGGGTGTTAAGCCTTAGGCATTAGCTTAAGGGAGGTTAGGTCTCGTAACTAGGTGTGTTATTGGCACACTTGACTAAGGGGTGTTCTTCTTGAAATTTAAGGGTTGAACAACCTAAGTTTGTTAGCAAGAGTTCTTTCATGAGGCACTTGTAAGGTCTTATACTTAGGGTTATCAAACCTTGCCATAGAAAGTTTGCTTAGCAGAATACTCATGTCTACCTAACACACACTCATGTACTCATTAAGTACTAGCCCTAGGTCTAGGGTATGACTTGGCCACTCAAACTCTTAGGGGGTTAGTCATGGTTCATGGTACTCCTTTCGCCCTATAAGGGTAAGTGACGCTGCCTTAACTTTATCACAGGGGTATGTGTGAGACATCTCCTTGATCATGAGCCTATCTAGGTCTCCTGAAGCAGAGTCCTAAAGTCTACTTATGTTATCCTTTAGGTTTGTCATTCTACAAAACTTAGGGTAGGACCCTAAGTATCATGCTTAATTGGGCATTTTAGTAGATTCTTGAGGTTGTCTTGGAAAGACTTAGCTTTGTTCACATAGGGTGATAATCTTACTCATGAATTATGAGATATAACTAAAATAAGGTTAATATGGCATTTCAATGTCATTATAACATTAGTTTGGAAGATAGTATTTTATTAAATCACCAAACACTAGTTCATGAGTTCTCTTAATCCTTAAACGGTTCTTTAGAATAATGAAGTAGCGTTATATTTCCATCTCAAAATTAAAGTTCAGTTCATTTCAATTAAATTCATATTCATAATACATTCCTTGCATTTTAATGAATTGATACAATTATAAAGTTATATTACTAAATGTAACTGCTTGTCAAAAATTTTAGGATTTAAAGGTTAATCAATATACGTAAGTATTAATATTGAAGATGCAATTGTTCATGGAATGGGAATTAACTTAAAGGTGCTTGTCAAAACACTAACTATTTGAATTGGTAAAAATGTTATACTTTGGTATATTGTTTAGGGAACATTTACGTAATCAGTTTGAGATTTGGAAAAATATAATATTACAAAGGCTTGCAATATTATAAGTTTAGGAAGACTCTTATTGTGGGAACTAAATTTTGAAATTCAGTATTTAAACTAGTGCGATAAAGAGTTAAGAATTATTGAATGAACCTAGTCTGTTGAGGCAGTAGATATAGGTTGAGTTTTTGGTTTCACATTAATTTGATAAAACAATAGGTTAACTTATGTTTGCTCCCTGAATTGGTTGGTATTGTGAAAAGAGTACAAAGTCAATTGCAAAAGGTGAATGATAATATTATGACACTTGGTAATAGATATGACCTAAAACATCGAGAATGAATTTATATCAATGACACACTAAGTGAATGAGCTAATTTCATGTTGACGGGACCTTATTGTATACGTGTGTTTAGGCATGTGTCTCTAGGATTACTTCTAACTAAATTGATATACCTACAAAGAACAAGGTTTCAAAAATAATACTCTTGTATTGGAAAACACTTGAGTTTGTTTTCAATAAAAGTCTCTTACCTAGTTTGACGAAGCTATACACTAATAGGGGATAGGTATAGTAGTAAACCCTTGTCTAAGAGGTGATGAGAAACATCGAGGGATGCAGAAATGTGATGTTATAAAGTTTATTAAAGAATAAAGTAAAGCTTTATTTTTTGTTAACATGGGGGTCGGTAATCAACATTAACTAAAAACCTCAATATAATTTTAGTTAAGTAAAGAAAGTAAACATTATGTTGTTTACGTCAGGTGATATACTTTACAGACGTGAAAAGGTCTCTAGGTGACTTCATGTCATAAGTGGTGCCTTTGGTAATTGAGTTTATGACTTAGTGAATGATGGTTATAAAGTACTTGGTTTTGCGTAATGTAAGGAGGGTAATAAAAATGATGTGAACTTTTTGTTAACTCTAGATATAGTGATATGTTAGTGTTGATTATTTTTTCTAGCATTATCTAGTTGTGGAGTTAAAGTTATTCATCAACAAGGATATTGACATTTTCAAATGTGGAGTATGTCATAGTTTTTACTATGACTGCTCTTTATTTTGAATGTTGACTGTTGTTACTTTATAGAAAACTTTATGTAAAGTTAGCACTTCTATTTAGAAAATTCTTACCCTTGTTTTTCGTGTCTTGGTTATGTTTTAGTTGGTTTTGGTGAGTTCAATGTGTTGGATATGGCTAAAAACACTTATAGGGCTGCCCTAGCCCCACGCCCTAAACCCCTCAAGTTAGGATGGGTTGTTAAGTTAAACTCACCAAGTATATTCCTATTAGAAATAAGATTTTGTGCTAACCCACTTTACAAAACAAGAAAACAAGGGAGAGGGCTCAGTCACATATATTTATGTTATCTTTCTATTGTGCCACCTCAACTTCTAAATCATAGGGGTATGTTCCACTTTTGGGGTAACCTACATTGGCAAATCCGCTCCTGGGAGGTCTTGTCAAAATATACATTTCAAGGGTCAAAAGTTGAAGTATGTTCCAACCTCCTCCTCCATGTCAAAGCTAAAGTAGCACTCATAGCTAAACAAGGTGTATTTATGTTCTTATTTAATTATGAGTGTGGAATCTTTATTAACAAGTTCTCTTTACAAAGTTCATGAGGGTTCACATAGGAGTTCTAGAGTTAGCATATGTGAGCCACGTTTGTGGCACTAGGTGTAACTTTTGAATTTGAAAAGCTATGGTGAGATAGCCTACATATCGGGAATAGTGTCACATGAACATGTGACACTAAGCTAGATAATATTGTATAATGCCTAATGCATGCTCTTTGGGGTTATCTCATGGGTTAATGTCAAGGGGTTGGATACTGTAACAAGCGTGTATGCTTGTGTTTGCATCAAGGTGTTAAGCCGTTCAAGAGAGGTTAGGTCTCATAATCAACCACACTTGGCTAGGAGTATTCTTATATTGGCCAAAATAAATCAATTAATCCGGAGAGTGATGATTTAAACAAAATGAGGAGATTTCTTTATATAGTTGCATGTTTAGGGTTCTCCAAACCTAACTTTAAGGGTTTGCTTAGTATAACATTCATGTCCACTTCATGTTAACACGAAGTATTAACCTTGGGACTAAGGTATAGCTTGGCTCACAAGGGTCCCCTTATCACCCTAAAGGGCTTGTACTCCTAGATGAGAGTGATTCTTCGAGGGGCAAGTGACAATGCCTTAGCTTTGTCACAAGGGAATGTTCCTTTGGTGGAGTTAGGGTAGGTCTCTTAAGGTAGGATCTTAAAGTCAACTCAGATTATTTTATAGAGTTCGAAGCTAATCACTCTTGGGGATTTAGGGTAGGATTTTAAGTCTTGTGCTTATTTAAGCATCTGAGAAAACTCCTTGGGTGAAGACTTAATATTATTTACATAAGGTCTTAACATCAAATGGCCACTTGGTAGTTATGTGTTCCTTCAGGTAAAAATTATGATACTCATGATGAATTTGTCACTCAAAAATATGGGTTTTCAATTATTGGTTCATGATTTGTAGGTGAACCATGTTCCTTGGATCATACATAACCCACGTGGACCACATAAGACCTTGGAAGAATGGGAAAAAGGAAATTCCATTCTGCAATATTGGTGATGGCACAAACGAGAATAAATAGTCTAGTAGTATGCATCTCATTCTTGTCACCCTATAACAAAGTGGGCCAAGATCTAAAGTTTATAGCATGCCCTCCAAAAATTCCCCATGTTCTATTTGGCTTGTACTTTGACCAACATTAAAACCGTATGTATTTTCATTGACCATCTTTGACTGTTGTTTACCAGCTCTGCTAACCCGCGTTGACTTTGTGATTAGTAGAGAACCTTAACTAGTCAGTCACCAACTTCTTATTGTTGGTCACCCTTGACTGTTGACTGGTCGTTGACCCAGACAGCTAAACTCATTGACTCGTGTTGACTCATGTTTAAACTCAACTTTGAGCCGCCCCGGTTTGAGCTGGCCCCAGTGATAGCAGATAGCACACCTAGGATAACGCTCATTATCCTAGCCAATTTCATGATAAAAGAGTTATTTAGAAATATACTTACGATATACATTAAGATTAGAATGTAAGGACACCAACTATGTGTAGGACGAAGGCACTGCGATAACATCTAAAACTATTCAAATCAATATAAAAAGATAGAAGTTCTTTATTATTATTATTTTCTTTCACATTGGTTATACAACCAATCGTGCTCGAGGTCTGCAAGGCATAGCATCTGTCCTTTCTATTATAACATATATAATCACGTTAGTATGTCGCATATCCTGATGATGCTCTCGTAATAACGTTATCTAACTACTGGTAATCGATCTACTCGAGGTCTTAATGCATAGCATCTGTCTTTTTCTAATATAACATAATACTCACGACAGAATAACATTGGCTATGGTGTTAGTATATCGCATATCCTTTTATAGAATCCATGCTTTTCTGTTTATTTCCTTGTTTTTAGAGTATATAAGCTGTTTCTATATTAACTAAACATGTGCCCAGTGAAGAAAAGAAAATTAAAGATGATAATTTCCACAATGAAAATATTCACGTATTTTATTCTCCTTATGTTTATTATAAGAAAGCATTTTCCGGGCCATATGATTTCAATTGCGTAAAAGTCGGTAAAAGAGTACCTCCACGTAGAGAAGACTATTGCAGTGTTACGAATCAAGCCAATTCATATTGGCAAAATAATGATAGTAAATGGGGCACTTACAAAGCGACTGTCCGTAAAGTTCAGGCTATTATAACTATTGCTAGAATTGACCCTACTACTGCTTGGCTGGATATAAAAGAAGCTTTTAATCTGATCTATATAGAGTGTATGCTTAAACATGAAAGAGGTGGTTATGTCAATTTTCAAAATGGGAGGCTGCGTGTCAATATTCTCTCGTATAGGGATGATGAACTGTACAAGCATCACAAGGTTAACAGCAATGTTAACATTACACAGGACGACTGCATTGTGTGAGAAACAGGAATGAAAAGAATTGAAATAAGACTGAAATAATAAAACTCATTGGGAGGATTTTTTGGGTTTTTAAGTTGGTTTTTTTAGTTTTCTTGTGATTTAATAAAATTAAAGTTAAAAATAAATTTATAAAAGCGTTGAGTCACCATAATTTGCTGCTAAACGTTTACAAACTAATTTATTCTTTCAACTATTATTAGCAGTGATATATGCCGTAGTAAAAAAATGCTACGGATTAATAATTAAACTAAATTAATAATTAGTAAATTAATAATTAAATTAGTAATTAAACATTTCTGTAACATTTTCCGATTACAGATTTAATCACTGGTTATTAGTCGGGTTACTAAAGAAATTGGTCATAAATTAAAACAAGTTGAATTAAATTTTTTTATTAAACATATAAACAGATGTTTATGCTTTTAAAAAAAAAAAAAACTTACATTTAAGAGAGTGAGTATTCTCATAAATTATAAATTTAAGAATGTCATTGTACATAGAACTTTTGTTTAAATTAAAAAGAACAATTTATATTAGAAAAAAAAACAGGTGCTATACTATGCATGTAATTAGTGTATTCATTTTAAATAAAATAACATATATCAATTTTAATTTTCTCTTCATTATTTATCATTATGGTCATTTATAATAGTGAGTTAATAACGTTCAAATTCAAACAATGAACACTATGTCATATATAAAAATGGGGAGGGTTTTTTTTAGGGGTTTAAAGTTGTTTTAGTGTGATTTAATAAAATAAAAAATTAATAATAAATTTATAAAAGCACCAAAACGTTTTGAAAAACTAATGTTTACAAAATAATTTGCCTTCCCAACTATATTAGGGTCAGATTATGAAATTAATATATTAGATTAATTATATTTAATTTATTCTTAACAAAAAATTTAATATTTTAAATTATGACGTAATAAAGTTAAATATATGAAACAATTTGAATTAAACTCTTTTATTAAAATTGTAAGCAAGAAATTGTTTTTTTTTTTCTTTCTATTTCTACACTTAAAAGATTATATATTTAAAATGTCATTATAACATAGGTCTTTTGTTTAAATTAAAAAGAAAACAATTTATATTAAAAAAAGAGGCATGTAAGTAATGTGTTATGTGCGGCATTTTAAATAAAATAGCATGTATCAATTTTAACTTTTCTCTTCATTATAATAGTAAGTTAATAACGTTTATAAAAAGCGCATTCGACACGTTTGATTAAATTAGCCACCTTAGTTTAATAAATAAATACATATTGTAATTATGATTTGTACTTAATTCTATTGTACACATTGTAATTATTAATTTTTTTGCTTTTAAATTTTTTATTTAGCTTAAATAAAAAATAAAATTTAATAAACTGTCGTACTTTGTAATGGTCTACATTTATTGAGGGAATGTATTTGAGAATTTTGAGAGAGAAGTTATCAATTAATTAAAATATGCTTTTAAAATTATAATAATATAACATGTGAAATGTGAAATGTTTAAGCGTCAATAAGTTTTTTGTTTATTTAATAATTCATTGTTACCTAACGTAAAAGACAACATAGTGAAGAATACCAATGTATTTATAATGTTATAAAAGGTTCTATATAAGATAAATATAATTAAATAAAGATTCAAATAAACATATGATCACATAATTATGTTTTTATATATAAACAACCTAAACTAAAGTTTTGATAAGGTTTAGTCTAAATTAAAAGTTGGTTGTTTATGTGTTAATACCACTTTGAAAAAACCTACATGACAAGATAATTGAGTGTGTTCCACTTGAATTTCTAGAGCTTTGTGAATGTTACCTCTTTGCAACATCCGAAGAAGACATAGATGCTAGGCATGCTCAATTTGTTCAATGGAGATATTACCATTATTAAGTACTTAACTCCAATGCTATGTAACCCACTTACAATTTTCGGAATGGAACTTTTTTAGGGCTGCCCAACAAACGAGTTATCTGCTATTACAACAATTGATCTTAGAAAGAGCAAACACAAATAAAGTTGATAATACACAAACAATATACAAGATCAACATAACAGACTTGATTCTTTCTATTGACCAACAAGCCAAAATGTATGTTAAAGTCAACGGTAGATAATTGAGTAGGCCTAATCAAGGCCAACTAAATGAAAATCTCATTAAAATGCCTATTCTAACTCCAAGAAGTGTGGTTGTTGCTGTTTAGGAATTCATGCATGGAATGTCAATGGATTACTTTGAAGGTGGTAACTAACTAAGGAACAACTAGACTATTTGTTATAAAAGAAGATGCAGTTTCAATTCAGAAAACATCCAATATCTCTTGGGGGCATGAATTCGACATTAGATCAACCCTACATACTTGACTTTGAGGTAATGCTCTATTACGTCATTTGAACTCAGATTACAACCTAACCTTTGCCACTTCTTGTATGGTCTACATTCCCATTGTCGCCAAATAACTTTGCCACCACAACTCCAATTGCTTATGGAACTTGCAAAACATCAACCACCCTCACTATTGCTTCCAATCCATCTTGCACCTTTAACACTCCCGCACAACCAACTACAAACACAAAGATGCCAGCAGAAGTGGAAACATATAGGAGGAGTTGGGATATCCACATACATGGGCCATCTTGCCAGGATAGATGCTAAGGCCATGTAAGAGAGGAGAAGACTATGCCATGTCTATGTTGTTCTATTGGGACTTACGAATGCCCCATCCTTGCCCTCCTTCTTGGTTACATGGTAGTGTGGAAACTCAAGATAGGTTTACTTTTGCAGTAAGGACTCTCCAAGAAGCTAGCTACACTCCCTAACATATGACCTGTAGATATTCAGACAAACATGAAGTTGTTGCACTAGAACATTCAGGTTTTCAACTACAGGTTCATGGTTTGAGGGCGAACCATGTTCCTCAAATCGTACCTAACTACCCATGGACAACAGAAGACCCTGAAGGAATGCAAAAAAGATGATTTTTTGTCCTGTAATATTTGCAATGGCACAAACATGAATGAATAGTGCATGTAGTATGCATCTCGATCTTGTCACACTATAGCAAAGTGGGCCAAGATCTAGAGTTTACAACATGCCCTTCAAAACTTCCCCAAGTTTCATTTACACCATCATTGTTGGAGACATCCCTAACTGCTCATGTCAAACCACCAACAAGGCCTCCATTTATATCCATGTTCTAAACTAGAATCCATACCTGCATTGACATATCCACCAGGCAAATCAATGATTGTTTAGAAATGTGTGAATTGTATCTCTTATAATAAGTTAGTAAATAAAACATAGCATTCACATATACTATATACAAACAAAAACTAAAGGTTTGCTTACAAACATCAACAAGCACCAACACTACATATAGAAAATGAATAAAAACAACATCTAGAATTCATTCCTAAATATTATTATACTAACGACATATTGTATAAAACTCAATGAGAAATGGTTTTAAATAACCAAAGAGTAGATATCGTAAGGTTTGCCAATGAAACTCAATGACCACTAGTGACACATGCAAAATGAATAAAAACACTAACCACAATTTAGTTCTAAATAATATTATTTTGACAACACCATCATGTCAACTCACCCCTCAACACTAAGAAATGGGACAACCCTCTCCAAATAAACTTTGTATACTTCAAGTAAACAAAGGGTATATATCTAAAGGTTCATCAATGAACCTTGGTGCCTCAAATTTGAAATAAAATAAAAACTAAGTTTTTAATAATATTATTTTGATGACATCTTCAAGAAACCTCATAGTTCGTTACCTTAGTTGCTCGACCTCATCACTAAGAAATCAGACAACCCTCTCTAGTTACTCAACCCTTTTTAGTTACTCGACCATCTCTTGCAACTCCTATTTGTGATAGATGTGTCTTTAAAGGTCCTCCTATAGCCCATCCGCTCTCTCCACTAACTATCTTATTTGATGGTTATGCTCCTCGATCTCCTCATGTAACTTGAAGATTTTCTCATTTTGTTGGTTGATCTCCTCAAGTTTTTTGTGAATCTTTTGCTTTTGATCTTGATTGACATCCTTATCATGAATCACCAGAATATATTGACGATGATACTAGCATATATGACTTGGGAGCTAATACCAGAATATGCATTGAAAGTAGACATCATAACTTGCCTTTGGAGCTAATACTAGAATATGCCTTGTAATATTCTAAGGATATTCATTGCATAACAAGCTCACATAGTAAGTGCTATGCAACCATTATCAATGTCCCAAGTTTTCCCACACATATAGAGTTTGTTAGATCATGCCACGCATGCATTTCAGCATATGCCTTGGGGTTTATTTAATCCAAATTTAAAGGCATGGCCCAAGCTCCTCAAAGCAATATATAAAGAGACTCAAGACAAGGATCAAAGCATTTCAGTCGAGGGCTATTCTCATGTTTAATTAATTACTCTTTTGTTATTCTTTTTACTTTTTTGTTCATAAATAAGATTCAATATTCTAATTCATGTTCTATTATTAACTCCAACTTTGACAATTTGAATCAAAATCTCAAAAAATCAATCAAATTCTTGTTCTACCAAGGCAATGGCCATAGTAACTCAGTAAAATTATAATTGTATGCTCTTCAAATTAAATTGCTTACACACTAGGTTCAATGGTTTGAAATAAGAAAATCATTGGTCAGTGATAGAAAACAAAAGGTTAATAAATGAAAAAGTACAACTCATCAACATTAATGAATAACAAAATTGAGAGGGTCAAAAATTAATGAGGCAAGCAGAAGATGTCGTAGTTTTTACTCTAGGATCCTTACCATCCATAACTATTTTTATTGTGGTTGTGTTGATCAAATATGGTTAGAGACACCTCTAGGGTTGACCTAACCCTAGGTTTTCCTTAACCCCATGACCAGGTCAACCCTAGGGCTTTTTAACCCATGACTAACCCCCAAGGTCAAGTTTAGATTAGGTTAAGTTAGGATATTACATTCATTAACACTTGGGTTGGCATTCCATGTTAGCCCACTCATAAAATAGGAAATGAGGGGGGAGTTGGGGGGGGTTGGATCTACCATAGAAAATAAGATAGAGTATAAGTAGCAAGAGTTTTGGGGTTTCAAAAGAGCTCATTATTCTCTTATTGGTGCAAGTTTAAATTTGTGTCAAGGCACAACCCATATTATGTCGCCCTAACTTCCAATGCACATGTGTCATAGTTTTTATTATGACTCCTCTTTACTTTGGACGTTGACTGTTGTTACTTAATGTACTATGTTGACAAGCCCTAAATGTAGTGAGAAACAGCCTCGCTTAGTGCACTTAGGTGTTTAGGGGTAGTCCGACTAGCTATCCTTAAATATCACGAAAAACTCTAAACGAAGGTAGCATTTACCTTTTAAAAAATTTTTTACCCTCGTTTTTCTGTGTCCTGATTAGGTTAATGGTTAGTTTCGGTGAGTTCGACATGCCGGATATGTTTAAAAATACCCCTAGGTTTGACAGGTTAGGGTTTAAGGGTCAATGGATAACTCACCAAGTATATTCCCTCTGGGAATGAGATTTTTGTGCCAGCCCACTTAAGTAAACATGAAAACAGAGGGGGGGGCCTCTGTCACAAAAATAAGGTAGAGTATGTAGGAGTGAGGGTTCCTAGGTTCATGACTGAGCTCGTTACTCTTCTCTTGGTGCAAGCTTTAGCTTGTATCGTTAAGGCACAACCCTCTGTTGTGCCGCCCAAACTTCCAAATGACATGGATACATCCACCTTCGGGATAGCTTACTCTTAACATTGGCGAATCCATGCCTGGAAGGTCTTATCGGAATGCACGTTCCAAGATGCAGAAGTTGAGGCTTGTCTCCAGCCTCCTCCTCCACGTTAAGTCAGGTGTAGCACTCACGGCTAAGCAAGGCACATCCGTGTCCTTGTCCAACTGTGGGCGTGGAATCTTGTTTGACATGTTCACATTACCTAGTTCCTGAAGGTTCATTGAGAGGTTCTAGAGTTGGCATTTAGGAGCTACGTTTGTGGCACTTGGTGCAACTCTCGAATCTAAGGGTTATGGCATGATAACTCACATCGTGGAAGGCAGTGTCACATGGAGATGTGACACTGGGCTATACAACGCCTGAGGCACGCCCTTTGGGATTGTGTCTAGGTCTATTGGGATAGGATACTAAAGTCTACTTGGGTTATCCTCTAGGGTTCAAGGGATGGTCATTCTAGGGGACTTAGGGTAGGACTCTAAGTCTTTTGCCTAATAGTTACTCACACAGGGTGATGATGTTGAATGGCCACTTGGCAGCCACGTGTTGCCACGTATTGGTCCTTCATGTTAAAACTCTGACAACATGAGTATGTCACAACCCTAAGGGTTGCCCAACCTTTATCATTGTCAAATTACATCCCGTGACTAGGCGCATCGCATCTAAGAAGTTGACCAACTCTTTTCATCCAATAACCCATTTGCAAGCCTGGAAGGTATTGCCTAAATTTATATTTCACAAGTTTAATGATTGAGGCCTTATTTCGATTACCTCAAGTAAGTATTCATATAATTTATAAATTTAAGAATGTCATTATATCATAGATCTTTTGTTTAAATTAAAAAGAACAATTTAAATTAAAAAGAAAGGGGTAATATAATATGCATGAAAGTAGTGTGTTATGTGCAACATTTTAAATAAAATAGCATATATCAATTTTAACTTTTCTCTTCATTACTTTATCATTGGGCATATTTACACCTAATTGTTAAGTAGTAGTTAAATGATTTAAAATACAACTGCACTAACAGTTAAATAATTTAAGATGCAGTTAAATGAGTTAGCAATCAAACTCACTTAGCAATTGCACTAACAACAATTAAGTGAGTTATTTAAATAACCTAACTATTACTATAGTAAAAATATAAAGAAATTACTAACTCGTTTAACCTTGCTCTTGAGTAGAGTTAAGTAAGTTAGTAATGGCGCCAAATCTTGGTGTGGCTTACTCCCAACAAAAGCAATCAAACCAAGAGCATAGTCATGGTTTCACCCACCATTTGTCATACTTCACTTGTAAAGCTCCAAGCTCAACTTCATGGTGAAGTTGAAGTTGAATAAGTTGCTCTTCTTTAGTTTCTTCATGTGCCAAAAGCTCTTGAAGACATTGAAGATCCCCAGTCTCAAAGGCTGAAGTAAGAGAGGCCATAGTAGCTTGTGCTACACCACCATGAACTTATGCAACATCAATTATGTCCATTATAAATGTTGGTTTTATAGAAAATACCTACTAAGTACTTCAAATCTGTAAGAATACAATCATTAGAAATATATAACATGGCAATGCAATTTCTATATGCAAACATACATGTTATTCATACCCTTCTTTGCATCAAGCTCAAAGAAGAGCTGCTTCACCAAGCATGGCTAAACCACAAGCCATCATGCCAAAAGTCTCATTCAATGCCTCTTGGTTATGCCTCCAAGTTAAGTAGTCAGTCGTAGTAAAGATGGTGCATTTCCTTGCTCAGACATGTGCTTAATTAAATCTTTGTTGTTTTGAGCTAATACTGAGAGGGGAATTGTAGTGCAATGTCGCTTTCTTGAAGACTCATCCTCTGAAGTGCCTTAAGCATGGTGGTCATGCTACTAGCTCTAAAGAGGTGTGTTATTCTCAAAACCAGTATTTTGAGACGCTACTCCAACATCTTAAAAACTCCTCTACCTTTAGGTGATGGTGTTCTTGAAAAGTCTCCATGAGTTTAAACTATTCCTTTGCAAAAAAAGGGAGTTTGGGTGTTTATTTCTCATTTGAAGACAACTCTCAATAGTTATGTGCACCTAAACCACTTTGCTAATCCTTGATTAACTTGGAGCTCTTATGTAAGTTTTCCCACTTTTGCTTGCAACCCTTCTAATCTCATGGTTGAAATCCATGAATGGCAATCTTTACAGCAATCCTCCCCCAATGAATAGAAGGCCCATCTATCGAAAGGCACCATGTCTAAGGCTCTCTAAACGCTTGAAGCCATCAAACTTCTTCATGGGACCAATTTGCCTGATGGCTATGAATAGAGTCCCCTAGAACCTCATGGATGACAGGAAATGGATTTGCATTTGCAAATCTTGTGGTGTGTGTGAACATCATCTTGAAGTAATGCTAAAATCAAAAAATTTAAAATATTTACTAACTCTTAATGAGAAGAGCGTGCACGTCGATATCAATATCCAACTCCACCATGCACCATATCCATATCTAAAACCCCTACTACTACCTATGTTTTTAACCCTAGTTAAGTAAATTAAGTAAGGCTAAATTTGGTGGGAAAGGGACACACATATGCTAGAGTTAGGGTTTTTAGTTAATCTAAAAGGTTAAGATTGGGACAACACCTCTTTTCTATTATAGTATCAGAGCATCCAGGTTCGAATGAGGTAATCTTGGTAGATAGCAACATTACTCTTGAAATGGGCATTCATCCATTTCTCTTTGTGGGAAAGGATTTAGCTTCTGGAAGAAATTAGTAAAGACACATATGAAGTATCACGGTTCTTGAGGGCAGTGATTTGGAGCCATAGGGGCTTGGCAATGGGCTCAAGGCCCAAAAGATTGTGAGGGATTGGAAGCTCAAGAACTAGCACACTATTGGTTGTATTTGTACCTTCTTGAGCTATGGAATTTTGCTCAAGGCTGACACTAGTGATGTTATGAAGCTCTAGAAATGGTTTGACAATGAGTACAACAAGCATTCCAACATGGAAGTGATGCGAATTCACTCCCAGCTTGTGGCATGCGTGTACAAGGACAGTGGGGATATGCAAGCACACACTCAAATGCTGAGGTTTGTTGTGGCAGTGTTGTCACAATCTCAAGCCCAATGCCCTATCTTCCAACACAACTTGCACTAGTCATGGTGAATGCGCCTTGCATCGCCTCTTCCCATGCTTCGACCGCATGCCGAGTTCAAGTGAGAAATGGCATGACTTCCACCTCCCTAGTTCCCTCGACCTGCTTGACTTCCGAGCATTGTGTTATGCCCTCGTCCTTGGCGACCACCTTGCTATACATTCCCTTCTGCCGGAGCCCTCACTAGCTCTCTTTTGGCATACACGGCGCAATGAACCTCATAAGTTTAAGCTTTCCTTGCTCTTAGCATCGCAGTGTTAATGAGCTTTGCCATAGCTCCATCAAAGGTTGAATTGCTCTCTCTCATCATCTACTCTACGCGGCCATCCCACTCTCTTGGCAATGATTTGTAGAGTTGAATCATCTACATCGAGTTAGGCACTTCATGCTCTTTTTCTTGCACAACTAGATCTGAAAAGAGGTTGAAGAAGAGAGTCACAATGTAGAGGTTGCATGGAGTGGATAGCCATGGGTCCTCAACTTCGGATGTACCAACCTCATGACTATGAATAAATTCATGTTTGAGCAATATACACCAGTGAAGGAATTGAAAAAAGTACTCTTAGGGGATGACACTCGCTTTAGGGTCCAAGGCCCTGGTAGCTTTCACTTTGTCCTTGAGGATGGAAGCAAAATTACATTCTCGGATGCAATGCATGTTCCTAACTTGCGATGAAACTTGATGTTTGTTGCCAAAGTGTGCGACAGTGATGTAGTTGTTGTCTTCGATGGTGATAGAGTGCTCTTCATGGACAAAGCCAGTTTCAAGATGACTGGGAAGAGGTTGTTACGTGGGCAGTGTCATGACCCAATACAGAATACAGGATATGACCTACAAGATACAAGATACATGATATGGGATATAGGATATGCCTATAAGATATACTTATAGGATATACCTACAGGATAAGGGACATTATTTTTAGTTCATGCCTAGATTAGCTCTTAGAGTATTATTTTTAATTTATGCCTAGATTAGCACTTGGAGTTGTGAGTATAAAAGCTCCGACTTACTTGTTGTACAATTAGTTACTATCAACACCAGTCATTTTACAATTATTTTTGTCCTTTTTCTTGTTCTTGTCTTGTTCCTTGCTCTTGCCTTACTTTTGAAGTTAAGCCTCCTTGTTCTTATTATGCTCTTGGGTCGTGGCTTGACAGTTTGATAATAACTGCTTTCATAACTTTTCGATTTCTAGTTACTTTTTTTTTCTTAGTTCTTCTCCCTTGTTTTCCTCCTTTTTTTTTCTTTCACAGATCATGGCAGATTTTGAGCAATTTCAACGCAAGCACCAAATGTTGCTTCATGAGCTAGCCACTTTGCGCCAAGTGGTCACAAATCTACAAGGTTCACCAGTGTGGCGCATGTAGCTGCTGATGCATCTTTCAAGGCTGTTGCGCAGGCTCTCTCTCAAGCATCCATGGTTCCCTCTCCATCAAACTCTTCTTCAGAGCCAAAGATTAACATGCCAAAGAAGTTCGGTGACAATCGTGTTAATTTCCAAGGTTTCTTAAATTAGATCAGGCTTTTGATCTGCATGCAACCACGTTGCTACTCGACTGATGCACAAAAGGTTGGCCTTTTGGCATTTTTACTAGTTAAATCCCCACGGGCTTGGGTTGCCCCTTTATTGGAGCGTGACGATCCATTGATGGAAGACTTTGAAGGATGCGTAGCTGCTTTTAAAGGATTCGTAGCTGCCTTTGAAGCCTGCTTTGGAGATCCCAATAAATACCGTTCTGTATGCACAAAGTTAAAGAAGCTCGCACAAGGATCTTGACCAGTTTCCATCTATGCATCTAAATTTCAACAACTTTGCACGAACATTCCATGGGACGAGACTGCATTGATCAAACACTTCCATTTTGGGTTGAGGGATGACGTGAAGGACCTTCTCCTTACATTACCGAATGCCCAAACCTTAGCGGAGATCATGTAACAGGCCGTTCGCTGTGACAACTGTTTATTCAAACGTCGTCAGGAAAAATCCTGTCAGCAGTTCTTGTAAGCCAATCCTGTAGCTGTAACACACGTTCCTACGACATCTTTTGGAGTAGTTCCTATGGAGGTTGACAAATACAAGCGTGGCCCACTTTCAACTACTAAGAAGCAACGTCGTCATGGTGAGAACTTATTCTTGTATTGTGGTGAAGCAGGACACAAGGTGATAGAATGTTATGTTAAAGCCAAGAAGTTCAAGACGCGTGAAGTTGAAGTTGAAGTTTAGTCAGAAAACTTCAAGTCTACTTCGTCTAGGAGCCACAAAGTTGTACATAGGCATAGGCTCCATTGGTGTTGCTCACACCATTCCATCACTCAAGTTTACTATACACATTCACTTCAATGATCAAGAGCTCAAGGAGTTTGCCCTGTTAGATACTGGTGCAAATGCATGTTTCATGAATGACACTTTTGCAGCTCAGCATGGCATTCCGGTGGTAAAGTTGAAGTGTGCAATTCCTGTAAAGGTTGCAAATGATCGTCTAATTGCTTCTGGCGCAATTACCTATGCTACCACACTTTTCTCTTGCACCCATGGCGCATTCAATTGTTCGATTTTCTTCAACTTAATCCAGACTCGGATGACTCCCATTATTTTGGGTATGCCATGGTTTGTGGTTGCAAATCCTCAGATCGATTGTAGGTCTAGGATGCTCACTTTTTCTCTTCAGCAGCCAGGATTAATCCTGTACCTTCCTGCGTGCAGGATATGACCTTAGTGTCTGAGGCAGTACAAGTTATAGGATTGACCATGCCTGTTCTTGTATCAGTGTCAAAGGTTCCTCCTCAATAAGAGCCACCTCTTGTCAATTCATCAGCACATTCGTAGGCTCTCCTCACTCATGTGCATTCACGAACTTCTGTACAAGGTTCTTCCAATCTTGTACACTTGTCAACATCAGCACAGGTTTTCTCTAATCTTGCCTCTTTTCATTACTCTGCTTCTGTTCCATCCCCCAAGATCCTTCATCTTTTTCATTCATAGCTACCTCCTTCTCCTCTTTGCGTTCTTACCATTATTATATATGAACTTGCCATTGATCTTGCTCCATTTCATCTTTTTGCTTTTCAAGTAACTCCTACATCCTCTTCTACCTCTCCTGTATCTGATTCTCTTGTTTTTCAATCTCCTTCTTGTATTTCTTCACCTGCATATAAGATTGGTGATCTCGTGTGGCTTCTTCCTCGGCATATTTGCACCAACAGGTTTTTTTTTAAGTTGGATTTTCAACGATTGGGCCCTTACAGGATTGCGGCTAAGGTCAATCATGTAGCTTTCCAACTAAAACTACCATCTACTGTGAAACTTCATCCTATGTTTCACACCTCTTTGTTAGAACCGTATCATCCTTTTTCTCTTCCTGGTCGTGCTTCTTTTCCTCCCCTCCTATGGCTATTAACGATGAACCTGAGTACAAAGTTGTAGCCATCCTTGATTCTTGTCTTCATTGCCACTAGTTTCAATACTTGGTGAATAAAAAGGTTATTTGACTACTGATCGCACTTAGAAACTACATCCAATTTACTCCATGCTTCTTCCAAGGTTGCTGCCTTTCATTGACATTATCTTACTAAACCAGGTCCTAGGACTCGTGGAACTCATCCTTAGGGAGAAGGTGCTGTCACAACCTGATATAAAATACAGAATATGACCTACAGGATACAAGATATAGGATACGGAATATAAGATATGCCTATAAGATATACCTACAAGATAACCAATATGATGTACTTACAGGATATGCTTATAGGATAAGGGACATTATTTTTAGCTCATGCCTAGATTAGCTCCTAAAGTATTATTTCTAGCTTATACCTAGATTAGCTCTTGGAGTTATGAGTATAAAAGCTCCAACCTACTTGTTATACAATCAGTTACTATTAACACAGTCATTCTTAATCATTCTTGTTTTGTTCCTTGCTCTTGCCTTGCTTTTGAAGTCAAGCCTCCTTGTTCTTATCATGCTCTTGGGTCATGGCCTGACATGCAGTATCGAAGGAATCTTTATGAGGTGTTACCTCATGTCCAGCGAGTGACAATGAGCACATGCCACTCAACAAGGAAGATAAAGCTTATCTTTGGCATTGTTGTTTTGGACATGCAAACTACAAGGTGTTGTAGGGATAATCGCAAAAGACATGGTGGCAAGCTTAGACCTTGAAAGAAAGGTCATGCAGAGTTTTTGTGAGTCTTGTGTGTTGGGCAAACAACATTCGTCGAAACTTTGCCTCGTCCAAATGTCGGGCTAGTAAGCCACTTGAGTTAATACACTCGGATTTGTGTGGCTCTATGGACGTACCTAGTCACTTTGGCATGAAGTACTTCATGACTCTCATTGACAATTTCAACCGCAAAACTTGCGTCTTCTTTCTATGGGGGAAGGACGAAGCCATTGAGGCCTTCAACACTATAAGGCCTCCGTCAAAACTCAGCTTGAGCTAAAAATTAAGGCATCAAGGACTGATGGAGGCTGACTTTTGTCGTGCGCATGGGATCCATCACAAAGTCACTACATGTTATACTCCACAGCAAAATGAAGTTGCAAAACGAAAGAATCAAATGCTTATTAATGTGGCACAACCTACTACTTGGTGCCAAACTGGATAAAGAATTTTTGGCAAGAGGCAATTGCCATTGCTTCTCATGTATGTGTATTTGGCTGTGTGGCATATGCCTATATTCTAGATCAGATGTGTAAGAAGTTGGACCCAAAAGCAAGAGATTTGTGTTTGTTGGATATACTAGCAATGGGGAACACAATTGCAAGGGTATAAGCTTTGGAATCCCATCACCAAAGCCACCCTCGTTAGCACTAATGTCATCTTTGTTGAAGATGATTTCATGCATGACATGAAGTAGCCGACATCTACGCAATTCATCAACGACGACCTTCTTGTGCCTATCATTTTGTTTGGATTCTGGGACAATGATGATAGCTGGGGAGCTCAGCCTAGGCCCAAGCACAATGTCAAAGGAGGAGATGCTCTAGTTGACGCACACCACTTGACAAACTTGTAGTGGTTCCACCCGTGCATTGCAGGGGCATGCCTGACCTTGTCGAGATTCTTGATGGCCCACACATGTGAAGCCATCTCGGAAAGTTTTGGAGGATGCACATCCATGCTTGATGATGAAGTTGAACTGTGCATGTTCATGGATGAGAACATTCCATGGACATATGAGAAAGTTGTGCATGACCCTAATTCCTAGTTTTGGTGTGCGGCCATCCAAGATGAAATGGATTCTCTTCTTAGAATCACACGTTTGAAGTTTGCGATCCCACATGGTCGCAAGCTCGTGGACTTCAAATGGGTATTCAAGAAGACTCATGATCGCTACAAGGCTCGATTTATAGCTAAAGGTTTCATGCAAGTGAAAGGCATCAATTATGATGAGACATTTTCTTATATGATCAAGATGACAAGCATTTGAACCATCTTGGCTTTTGCAAATGCTTGGAACTAGAAAGTCCATCAAATGGATGTGAAGACCACCTTCCTTCATGGCCAGCTGGGAAGTCTTTATGCAGATCCTTGCTAGTTTCCTTGGTCACAAAGATTGCTACAAAGTATGGAGGCTTTGCAAGGCTTTGTATGGCTTGAAATAATCGTCACATGTGTGATACCAAAAGTTCAATGAAGCCTTATGCAAACAAGGTTTTTATTGTATTGCTGCCGACTCAAATGTTTATGTGAAGGGCAAGGGAGAAGCTATGTTTGATCTAGCCTTGTACGTGGATGACTTATTGATCACCGGGGGAGACGAACTAGCCATTCATGCCTTGGAGGCCACGCTCGCTAGCACCTTTCGAATGAAAGATCTCGGCGAGGTACGGTCCTTCTTGGGCATTCAAGTTGAGCGCGAGCTTGCGATTACTACCTTAAAAATCCACCAAGGTCAATATGTAGAGTTGCTCCTCCAATGCTTCGGCATGGTCGATTGCCATCCAGTGTGGATGCTGATGGTAACCGGGGCATTGGCTCCATATGATGTTGGGCACGAGTTGGATGATGATATTCCCTATCGCAACTTGATTGGATGCTTGATGTATGTAGCCTTAGCAACATGACCAAAATTTAATAGATTGACAAAATTAACTTAATCCATAACCTAAACCACCAAAAAAACGACAATGGTTTAGATCAAAAAAAAAAATTCAATATATATAATGATTTTTGATGATCTTTAATTATATAAAATACATAAATTAAATCTTATATTCTTTAATATTATGAATATATAGTACTAATTTATTAATTATATATTAATAATATATATAACCCTAAATTTTGGTTTTACTATTCATGAATAGTGAAACCATGATTTAAATGCAAATATATGTTATGCAACTATTGCACTGAGCCAATTTAGTGCAAAGCCACGCACAAGTCATTGGAAGGCTGTCAAACACATATTGTTATACTTCAAAGGCACAGTGGACCATGGTTTGTGTTACTCTACATGAGACGTAGCTGTAACTTGCTACATGGATGCTAGTTGGGCTACCAACAAAGAATGTTGGTTGACCACTAGTTTTAACCTTTAGCTATGTGGGGCTGCCATCAGTTGGGCCAATAAATGGCAAAGTGTGGGAGCACTCTCATCTACTAAAGCAGAATATATTGCCCTAATTACGAGTTGCAAGGAGGTTATGTGGTTGACGCGGTTTAGTAATCATCAACATAAGCCAATTGCTAGATGGTGTAACAACTAGAGTAGCATTGCCATGACCCGAAACCCAGTGTTTCATAGTCATAGTAAGCACATTTCATTATGTGTGGGGTTGATACAGAAGTGATATGGATTGGCTACATGCCTAAGGAGGAGACGGCCGCTGACATTTTCACAAGCCACTGGCCTGACAAGTTCCTTTTGTTCAGGACCACGCTTGGCTTAAATGGAGTGTTGGGAGTGGCACATATGCTAGGGTTAGGGTTTTCAATTAATAGATTGGGACATCGCCTCTTTTCTATCAGCTTCTTGTTGTGGTACTACAAAGACGAGTGATGGTTAGAGTTATTTCAGATGCAACAAGAGAGCTTTGCCTTAATTATATAAGCCATAGCTCAAAGGATTGTGCGGCAAAGATACCAATTAGAGTCGAGCAGTATCTCCACAAGTATATTGCATTCACACCCACAAACACTAACACATGCACACACACACACACACACACACACACGTGACACTAATATACACGCACACACGTGACACTAACACTCACACACACATACGACACTAACACAAGCACACACATACACACACAAGTGACACTAACACTTACACACACACACATATATGTACATGCATATGCGCCACACATAAGCATGTGCGGCACACACAACATACAATGCACAAATATCTGCATAAGTGCACACTAACTAGGTTTAATGTGTTAAGCTAAATACGTGTAGGTTAGAGTGGCGACCACTGTTTATCGCATTGCACATGGTTCAGATTTTGTATCAACTTCAAAATTATCTGGGATTGGCAAGAGTAGTCTTCAAGAGTTCTTTGTAGAGACTTATGTGGCAATTTGGAACAGTTTTCAACAGCTTTTGAGTTTTCCTGATACTCCACATGCAATTCAAGAGACAGCCTCAGGCTTTCAACTTTCAAGAGATTTGTGATTTCCCAATGTTGTTGGAGCCATTAAGTGTACTGGAGTGGAGATAATCAAGCTTGAAGAATTGAATGGTATGAATTATTACGATCGAAAAAGCATTACTCCATGGTTATTCAAGCAATTTGTGATAGTAAGTATCACTTTCCTTCAACTTACATAGTGCTTGTCTCTTACGCTTGTCTAAGTTGCATAAAAAGATAACACACAGAGTGGCTCCGATTGTTCAAGCGAAAGGCATGCAGTTAGAACCATATCTATTATCTAATAAGGGATATCCATTAAGTTTCAAGTTTATGATATGCTTTGCAAAGGGCTTATAATTCAGCTCAGTACAAAGGAAGAGTGCGGATTGAGCATACTTTTGGATTACTTAAAGGCCAGTTTGTTTGTCATCAAAGTGTGTAGAAAGTAATCTTGCAATTTCACACACACTTCTCATATATGTATATGTATGTAGGTTGTTCTAACAAGACTTGTGCTTCATAATCTTCTCCTTGATGTTGGCGATGGTAATGTGAAGGAGATTCTTAAGAAATGAGAGGAACGCCAACAAGAAGACATGGTTAATGTATTAAGATTGCTAATGAAGAAGACCTTCTAATAGCAATTGGAAATGTATGAGACAATGACTCGCTTTACATATTGCTTTATCATACATGAACATTGGGTGATCAGGTTTGAAAGGTTTAATATGGATGTATTTGAATTAAAAATAAATTGTTATAAGGTAGTGCAACTAATAATGTATTTATATTACTTAAATAAGTTAACTGGTGCAGTCTGAATTTATCATCCTTACGTTGTTTAATTACTTTTGGGTGTGGCCTATAGTTTGTTAAAATACTTAATTGTATGAATAATAATTAAAATAATTAACGGCTGGTGCAGTAGTGTCATTTATAACGGTATTAAGTTAATAAC
The DNA here is from genome assembly GCA_003024785.1 of Selaginella tamariscina. Taxonomy (NCBI): domain Eukaryota; kingdom Viridiplantae; phylum Streptophyta; class Lycopodiopsida; order Selaginellales; family Selaginellaceae; genus Selaginella; species Selaginella tamariscina. Next base: position 1,221,436 of record PUQB01000006.1, read on the forward strand.
GTCTAAATCTAAACAATGAATACTACATCGTATATTGAAATCACATTAGACACATTTAATTAAATTAGCCTTATTATGCAATGATTTACATTTAATTCTATTTCATGCATCAAAGTAAAGAATAAAGGTTATAATGGTCTACACTCGTTAAAGAAATGTATTTTTCAGAATTTTCATGTATCTATCAATTAATTAAAATGTGCTTTTATAAAATTATAATTTATTTATTAATTCATTATTTTACTAACCTAAACAATTTGTAAATTCATGTTTATTTGTATAATTAAAAAAGTTGAATAAGGTTCCAAAGTTATAAGTTAAGAGGCGGGTCAATTCTTAAAAATAACAATTATAATAAATCTAATTAGCATATTTGTCCAGAATATATATAACACCAAAATAATAAGGATAAAAATTATTATTATTATACTAATGTAGTTGGTAATTTTATCTTCTTTTATCATATCTTACAATTTCACAAGGAATAAATATTTGATATTCATGAATCTGTAAAGTTAAAAAGGATAAATTATTTGGAACCTTTGTATTAATGGTAATTAATTAGATTAATTAATTAACAAATACTAAAATTAAAAAAAAAACATGTATTTAAAAAAAATTATATATAGCAAATCATGTATACACATATGAAATGTATTAATCCTAAAGATTTTTTTAATTTGTATTCTTTAAATGGGTAATTCAGTCCCTTTTCTTTAATTACAGATAATTAAATTAATTTTTTAATGATTTTATATGAATTATTTTACTTTCTTAATTACATGTATATATACAATACTGTCTATAACGACTCAATATAACAAACATATATTTAATCGATATTAATATTGGACTATGTGCATTCGATGTGCAGAATCACATAATATCAATACCATCGTACACAAAACATCAAGTCCATTGTTATCTGAATCCAAAGTACTTTGGAGAAAGACATTTCCACATTGACCACGCACACATATAATGAATAACATATACATACATGCATATCATATATATAATTAGATACTATATTATACATGAATATACGTAATAATATTACATATAGACATATAATCCATATACACAATTCTTCAGGGTTTTTTATATATATATATTTTGTCAGCAAGTCGTTATATATATATATATATATATATATTATATATATTATATATATATATATATATATATATGGATATAAAAATATATACATACGTTGGACGGAAATGAAATCTCCGGCTCCAGAAAGTTAGCCGTAAGTTTTCCGACTACATTTTCTAGTTTTTTTATACTTTTTTAACCACCGGATGTTTTCTGGTAGTTGGCTCGGAAAAGTTTGACAGATTTCCGTACATGTACATGTACATGTACGGCATAAATTTATACGTATATATGAAAGCTCTTTTCCATCGTATTCAACACAGTTAATAATAATGATATTAATATTATTTATGTAATATAAAATAACTAATTATATAATTTATGTACAGTTAATTTTAGAGTTAATAAATTATAAATTTTTTAAAATTTATATTTATATATAAAAAATTTAGAGAGAATAAAAAAGATTTTTATTTGCTTAAATGCTTCATCCACTACGTACAAAGACACCATAACATGTCATACATAACATCTGATATTTTTAATATGCAGCTCATTAGATTTATATTGTTTGAATTAGCCTAGACCTCTTTCTCCTTTTGTAAAACATTTATATACTCCAAAGCTCTCAGTATGATGTATGTTTTAAATATTAATTTTTTTTTAATAATAAGGTCTCTCTATAATTTATGTTAATAATGAATTATTAAGTTATTACAAATTATAAATTAATACCTATAAACAAATTTGGTGGATACAAAAATAGAAGTTATATAAATTTATAACATATTAGAGTGTCAAATGTATTTAAATATATATATATATATAATATAATAGATAAAGCTGTTGCAAAAGTTTACCACAAAAGGATAGACAGAGCGCATGCAGAAAGTCATAAGTTTGCCCTTCCTGACTTTGAAAGTGAAACAAATCCTTTTGTTCTTTTCTATAACATATTAATTTTATTTATATTTTATAAGAATTATTTAATACTTTTATTAAATATGTCATTTTTCGGCTGTCATGCTTTTTAGCCATCGTCTGCAAGACTGAATGGTTCATTAAATTGCCACTCCCTCGAATCATATATTGGATTCAAGATCGTCAAAATATAATAAATTTATATTTTTTATAAGTACATTTATATTTTTTATATAAAATTAATAAATTTATTTTATTAATTAATATTTAACATGTTTAATTAACTTATAATGACATTTACAGAAATTACAGGTGGCTACGCGTGAGCCTCTAAGACAGTCTCTTATAGCCTCTATACAGCGACTGCTTTTTATAAAGAGATTAATGTTAATTAAACTTTAATTAATTAAAGTTAATTAATAAATATAATAATTAGTTAAAACGTGTTAAATAGTTAGCTTCTATGTCTATTTCATGTCAAGCTGTGTATATACGATTGAATTTGTCCCAAATAGTGAGGTCCAAGATCTCCAGTGTTTCTATATAGATAGTTTACACACACACAGACGTATATTACATTGTGTGTGTGTGTGTTTTTAACATTAGTTTAAAAAATTTAATATCTTTATATAGTTGTTTTCTCAAAAAATGAGCAATTTAAAACAAGCACAAGTTATATATTATCTATGTCGCGGAGGAGTTTTGGAGCATCCCCATTTGATTGATGTTGGCTATTTAGAACACAATGGTTTGCTCCTTAGAGGTAAATAATGTACACACGCGCACGCACACGCACGCATATTATCATTCATTTAGCAGATGTTAAACGGAGGCTTGTTGCAATACGTGGACGTCGAATGCCAGACACGTTTTCATGGTCATACAAGAGGTGTGTGTATGTGTGTATGTGTGTATGTATACACACCATATATATACATATACATATTTATATGTGTGTGTGGTTTTGATATAAAATTTATTATTGCAGAGAATACAGAAATGATTTATTTGGCATGACGTATCGAACAATGACATAATTCTCCCCATGAATGGTTCAGAAATATATTGAAAGGCTCCGAAATTGGTAAATTATTAATATTTGAGCTGTATACATATATATACACATGTATGTATGTATATGCATTTCTGCGTGAAATGTATACGTGTATATTTATAAACACATTAGTATATTATATACTTGGATAATTAATTAATTAATTAATTTATGCAGAAAGTTTAGGAAATGATTATGAGTGTAAAACCATGGTTAAGGATCTTAATGAATGTATTATCACATCGTAAAGACCTACAAAACAAGAACAAGTTCAGGTTTACATACATAAAATACATACGCACGCACACCCACGCATATGTGTATATATTATATTATAGTATATAATTATTATTATAAAGTAATTAGCTATTATTTAATATAGAGCACAACAATGATGCAGCAACGCAGACAGAAGACGAGCAACAACAAAGACAAACTAAGTTTGACACCAAGTTTCACATCGAGTTTGACACGAGTTTCACACCAATTAATGAGCAATCTCGAGCCGAGAAGCCATCTCCTTGCATTAGTAAATTCCATATAACGCAAAATAACACTGAAGAAAATCCACCAAAGGTATAAGAATTTAATATATTTTTATATAATATATTATATAATTAAAGTCTTTATCATTAAAATAAATTAATAAATTGTGTGTGAAGTTTAATGAATTGTTATACTGTAATTATAGATTATAAAAATAATTTGTTATATTAAATATGTAAATGGTAATATTAATAATATGCTAATAATGAATACATTTGCAGATTATCGAAAATACATCAGAAACAGTAAAAATCAAAAGGACCCATGGACTTATATTCAGAAATAAAATACCATGTGGAAACGTTGGAGTTAAACTACGTCAGCCTAATGACAAGTTAAATGAAACTAAAAATTATAATAATATAACTCGATATAGACCACGTCATTCCTTCTCAAAACAGGTACAGTAACTTATTACTATATACTTGTTATTATATATATATATATATATATATTATTATATAATATTATATATATATATATGTGTGTGTGTGTGTGTGTGTGTGTGTGTGTGTGTGTGTGTGTGTGTAATACGTTATTTTACAGTGATTATTTTGATGGATACGATTTAAGAAAATCAAGCACATCGTCAAGAATGAGTGTAGAGTCCTTATACGAAGTTGACTGCAAGACAGCGTACGAAAATACGGTGGAAGAAAATACGTACGGATGTACCAAAGAAGAGCATGCCAAATTTGAGAAGGAAAGTTGGTGGGAATTTCCCCAAGAAAGGTAATAAAACATACACGCATGGGTGTACACACACACACTGGACACACACCACACACACACACACACACACACCCACAATATATATGTTTATTAGCAGGATTTGTAAGAGCAAGCGGATTGGGAGAAGAACTTGCAAGATGCAGTGAACATGATAATACACCCCCTCAACATCTGGAAACACAATATTGACACAATATATATCAATTATATATTTTTATAATTATTATTTCTTAAACAGAATTATTCATAGGTTTTAAATATTGATACGTAGCTTAATTCCATTTAATACATACACACTAGATATTACATATATGTAAACGTAAATAATCCTATTAAAAATTCAAATGCTGAAGCATGTACTATAATTTAGATAAATATACATACACATAGTAACTAAGTTTAAATTCTTGATTTGTTTTTATTTAAAATGTTTAAAGAATTTAAAAAAAAATATACATTTCAGCATTTTTCTTTAAAAGAGTTTTTTTTTTTATTTAAATTCTTTTACCTTTTAATTTTGGTGAAATACTTTACTGAAAATACATAGGTTATATTCTTAAATAATGTAATATAATATAATATATATAATAAAAATTTATCTTTATCTTATTGTTGCCCACCAAACTTATGTCTTATAATTAAAGAATTGAAAAGGGAAATTCATACTCAATCAAACCCAAATATTGAATTATGTTAATATTTTATTATTGCTAGAATTTTCTCTTAATTTTAAAAAATCTTAAATAAAAATTAAAGTATTTAGAAATTATTCTACACAGAATTTCTTGATAAATATGAAAGATGTCTTTTAATAAAAGTGTGAAATTAATCTTTATCACGCGTTTATATAAGCTGAACAATCTTAAAAAACATTTAATGTATTCTTTTATCTCTTCAAAAATCACATAATGTATATAATTGTTTCTTTTATTGTTACATATGAAATACATTAATTTTTGATTTATAACATGTAATAGCTTGTGCATATTTTAATAATATTCTTCTTACCACACTTTTAAATATTATTATACTTTTATCATGAAAACATTTAAAACATTCTTATAATTTCTGTTGTATAAAACTAAGTTAAGATTATCATTTTTTAACTCTAAATATATTTCAACTTTACTTCCATGTAATATCTTTATTTATTTAATGTATGTAAAGTTTTCTTATTATGTTAAAAGACACAGAGAATCACATGTTTGTTTTTTAGAAAAATTAAGTTTGATATAAAGACAAACATTTCATATTTATATGTGATAACCACTTGTTTAAGTAAATCCACATTACAAGTGCATATTTCTATATAAGTCTAAAATTAAAAGTTACAAACTAAAACCAATGGTTATATATATAAATTATCTTTATTAAACCTTGAGATTTAATATTTGCTCTTAAATATGAAGTTAACAATTATTTTAAAACAACAATAAAATACCTTTTAATAATATAATATCAATTTTAATATGGTATACAATAACATATTATTTAAATGCACTTTGAGTAACTATTAAGTTGTCTTTCAAAAAAGTATCTCAAGCAAAATTATACAACAAATTCACTAATAATTTGAATCATCAACTTCATAAATATCTTATTACAACCTATAATAACAATATGAAACACTAAACTTCACTTATAATACTTAATAAAAAATTAATATTATAGCCATTTTTTTTACTGATAGAAGGTTCTTTATATTTATATATATGTACAACCAAAACTTTTCAAAAAATGTAATTTATTGTTGTAAATTTCATATCTTTTCTTTAGAAAAACATTATGTAATATATTAAAACATAAACTATAATTTTTAATGAAATATACATAGATATTTTATGTCTTAGTGTAAAATTCATATAAAGATATGAAGTTCTTCCCTTCGAAAAATAGATTGACACACATATTTTACTATGACTTAAAACATTATAAAATTTATCATTTTGACATTATTTTTTTTTTAACAAAAACTTTCTAATGCATTAAATATTATTGTATAGTAAGTAGCTTATGCATACACCAATAGAAAATTTTAACATACAAAAATATATAATACTATATACCAGACAATAATCAGTGCGCGCTTACAACTAACTAAGGTTTCAAGTTGTACATGTTCAAATTAGGTAACTTGAACTTAGTAAATTATTTCTTATCAACCCTCTGTTTAATAAATATACAAGTTAAATAAAATAAAAATAATGAGCATTCTTAATAATTCTAAGACCAATATATATATATATATAATCTAAGTCACACTTTAATTTTTGTATAAATAATTCTTTTAAAGATAATTTAAAATTAAAATCAATTTATATAAAAAAAATTCAAATATAATTAAAATTAAAACAAGCTTAAATCATTAGTAATCATTATCATATAAGATATTAATATTTTTATTTTTCATGTATTAAAATTTCTTAAATAAATTTATCAGCTTTATCCAAACCTAATCATTAAAATGTTGTTGTTCATACATTATTATAAATTAAATTATTTAAAGAAAATCTAAACTAAAAAATAACATACAATTACTATGCTTTAAATTTCTAAAATAAAATTTAAAACCACCTTAAATATTAAAAGTTTTAAATATCAATTAAAGTACATATAACCCTATATTGATAAAATATTTTTTGTAAGGTAACTAAGATATATATGGAAGTAATCCTATAATTAAGACAATTTATTATTGGTTTATAGCATGTTGAACAAATTAGGAATATGCATTTTCTTTGTATATTATACTCTTTAATCTTGAATACAAAGGATTCAAGTTTTCTATCTTTTCATGTATGTATTGTGTTGTGTCTCGAGGTTCTCACACTTTTCGTTTCAATCTTTCTTTTTTTTTGTACGATTATTATAAAGCAACAACTTTTGGAATAATTAAATTACATTGAGCATCATTTAATTTAATGCTTGCAAATTCAAGTTCAAGTTCAAGCTCCTCTTCCTTAATCCAACCCATGTGTGCAGCCTCAACCTTTTTCAAGGTGTTTCATGTGAGATGTTCACCATTGGCTTGGCTCATTACATCAATGTTACTACATATTATGGGTGGACAACTACATATTATCTTTGTAAGATTCCAACATGTCTTTTAGATGTTGCTCTTCAGTGATATATAAGTCGGCCACCACTAACAGATTTACTCACATATGAGCAATGTTGTTCACTCTTCAAGCAGAAGCAAAAAGATTTTAACAATGCATTTCAACAACTCTATAGTTTGAAGCAAGCACCACACAAGTATGCAGTTTTATTAAATTTTTGTGATGTTTTAATACAAATTGAAATATGTCTGAATGTAGCAAACTAGGGATGTTATGACTTGCTCTTTTGATCAGATCTTGTAGGTCTTGTCACTTTGAAAGAGGCTTTCACTTGTGTACAATGTTCAATTACCTATTGAAGAGGCCATCACTCCACCGCTCCTATTGGTCATGTGCCCATGGAGGTGAAAGTTGCTCGTGTTAATGGTGTTGGTCGGGTCAAGAACAGGAACAACAACAATTGTCTTGTTGAGCTTGTGATGTTCTTGGACACACTTATCAACATTGTTGGTGGTTCCCAATTAGCAACCACCATGCCCAATTTAGTGTTCAAGTTAGAATCGACAAGTTGCTAATTTTGTGGAGACAGGAAATAGAGGCACCCAACACCTTTTCTTCATCTCTTAGTCTTCCAATGTCTTTTTTCTTTTTCACCTTAGGCTTCATAAACACCTCACAAAGGGTTGTTTCTACAAGGTTTTATACATAATACTCATGTAACTATTCTTATTAATACAAGTTTAATATTTTCTTTGATTTTTGCAATTTTACTAACGCGGTCACTTGTGCTTTGATGATGGTGCCAAGGAAGGCAGCTTTACATATTTTCTATGGCAATGGAGCTGCTTTGTTTCACACTGCTCAAGTATCTTTGTAGTTTGTGACATATGCGATCAAGTTACAAATCCATGTATTTTCACATCAAATTTTGACTTATACTTAGGTGTACTTGGTTGGATGCATGTAAGGTAAGCTGCCAATTTGGACCTTAGTGATTGCTACTTTCAAGTCATTCACCTTTCCTTTGAATAAAGTCTGGTGGGGAGTGATTTTGAGCTAGATGTTTCAACATTTGTGTCCTCGGTGTCGAGGAACTTTTGTGCAGGTGGCAATTGCACCAACTCCTTCACAATCAGAGTTCCAAATACAACAATTATTAAAAAAGTATTTAGATCTTTTCTTTACAAATATCACCCTTACTACTAAGGTTTGGGCACAACATTGCATTTGGATAGGATGCACGTTGTAACTAAAGTGGGCATGATACGTGAAAATGGGAATATAAAATAAATTACTAATTAATACTTAAGTTTTAATTATTAATTAATCATTTAATTAATATGTAATTAAGCCTTAAATATTAATTAATTAATTAATTAATCCTTCAATAACCTTACTTAGTAAGGAATATTCCTAAAATATCTTAGAATATTCATATTATTCTAAAAATAGTTTACAATAATGAAGAAATACTATCAAACATAATTACAAATGAAATCATTTTCTTATCAACATGTTAATTTTTTTATAAATACTTTCTTCTATCATACAAAGAAATCTTTTCATTTTGTCTAAATCATCACTCTCCGGATTAATCAAATCATTTTGGTCAATATCTTGATGTTGTTGCCACCACTTAACACTCTCACGAATGCAATTGGGAGTTGCCATCCTTGTTAATACATAAGATGTGATAAGAGAAGGTCTGCATAAAGGCTCATCTAAAAACTGACGTTCCTTAAGAATAATATTATAAAGCGCCCGGTTGCTATCCTTCATTTTATAAAATTCAATATCACGAGAAAGAAAAGCTTCAGGAAATGTATGATACGGTGGATACTGCTCACAAAAATTTTCGAGATTCTTCTTTCTGAGGCACGTATCCAAGTAGTTCACTAGCTCATCCATGATATCGGTATCAGAATATGGATCGAAAGTGATTGGATGAATACAAGCAATGTTTTGGTTGAGCATAGCCTTCTGAGGAGAGTCGTCTACTACTAAGATATGTGCATTCTTCGTTATCCTTAAGCGACTGATCTCCCCATGAGTCCCAATTATTCTTTCATTCTTGAAGAAGTATGGCTTGCTTTCCTTTCTTATATTGTGAAATTCGAGAGGTTTATACACATTCGCTGGTCAAAAATCCAATCTTTACGAATCACCTCTTCTGCAACACTACAATGTTTCTTAAGTAAATTCAACAGCGGTGTTAAGTTATGAATCTGCATGCATGACCAAATCCCCACAAGCGCACCCATCTCCTTAAGCTTTTGAAAGAGACGATCCAACCCTGGACGAAAAATAATATCATATCGAAATTTACCATGACAAGGAATGAAATCTCCTTGTTTGATTTCTGTTTTTCTATCCTCGGGCCTTTGTCGATGAAGCAGAACACCATTGACATCCAACAACACAATATGGCCATGAGTAACATGAGATAGCGTTGCCTCTTGAATACTTTGCAAATCACTTGTTTGCTCCCTTTCACATTTATCCGTTGCCACTATTCGTTGCCTATCCCTTCATCATTTAATTGTACATCATCCTTACAAGATTCAGATATTGCATGCGCTGAAGAAATTGATTTCGGAACTGAAGCCAATAAAAATGATGATGCAAAAACTGAAGTGGCCCCCATGGTAACGATGTTTTGAGCTGCATTATTATCCATTTCCTGCATGAACTCTGTCATTCTGACATGTGGCACAAGAAATTGTCGCCAAACCCCTCTCTTACCTCATGGCAATGCTGAAAATCCATGTTCTCAATTATTTCATTACATCTGCAAAATGATAATTAGCTGACCTTAAAATTATCAAGGTATATTATTTACCTTGTTAATGTGTGACCCATGTTTGAACTAAAAGCTTCATTAATCCTTGAGAATTTATTTTCTGTACAAATATAAAAGAAATATACAAAAATGCCTTATGTTACACTCATTTACAACTATTCATCACTCTATCAATTCATTATCAATTCTTCTTCGCTATTACCTTCTGAATGAGGCGAAGAAGGTCTAAGCCGCTTGTGAGATGGTTCAAGATCTTCTGCATCTTCTATTGATGTTTCCATGGGTCCTGGAGTGTGCGAATGTTCTGTACTCCTCGAGATAACTTCCGGTCTAATATCTGATTGATGTTCGTTCTCAGACTCCGAGATTGAACCAGATTCACCTTCAGAGCTATCGCACTTATCTGGAGGGAACTTTCTCAAATACGCCTTTATGGATCGTTGGGGTACTCAGTTGAGACCCAATCTATCCACTTGTTCAGGTCCTCAACCATGGTCTTATCCTTCAACGGCAAACACACATGTATGCCGAAGGTAACACTCCTTCAAGACGGACCCCCTAGTGCAGTAGTCAAAAACCCACGCATCACTGTGAGGACCCCTGATCAAGTTGACGATGCTCCGTGCCGCTTGACTTGTAATGTTTGGATAACGTACATTGCCGAATACGTCACTCATACCTATCGGTGTATCGGATGGAGGTTCAGGGCCGTTGGAGTGCAAACAGATGCCTGGCCAGTCATTTGGAAGCTTGAAATTGTTTGGCGCATTCCTAACAACCAAGTGAACAACGTATCAATGCACTTGGGATTAGCATCGTTCATATAAAATCCTGTCCAACGATGTCTATTCTTCTTGGCGAAGGCGAAGGCAAAAGTATCGGTGACATGAGCAAGAATCAAGAAATAAATACCTGAAAAAGTAGGTATCAGTGAAGAGCGCAAGCATGAATTCAATAATAAATACCTTCTATGTATATGCTTGCACGGCTAAGTTTCTCCACCAGATCCTCTAGTGCCCTATCTGTCGAAAGATTTTTTGACACCCGCCGATCCATCACGAACAATTGAAACGGTTTCCTACAAGCAGTGATGTTACCCCATAAAGTCTCCGAATCTAACAACAAACATCTGTAGGGCTTGTCGTGATTCGTAGCATCCTCCTTTATAAGGTTCAATTCGGTTCTCCGCTGCTGAAGGACTGCCATAAGAGAAGGCGTCATCCCAATGTTCTCCTTTTTGGCGTTGGCGTGCAATAGATTCTTGCCTAGATCTTCCGATTGGTTCACCCATTCGACAAGCATATCATCGTTCGTCACATGCAAATATTTGCTGACCTCTTCATATGTTGAAGTCGAGGTCCAACCCAGTTTGTGGCAGTGTATTCCCAACCACTCCTTGAAATGCCTGACCGTCTTCAACTCCATTGCCTTGAGATGAAAAGGAGAGGTTGGGCTGCTGTTATTAATTTGTAGTTTGCCATCGATCACCAAATCAGCCAAGACTTCCATCTCCTCCATCGTTGTTCCATTTAAAGGCTTCAACCATGTGAGCTTGAAATCGTTGTCTACATCCTTTGTAGATTGAACAGACTTAGCCTTCGGCGTCTTACTGGGTTTCTTTGCAGACTTTTCTGAGGGCTCCCCTTCACTTGTCTGCTTCTTCTTCAGTGTTCCTTTTGAAAAGGATTCCATAATCCCCAACCATTTGGCAAAGATCCTATCTTCGGGGCAAGAAATCAACATCATCAGAAATGATGTTTCCTTCCCGCCCACCTGGGCAAAATCAACTGCTGCAATTTCTTCAACTCTCTGAGGAAAAAGACAGATTAATATACCGGCGAGATAAATCCCGCCCAAACAATTTGCTTACCCGGTATTCCGCAGATTGTGTATTCCCTGCGGTAGCTCTTTGTGGTCGCTGAAGAGATTCCCACACGGCTCGCGTGTGTTTAAACTTCTCCCATATTTTGCTGTTGTAGTGGTTGGTGTCGGCAGCGTCCCATTCCGCCGATAACTTATGGTACTGCTCGATTGTGAGATTCGGCTTAGCTAAAAACGCCGATCTTTTTGTCAGCTTCTCACGGGTATGCTCGGAAAGTTTTGTTGCCATCGTTCCTTTGTTGTGTTCATCGAGAAGTCGTTGGGCTGCCGTTATTGTGTGCTGGCCACTAATGATGTAGTACTTGATAGATCTTTTATTCTCCGTCTGAATCTTCATGAGTTGTTCTGGTGTTGTGATCCAGACTTTGTCAGCACCCTTCCTTCTTTCATAGTATGGACACAAAACAGCATTATGTGGAACGGTATAAGAATTGTCGTCCTTCATCTTCTCCATGAGCTCAGCTACACGTTCCTGGTTGAGTGGCCTGTAATTGAAGTTTGGGTTGACGCTGCAATATTTAACCCTACAAGGATAAATCTTATCATCCAACATCATTTCCTTGTGACTTATTGCAGCATGAGATGCCACAGGTGCAGCTGACAAAACGATTGATGATTTTCTTTTGCGATCCGAATCAACATGTGTGATCCCCGACTGCAGCTGTTCTAGTGTTCTCGGCACACTCTCCAGCTCCCGAAGCTTCCTAAGCAAATTGAACGTGATCTGTAGAGAACCTGAGACCGAGCCACCTTCTCAATCTCCCTTATGATGTCGCTGTGTTCTTCTTCAATGTGAAGAGGGAAGATTGCTCCACTTGCTGATTTTCTGTATTGTGAAGCAATATCTCCTGACAATACACCTACTCGATGAGTCTGAAGATCTTCGAAGTAGACATCCAGATGGATCCCCTCCATAGATGGGCTTTCGTTGAGTTGAAGAAGAACTCCAAGGTCAACATCATTAGTGAACACGTGAACGTCATTATCCACAAGTCGACAAAACCACCCGAGATTAATGTTGTAACTGACGACCTCTGGATCCGAGAACGTGACATTGGATGGAACAAGGCATATCTGTCGAGCATCGTCCAATCTGGGTTCGCAGCCTGCTTTCGGGTGCTTGACTAGCGAATCTACTTTCCCATTGTTTTGCTTGTCCATGAGATGTGACAGAGGTTAATTTGAACAGCAACCATGGTTGCTCCAATGCGCTTCCCATTTATCTTAAAATATGGCCAAGTTGATTCCAAAATCCCCCTGCCATCTTCCCTGCTCTTGTCTTTAATGTCACTTCAATTCCACATCTGAATACAAAAATGATTAATTCAAGTATCGAGTATAACAGATTTTATTTAATTCTTACCCAGAATTTGACGATGACTCCATACTAATGACTCGATCTCCTTGTTTGATCAAATCGTCCTTCTGCAAAATAATACACTATGAATACAAATCATATAAAACGCACACACACTTGTATAAACCCGAATATACAAAAATAATACACAGAGAGAAGTAGACGTATAACTGTCCGAGCTCACATTTGTGTTAGTGCAAAAGAAAAATAACATTTCGTTTTAGAACCACCACAAATGTGAGCTCTGGACAGTTTTACATAGATTCCTAGCTTTTACTCGAAATATTATGAAAAGATGATAAAAGTAAATAAAATGAGATATGCAACTTATATATACTAATACACATATATATCACATGGAAAATTAATCTCGCCACCCCTTCAATGCCTCCTGAAAGAGTGGGGCGGGATTAATCTCGCCACCTTTCTGGAGGCCTTGAACGGGAAAACGCACACACACTTGTATAAACCCGAATATACAAAAATAATACACAGAGAGAAGTAGACGTAATTAACTGTCCGAAGCTCACATTTGTGTTAGTGCAAAAGAAAGATAACATTCGTTTTAGAACCACCACAAATGTGAGCTCTGGACAGTTTTACATAGATTCCTAGCTTTTACTCGAAATATTATGATAAGATGATAAAAGTAAATAAAATGAGATATGCAACTTATAATACTAATACACATATATATTCACATGGAAAATAATCTCGCCACCCTTCAATGCCTCCTGAAAGAGTGGGCGGGATTAATCTCGCCACCTTTCTGGAGGCCTTGAACGGGAGTGCGGAATTAATCTTGCCACCTTCTCGGTCTCAGAGAGAACTGGGCAGGATTTATTTCTCACACCCCTTCAGTGACTCCAGAAAGGGGGCGGGATTAATCTCGCCCACCATGTAAGGGATGGTTAAATGAATTTCCCCACCCTTCCAATTCTCTCCATTGGTATGTTGAAACCTTTTACGTCTCAGACAGAAAACTTTGGGATTGGTCCGACTCACCAATGGAGAAAAAAGAGAAGGGTGGCAGGATTCATTCCTCCAACAGGCATTGAAGACTCGGCGGGATTAATCCCGCCGCCCAGGGCCTTCACTCGATCTGGGCCTACACCCTAAACCACCATGTAAGGGATGGTTAAATGAATCTCGCCACCCTTCCCAGTCCCCTCCATTGGTATGTTGTAAACCTTCTACGTCTTATACAGAAACGTTTGGGATTGGTCCAACTCACAAATGGAGGAAAAAGGGAAGGGTGGCAAGATTCATTCTCCAACAGGCATTGAAGACTCGGCGGGATTAATCCCGCCGCACATGGATTAATATAATTTTACTCGGTCCCTATGCGGCGGGATTCACTTGGTCCCTATGCGGCGGGATTAATCCCGCCGGACGCCAATTCCCTTCGCGGAATCGGGAGGATTAATCCCGCCGCCTAGGCACTTCAGACAGGCCAATGGCGGCGGGATTAATCCCGCCCGATTCCGACCAGGGAATTGGCGTCCGGCGGGATTAATCCCCCTCCCGGGCCTTAGTCGGCGGGATTAATCCCGCCGAACACCAATGCCCTGTGCGAAATTTTGCGGGATTAATCTCGCCGCCTAGACCCTTCAGGCAGGCCAATGGCGGCGGGATAAATCCCGCCCGATTCCGCGCAGGGCATGCGTACGCGGCGGATTAATCCCGCCCACCATGTAAAGCATTTTTGGACAGGGATGGGTGGGGGGGATTAATCCCGCCGCCAGGGAATTCACGCAGGACATGAACGCGGGATTAATCCCGCCGCCCTCCGCGAAGGGCATGAGCGTGGGGCCGGATTAATCCCGCCGTCATGTCCTGCGTGAATTCCCTGGGCGGCGGGATTAATCCGCCGCTCTACAACAAACCGAAGAGCGGCGGGATTAATCCGCCGCCCATCCCTGTAAATGCCCTGCGCGGAATCCGGCGGGATTAATCCCGCCCATAGAACCTTCATACAGGATTAATCCCGCCCATAGCCTGCGTGAAGGGCCTCGGCGGCGGGATTAATCCCGCCGCCATGGCCCCAACCATATAGCGCGGATTAATCCCGCGCCGAGGCTATAAACCTATAGCGGCGGATTAATCCGCCGCTCGAGGGGCTTAGCGAGATAAAACACACACATATATATATGTGTGTGTATATATATATATATATATGTATGTATGTATAGGAGTGTACGTGTGTGTGCAAGAGATAGATAAATAAATAAATTATACAGTACTGGTACACCTAATATATGGTGTGCATAGGTATATATATGTGTGTATATGTATATCGTGTATGCGTGTGAGCGAAACAAATAAAATCATACAGATAAACAAACACACACACACATATATATATACACAGGAGTGTGCGTGTGTGTGCGAAAGATAAAACTAATAAATAAATAAATTATACAGATAAACACACATATATATGTGTGTATATAGATATATAATCTATAGAGAAAGAGAGAGAGTCTGTGAATATATAAGCATATATATAAACTAGTGTTGTATGTATGTATATATGTATATAGTATATTATATGTGTATATGTATATTGTGTGTATGCGTGTGTTGAGCGAAACAAATAAAATCAAACAGATAAACAAACACACCACACACACATATATACATACACAGGAGTTGCGTGTGTGTGCGAGAGATAAAACTAATAAATAATAAAAATTATACAGAAAAAACACACAATATATATATGTGTGTATATAGATATATAACCCATATGAATATATAAGCATATATAAACTAGTGTTGTATACTATTTGTTAAATGAATTGATTATATATATATATATATATATATATATTATGTGTGTGTGTGTGTGTTGTGTGTGTGGTGTAAAGCAGTGCGCGTGTGTGTGGAGAGATAGATCAAAAAAAAAATTTACAGATACTGGTACACATAATATATATATTATATATATATGTGTGTGTGTGTGTGTGTGTGTGTGTGTGTGTGTGTGTGTGTAAAGCAGTGCGCGTGTGTGTGGGAGAGATAGATCAATAAAAAAAAAATTTACAGATACTGGTACACATAATATATATATATATATATATGTGTGTGTGTGTGTGTGTGTTGTGTGTGTGTGTGTGTGTGTGTGTGTGTGTGTAAAGCAGTGCGCGTGTGTGTGGGAGAGATAGATCAATAAAAAAAAAATTTACAGATACTGGTACACATAATATATATATATATATATATATGTGTGTGTGTGTGTGTGTGTGTGTGTGTGTGTGTGTGTGTGTGTGTAAAGCAAGATCAATAAAAAAAATTTACAGATACTGGTACACATAATATATGTATGTATATATGTATATAGGTATATATATATATATATGTGTATATGTATATCGTGTGTATGCGTGTGTGAGAGAGATAAAACTAATAAATAAAATTATACGCACACTCCTATACATATATACATACATACACACACACACACACAGATCTCACCTGTGTGCACAGCCGCCGCGCCGATTTCACAGCCGCCGCCTCTTGAAACCCTAAGAATATACCTAAACCCTAAAGGAATTAAATATATATATCAACCCTAATAGAATATTCCCTCTGAGAATATACTTAAACCCTAAAAAGAAAAAATATAGATTCGCCCTAAACGAATATTCTTTCATTATATTATTAGCGCGTGCGTGTGCGTGGGTGTATCACATACACCTCAAAAATATAAATCATGCAGGGATTTAACATGTGTGTCCATGAGAGTGTTAAAGTTTCATGTGTATCAATACATACATACACATTGCATATATTAATACACATAATATATACATACACACGTGTATACACACAGACATACACACATATTACATGGGTTTAGGGTTTAGGGTTTAGGGTTTTGGATTTAGGATGGATCATGCATGGTGTGTATGTATGAGAGAAGAGAGAGTGTTGAAAAATTATTTTTGTACACATTGCATATATTAGTACACATATATACTTACACATATTATACACAGATATACATACATAGTATATGAGAGAAGAGAGACAGTACATATTATGGATCATGCATGGTGTGTTATACACACAGACATACATACATATTAGTACATAATATTAGAGAGACCGAGTACATATTATAGATCATGCATGGTGTGTATGTTTGAGAGAAGAGAGACAGTACATATTAACATGGATCATGCATGGTGTGTATGTATGAGAGAAGACAGAAAGTACACATATATACATACAGAGTACACATATATACATGCACACGTGTATACACACAGACATACATACATATTACATGAGTAAATTCATTGTGTTACATATTAGGGTTTAGGGTTTAGGGTTTAGGGTTTGCTCCCAACAAGCTTAATATAAATATTACACATGTAAATTCAATGTGTTACATACAGTCACACAGATTGAGTACATATATCATACATGCGTTGAACATGATGTTTTCAATAAAGAAGCAACCTATTTCTTCAGTTTGGTTTAGGGTTGTGCATGTGTGTGCATATGTGTTTTTGTAAGTTCTTGTAATGCGTGTGTAAATTTATGATTGTGTTTATATATGTGTGCAAAACAAACATCGAATAATTAAGAAAATAAAATTAATAAACACACTAGGAACATATTTTAAATTATACATAATAATATATGATTTTATCTAATATATAGCCATATATAGTTTTAATAATATATATTAATTTAATATTGATAAAAAGGTTTAACATTGAAATATTCTTGAAATAATAAGAAATTAATTGAGAAAATCCCATTAATATATACAAATGTAAATTAAGTACTCAAATAATTAACTAAATTAATTATCATAATCATGTTTAATATTGGAATATTCTTGGAATAATAAGAAAATAATAAAGAATATCCCATTAATATAAAGAAGATTAATTACTCAAGTAATTAAGGAAATGATATTATATATATATTATTAAAACTATATATGACTATATATTAGATAAAATGATGTATTATTATGTATAATTTAAAATATGTTCATAGTGTGTATTAATTTAATATTGATAATAAGGTTTAACACATGAATATTCTTGAAATAATAACAAATTAATTGAGAAAATCCCATTAATATATACAAATGTAGAATAATTACTGCAATAATTAAGAACAAGACTAATTTAATTATGATAATCAGGTTTAATATTAGAATATTCTTCAAATATTAATAAAATATTAAAGAATATCCCATTGATACTAGGAAATGAAAACTAAATACTCGAGTAATTAAGAAAATAATAATAATAAACAGACTATGAATATATTTTAAATGATACATAATAATATATCAATTTATTTATTGTATAAGTATATATTTATATATATATATAATATAAATATACTTGAATACTAAGAATGTAGAATATAGTCTAAAATTTCGTAATATTAAACAGCTTGAATCACTTGAATAACATTAAATGCAATTTTAAAATACTCATTGGAACTGGAGAGTATATATGTCAGAGTGTCGGATATTTGTGTCAACTCATCTTAAATTTTATTTTCTGTTCTTTTTAAAAATTTGAATTTCTGACATATGTATTGTCGGTCTGACATGTAAATTTGAAAATGCATTTAATTTCCCACTCAAATTCAGATCTGGTTCTTTCTCCGGCAAGGGTTTCTTCATTTCTGTATTTTTCACTCTTTAGATCTTCTTTTTTCTTCATAGTGATCATCTCAGGAGCGAGATTAAATTGGGTGCTATTCTTTATAGGAAAGCACGGCGCCTTCAGTGCTGTTTACAAGTAAGTATTATAAACAAATTTAAAAATACTTATTAAGATTCACTCTCTTACATTCTCTCTTAAAATTACAATTTAGGGGTTTAGAAATGCATTAGGATTATAATATATTCCGTTAGGGATTTATCCGTTTAAATATCCTTTTAACTTAATATTCTAGGTTAAGGGGCGGCGGGATTAATCCGGCCATTTCTTTTTCGCCTCTTGAAGAAGTGGCGGGATTAATCCCGCCACCATCTCCCGGGCAATGCTTCTCCGCCACTGAAAAAGAGTGGCGGGATTAATCCCGTCGATAACCTTCTCAACTGATGAAGAGTTACCAGAATTTATTAGAAAGAGTTGTCGGCGGGATTAATCCCGCCAACCATTTTAGGAGGCAGGGAAGGGGTGGCGGGATTAATCTCGCCACCACTTCCCTGTTTTAAAGATTTGGGGACAGGATTTATCCCGAGATCTCTTTGAAATCATAGTTTTGGAGAGAGTTATGTGCGGGTTTAATCCCGCCACCCATTCCCCGTCGTAAGAATTGTGGGCGGGATTAATCCCGCCTTGGACTCCCTCCGACAAGGAAGAGGCGGGATTAATCCCGCCGCCTCTTCCTCCGACGAGGAAGGGAGTCCGGCGGGATTAATCCCGCCGACTCCCTCGCGAGGATGAGTCGGCGGGATTAATCCCGCCGGACTCCCTTCCTCGTCGGAGGAAGAGGCGGCGGGATTAATCCCGCCGGCTCTTCCTTGTCGGAGGGAGTCCAAGGCGGGATTAATCCCGCCGACTCTCTCCGAAGGTTGAGTCGGCGGCGGGATTAATCCCGCCGGACTCCCTTCCTCGTCGGAGAGAGTCGGCGGGATTAATCCCGCCGGACTCCCCCCGAGGAGGAAGAGGCGGCGGGATTAATCCCGCCGGCTCTTCCTTGTCGGAGGGAGTCCAAGGCGGGATTAATCCCGCCGACTCTCTCCGAAGGGGTTGAGTCGGCGGCGGGATTAATCCCGCCGGACTCCCTTCCTCGTCGGAGAGAGTCGGCGGGATTAATCCCGCCGGACTCCCCCCGAGGAGGGAGGCGGCGGGATTAATCCCGCCGGCTCTTCCTTGTCGGAGGGAGTCCAAGGCGGGATTAATCCCGCCGACTCTCTCCGAAGGGGTTGAGTCGGCGGCGGGATTAATCCCGCCGACCGTTCCTCGTCGGAGGGATTCGTGGGCGGGATTAATCCCGCCCATCAGTTGTATTAATCAAACATGAGATATTATCTCTAAACATAATTATGTATTATTGCATATGCATATTATTAAGTAACCGTAATCAGATTTCTTAGAAATATTGCATAAACAGATATCATAAATAATACAATTATTTATGTGCAGGACAATATGTTTAATACTGGAGATAAAGTATGTCTTCTTCGGAACAACGAGATAGTTGGCACTGGAACTGTGGAAGTTCGAGATAATAATGCATCATGTCACAATATTGCCCAAGGATCTTGTGTGTACGTATGGGTGAACACCATTTACAAGCATGTTGAGGTTCTGGGAATGGAATTTGAGGAGGGTTCTCCTGTATTGTGGAATTTGGATGAAGTCAAGGCTGACACAGAATATGCAGAGTCACAAACAAATAGTAGCACGAGTTTACCAGATGATGGCTTGCCTGCTGTGATGGATGAGGTGATTCTCTTTCTTCGTGAGATTGAAGTCGGAAGAGGCATCATCACAGCTATAAATCCAATGGAAGCAGTGTCAGAAGAGAAACTAGGGTCCGACTTCGTGGGTGTAGTTGTGACAGAGGTTTCACCTAATGGCACATTGTATCCTGGATCCCTCGTGAGGTGGCGAACATCTGAATTAAGACGGCAAGATGGTTCAACATATTCTGGGTTGGATTTCAATAATAACAACCCGGAAGAACAACTCATATTTGAAGAGGTTCCTTGCATTGGTCCTATTGTAAGAAAAAGGCGATTCATGGGTTGTAGATCTTCCCCTGCAAGTTTCAGCAAGAGGGTAAAGATGGATCCTACATCTTCCGAAAGTGTTACGAGCATTTCCACGATTGACTGTTGCAAGAAGAAGTGTTGTCAGATGGCAGACCGGAATGAAATTACCCAATGTAGACATGTCTTTCGTATGCTCACCCAAAAGCAAAGGCATGAGTTTGTATATGCTGCACTAACTGGGTGTATTGATGGAATGGCCTCGGACACAGGTTATCAGAGTACATCCATGGTATTTAATAAGGTGGCCATCTGCTTCAAAGCTTGGTACAGTATATACGGGATCCCAAAGACCACGTTCTACCGTCGGAGGGATAGTGGCTAGATGGAGTGCGAACCTCAGTTCATGGAACACTGGCTTGGTCAAAACCCGCTCTCACATCATGGCAGCCATAGAGATACTCAAGGCTTTTGTGGAAGCAAATGCAGACAGGATGCCTCACAAATGCCGAACCACAAATGCAGGGGTCAGGGAAAATCTCAAGGTTTACCTTCAATCTACACTCAATTGAAACTGTGTGAACATGTGAACAAGTGCCTCAGCTTGATGGGGCTCCAAGCAATCTGCACTGGTACCTTCAACAACATATGGAATATTCATTTTAAGGATGTGGAGATTGCAAAACACTCTAGCTTTTCTAAGTGTGACACTTGTACATCATTGAAGGCTGCAGAGGCTTGTGCAAAAACCTTGGTGGAGATCACTACCATTCAAAGGAAGATGGAGGCCCACATGATTGCACAACAAACTTGTCGGTCTCAGTACTATGCACACCGCATGCTTTCTGTGTCACGCCCATCAGAGTACTTATGCTTGATCCATGACAAGATGGATCATTCAAAGACCAGCATTCCAAAGCTCTTGTAACACCAAAGTGCCTTGGAAATGTCATGAAACTTCCGATTTCTTTAACAGGTGTGCTAACACATGGACACGGTTGTGAGTCATATGGACACTTTTCACTTCCACATTGGTCTAGCGACTCCAATTTCACTATTGGGTCGTTGGCCATGTGTTTCAGAAACCTTGAAGCCCACTCACAGACAAGTCCTATCAGTGATCTCAAAGTGAAGAAACAACACCTTCAACCTTTACATAATGCTCTCATGAACACGTCTGCACTTGAGGCTACTTGGGAATATGAGAGGCATTGTCAGCAACCTGCACAAAAAACAGATGGCCCTGTTGAGAGTTCAGGTTCAGTGGAGGGATCTAGCTCAAATAGTGTACATGTGTCCTCAACATCAAATAAGCTTCCTCGTCATTTGCTTTTACAGATGGATAATTGTGCAGGCGAGAACAAAAATAGGTAAATCATTTTACTTAAGGGTTCTCAAGCTCATACTTACTTTTATTTTCTAGATATGTGCTAGCATACTTGTCAATGCTTGTTGCCAAAGGTGTGTTTGAAACAATCACGCTCAGTTTCCTTATGGTTGGTCACACTCATGAAGATATTGATGCGTTCTTCAGCAAGTCTCCAACTCTACAAAAAGGACAAGTGCACTTACCTTACCGCATATGATGAATCTTTTGAAAATTGCATCTCCAAAAAAAAGTTGTGCTTTGCTTGTGACTGAGGTGCCAGACTTCAAAAAATTTCTCAAGGAGTAATATAAAAGAAGGGAGTGATTCTTTAGTTGGTCACCTTGTGCCGCTACAATTCTTTTTCTCCATACGAGATGGTATCCTATTATGCAGTACAAGTTACGGCCATCAGAGCAGGAGTGGTTACCGAAAGAGGGCTTAATGCTCTTCAAAAGTGGAGAGGATGGAAAGCCACTTCTCCCAGAAGGACAACCAGACCTATTCCATTGAGTGCCCAGCTCAAGGAACAAGAGGTTATTATTGATGGCATCAAAAAATATGTGGCATGGGTTCAAAAATCGATGCCAAAGAATTCTGATAAGGCAACTGGTTACTTAGAACTATATAAGCATGTGGTCAACTATTGGGAGCTGTTGTTCGAGAGTTGGAAGGGCCTACTGTCACAAGTACAGAATTGCAACACCCTTTCTGGCCTAAAAACAAGGTGGCGAGAGGAGATTGAAATGACATCACTGAGCATAGACGACATAGAAGCCAGTAGTGATGTGGAAGTGCAAACCCCACACTTTGTTGGACAAAGGAACCAAAAACCTAAAGCATACTTTGATTGCTGCAAGGATCTTCAAAAACTAATGATGGTTCTCATTACTCCAGATGCGTCATATAATCAGCCTATTTGGATGGGTCAAATTATCGACACACCTGAAGTAATCAAAAAAAATAGTATTGTTAAGGTTGCATGGTTCAAACCACAAAAAAGGCGACACGAGAAGGAGAGCGAAAGATATAATGGATGCCTAGAGAAAACATGGTCTCCCAATCAAAAAGACCCAGCATGTTTTATAAATGTTAAATCCATTCGATATGGGTGGATGTCAAGAAGCGTTGATAAAGTCACGATTAACAAAACTGCAAGGGAATGTATGTTTTCTGAAGCTTAAAGCAATTACAAAATTATAAAAATATCATATATTAATATTCATAATTATTATAAACTCTTTAATAATAGTACCAAATTGTATACCTTAACTATATAAATTTAAAAAATGATATGGAAGATTGCTATATTATTATAGGATTTTATATATATATTATTACTACTACAAATTTTTAATTAATAATGTTATATTTAAATATAATATTTTAATAACAACATCAATATTTATATAATGTACCTCTTATGCTCTTCCTTAATTGTTATATTAGGCAATATATTATATAATTTAATACATTCTACTTTTATAATGTTATTAATTTTTGTTCAATGAATGCTATAATTTATTAAAGGGTAAAACAAATAGAATATTCTAAAGAATATTCTCTTTTCAAACATATATTCTAAAGAATATTCCTTTAATATTAGAAAATGCTAATTAAATAGCTAAAATTGCTAATTATTAGGAAATGGGACTATAGCCATGCCATTTTAGTTACAACTTGCATTAGGGATGTTTTACTTTCTAAAGCTGTTATTCGATGACGGTCTCCAAAGGAACTAACCATCATGCAAAATGTGTGTTAGAGTTGCTGAACAAGAAGTTGACTTGACGTTCTTTCAATCCCTATGTATCAGAGCCCCATTTGGTAAATAAACTTGATGGATGTAAGTGGTTCATGGTGGATTATCATCATGTAAATGATGTCATGGAACATAATAATTATGCCTTGCCAAACACACATGATCTATTATATCAATTGGGTAAGAGTAGTGGGTTTACTAAATTGAATCTTGCTTTAAGTTATTAGCAAATTTCTATGGCTCCAGAAGATATTTTCAAAACAACATTCTAAACTATTTTTGGTTTATATGAGTTCCTTATTATGTCTTCTAGTTTAGTCTTTGCACATGATCGATGAAGTTTTGGAGACAGTTGCAAAGTACTTGGATAACATCTAGGCTCATACTCAATGATCTTGGGAAGATCATCTCAAGGAAGTAGCTTGTGTGTTCGATTGTTTACGAGAGTATGGTCTCAAGTTGAAGAAGCCCAAGTGTGTTTTTGACACAGTTGAAATTACATATTTAGGATACATGATTTTTTATGAGGGGTTGTGTGTGGATTCATCCAAGGTGGAGGTTGTGACAAATTTCCCCATTCAACATATGTACAGTCTTTCTTGGTAAGGTCACATATTTAAGATGTTTTATAGTTTGTTTGGTTGATGTTAATGCTCCTTTGTGAGCCTTGTTGCATGAGGATGCCTTTTGAATATGAAGTTACTTTTAATAAGTTCTGAAAGTATTTGACATCCCCTTCGATGCTTCATTATTGAATTTTTCTCATCCTTTTATTTTATAGACAAATGTTTATGTAGTAGGTATTAATGTAGACTGAGATATGATGAGTCCATTCGACATCCCATCGCATATGTGAGTAGGGCATTGCAAGGCTTTGATACAACTATTGTGCATCAGATCTTAAGTGTTTAGTTGTAGTGTGGGCTTTTGAGCGTCTTCATGTGTATCTCCATGGGTTTCATATGCTTTTAAAGCGTCATGCAGATGTTTTTGCATTACTGAAGAACAAGAAGTTGCTAGGACAGTCTGTCAGATGGGCATTTCGATTCTAGATGTATGACTTTGAGGTCAAACATCATTCTGAAGATAGTATGATGAATGTTGATACTCTTTTTAAGGCTCCTTGTGTAATTATATGCAAGTTGTAACTAAAATGGGCATGGTTATAGTCCCATTTCCTAATAATTAGCAATTTTACTATTTAATTAGCATTTTCTAATATTAAAGGAATATTCTTTAGAATATATGTTTGAAAATAGAATATTTTATTTTGTATTCTACCCTTTAATAAATTATAGCATTCATTGAAAAAAATTAATAACATTATAAAAGTAGAAGGTATTAAATTATATATATTGACTAATATAACAATTAAGGAAGAGCATAAGAGGTACATTATATAAATATTGATGTTGTTATTAAAATATTAATATTTAAATATAACATTATTAAAAATTTGTAGTAGTAATAATATATATAAATCCTATAATAATATAGTCAATCTTCCATATCATTTTTTAAATTTATATAGTTAAATAAACAATTTGGTACTATTATTAAAGAGTTTATAATAATTATGAATATTAAATATATGATATTTTATAATTTTGTAATTGCTTTAAGCTTTAGAAAACATACATTCCCTTGCAGTTTTGTTAATCGTCACTTTATCAACGCTTCTTGACATCCACCCATATCGAATGATTTAACATTTATAAACATGCTGGGTCTTTTTAATTGGGAGACCATGTTTTCTTTAGGCATCCATTATATCTTTCGCTCTCCTTCGTGTCGCCTTTTTTGTGGTTTGAACCATGCAACCTTAACAATACTATTTTTTGTGATTACTTCAGGTGTGTCGATAATTTGACCCATCCAAATAGGCTAATATATGACGCATCTGGAGTAATGAGAACCATCATTAGTTTTTGAAGATCCTGACAGCAATCAAAGTATGCTTTAGGTTTTGGTTCCTTTGTCCAACAAAGTGTGGGGTTTGCACTTCCACATCACTATTGGCTTCTATGTCGTCTATGCTCAGTGATGTCATTTCAATCTCCTCTCGCCACCTTGATTTAGGCCAAAAAGGGTGTTGCAATTCTGTACTTGTGATAGTAGGCCCTTCCAACTCTCGAACAACAATCTCCCAATAGTCAACCACATGCTTATATAGTTCTGAGTAACTAGTTGCCTTATCAGAATTCTTTGGCATCGATTTTTGAACCCATGCCACATATTTTTTGATACCATCAATAATAACCTCTTGTTCCTTGAGCTGGGCACTTAATGAATAGGGTCTGGTTGTCCTTCTGGGAGAAGTGGCTTTCCATTCTCTCCACTTTTGAAGAGCATTAACCCATCTTTCGGTAACACTCCTGCTCTGATGGCCGTAACTTGTACTGCATAATAGGTATACCATCTCATATGGAGAAAAAGAATTGTAGCGGCACAAGTTGACCAACTAAAGAATCACTTCCCTCTTTTATATACTCCTAGAGAAATTTTTTGAAGTCTGGCACCTCAGTCACAAGCAAAGCACAACTTTTTTGGGATGCAATTTTCAAAAAGATTCATCATATGCGGTAAGGTAAGTGCACTTGTCCTTTTTGTAGAGTTGGAGACCTTGCTGAAGAACGCATCAATATCTTCATGAGTGTGACCAACCATAAGAAAACTGAGCGTGATTGTTTTAAACACACCTTTGGCAACAAGCATTGACAAGTATGTTAGCACATATCTAGAAAATAAAAGTAAGTATGAGCTTGAGAAACCCTTAAGTAAAATGATTTACCTATTTTTGTTCTTGCCTGCACAATTATCCATCTGTAAAAGCAAATGACGAGGAAGCTTATTTGATGTTGAGGACACATGTACACTATTTGAGCTAGATCCCTCCACTGAACCTGAACTCTCAACAGGGCCATCTGTTTTTTGTGCAGGTTGCTGACAATGCCTCTCATATTCCCAAGTAGCCTCAAGTGAGACGTGTTCATGAGAGCATTATGTAAAGGTTGAAGGTGTTGTTTCTTCACTTTGAGATCACGATAGGACTTGTCTGTGAGTGGGCTTCAAGGTTTCTGAAACACATGGCCAACGACCCAATAGTGAAATTGGAGTCGCTAGACCAATGTGGAAGTGAAAAGTGTCCATATGATTCACAACCGTGTCCATGTGTTAGCACACCTGTCAATAAAATCGGAAGTTTCATGACATTTCCAAGGCACTTTGGTGTTGCAACGAGCTTTGGAATGCTGGTCTTGAATGATCCATCTTGTCATGGATCAAGCACAGGTACTCTGATGGGTGTGACACAGAAAGCATGTGGTGTGCATAGTACTGAGACCGGCAAGTTTGTTGCGCAATCATGTGGGCCTCCATCTTCTTTTGAATGGCAGTGATCTTTTGATTCCGTCCACTTCTCTTGTGGATTATTTTTGTATATTCGGGTTTATACAAGTGTGTGTGCGTTTTTATATGATTTGTATTCATAGTGTATTATTTTGCAGAAGGACGATTTAATTAAACAAGGAGATCGAGTCATTAGTATGGAGTCGTCGTCAAATTCTGGGTAAGAATTAAAAAAAATCTGTTATACTCGGATATGTGCTTGAACTAATCATTTTTGTATTCAGATGTGGAATTGAGGTGACATTAAAGACGAGAGCAGGAGAAGAGATGGGCAGGGGGATTCTGGAATCAACTTGGCCATATTTCAAACTAAACGGGAAGCGCATTGGAACAACCATGGTTGCTGTCAAACTAACCTCTGTCACATCGCATGGACAAGCAAAACAATGGAAAGTGGGTGTGCTAGTCAAGCATCCGAAAGCATGCTGTGAACCCAGATTGAACGATGCTCGACACATATGCCTTGTTCCATCCAATGTCACGTTCTCGGATCCAGAGGTCGCCAGTTACAACATTAATTTCGGGTGGTTTTGTCGACTTGTGGATAATGACGTTCACGTGTTCACTAATGATGTTGACCGTGGAGTTCTTCTTCAACTCAACGAAAGCCCATCTATGGAGGGGATCCAACTGGATGTCTACTTCGAAGATCTTCAGACTCATCGAGTAGGTGTATTGTCAGGAGATATTGCTTCACAATACAGAAAATCACAAGTGGAGCAATCGTCCCTCTTCACATTGAAGAAGAAC
The DNA here is from genome assembly GCA_003024785.1 of Selaginella tamariscina. Classification (NCBI taxonomy): domain Eukaryota; kingdom Viridiplantae; phylum Streptophyta; class Lycopodiopsida; order Selaginellales; family Selaginellaceae; genus Selaginella; species Selaginella tamariscina. Next base: position 1,249,872 of record PUQB01000006.1, read on the forward strand.
ACAGCGACATCATAAAGGAGATTGAGAGGGTGGCTTGGTCTCAGGTTCTTTACAGATCACGTTCAATTTGCTTAGCAAATTTCGGGAGCTGGAAGAGTGTGCCGAGAACATTAGAACAGCATCAATCGGGGATCACACATGTTGATTCGGATCGTAGAAGAAAATCATTAGTCGTTTTGTCAGCTGCACCTGTGGCATCCCATGCTGCAATAAGCCACAAGGAAATGATGTTGGATGATAGGATTTACGAGTGTAGGGTTAAGTATTGCAGCGTCAACCCAAACTTCAATTACAGGCCACTCAATCAGGAACGTGTAGCTGAGCTCATGGAGAAGATGAAGGACGACAATTCTTACACCGTTCCACATAATGCTGTTTTGTGCGCATACTACGAGAGAAACAAAGGGCTGACAAAGTGTGGATCACAACACCGGAACAAATGAGGAAGGTTCAGACGGAGAATAGAAAATCAGTTAAGTACTACATCATTAGTGGCCAGCACACAATAACGGCAGCCCAACGACTTCTCGACGAACACAACAAAGGAACGATGGCAACAAAACTTTCCGAGCATACCCGTGAGAAGCTGACGAAAAGATCGGCGTTTTTAGCGAAGCCAAATCTCACACCAGTAATGGGACGCTGCAACACCAACCACTACAACAGCAAAATATGGGAGAAGTTCAAACACACGCGAGCCGTGTGGGAATCTCTTCAGCGACCACAAAGAGCTACCGCAGGGAATACACAATCTGCGGACTACCGGGTAAGCAAATTGTTTGGGCGGGATTTATCTCGCCGGTATATTAATCTGTCTTTTTTCTCAGAGAGTTGAAGAAATTGTAGCAGTTGATTTTGCCCAGGTGGGCGGGAAGGAAACATCCTTTTTGATGATGTTGATTTCTTGTCCCGAGGATAGGATCTTTGCCAAATGGTTGGGGATTATGGAATCCTTTGCAAAAGGAACACTGAAGAAGAAGCAGACAAGTGAAGTGGAGCCCTCAGAGAAGTCTGCAAAGAAACCCAGTAAGACGCCGAAGGCTAAGTCTGTTCAATCTATAAAGGATGTAGACAACGATTTCAAGCTCACATGGTTGAAGCCTTTAAATGGAACAACGATGGAGGAGATGGAAGTCTTGGCTGATTTGGTGATTGATGGCAAATTACAGATTAACAACAGCAGCCCACCTCTCCTTTTCATCTCAAGGCAATGGAGTTGAAGACGGTCAGGCACTTCAAGGAGTGGTTGGGAATACACTGCCACAAACTGGGTTGGATTTCGGCTTCAACATACGAAGAGGTCAGCAAATATTTGCATGTGACAAATGATGATATGCTTGTCGAATGGGTGAATCAATCGGAAGATCTGGCAAGAATCTATTGCACGCCAACGCCAAAAAGGAGAACATTGCGATGACGCCTTCTCTTATGGCAGTCCTTCAGCAGCGGAGAACCGAGTTGAACCTTATAAAGGAGGATGCTACGAATCACGACAAGCCCTACAGATGTTTGTTGTTGATTCGGAGACTTTATGGGGTACCATCACTGCTTGTAGGAAACCGTTTCAATTGTTCGTGATGGATCGGCGGGTGTCAAAAAATCCTTCGACAGACAGGACATAGAGGATTTGGTGGAGAAACTTAGCCGTGCAAGTATGTACAAAGAAGGTATTTATTATTGAATTCATACTTGCACTCTTGACTGATATCTACGTTTTCAGGTATTTATTTCTTGATTCTTGCTCATGTCACCGATACCTTTGCCTTCTCCTTTGCCAAGAGGAATAAACATCGTTGGACAGGATTTTATATGAATGATGCTGATCCGAAGTGCATTGATTCGGTTGTTCACTTGGTTGTTAGGAATGCGCCAAACAGTTTCAAACTTCCAAATGACTGGCCAGGCATCTGTTTGCACTCCAACGGCCCTGAACCTCCATCCGATAGGACAGAGTGACGTATTCGGCAATGTACGTTATCCAAACATCACAAGTCAAGCGGCACGGAGCATCGTCAACTTGATCAGGGGTCCTCACAGTGATGCGTGGGTTTTTGACTACTGCACTAGGGGGTCCGTCTTGAAGGAGTGTTACCTTCGGCATACATGTGTGTTTGCCGTTGAAAAGGATAAGACCATGGTTGAGGACCTGAACAAGTGGATAGATAGGTTCTCAACTGACTACCCCAACGAATCCATAAAGGAGTATTTGAGAAAGTTCCCTCCGATAAGTGCGATAGCTCTGAAGACGAATCTGGTTCAATGTCGGAGTCTGAGGACGAACTTCAATCAGATATTAGACCGGAAGTTATCTCGAGGAGTACAGAACATTCGCACACTCCATTACCCATGGAAACATCAATAGAAGATACAGAAGATCTTGAACCATCTCACAAGCGGCTTAGACCTTCTTCGCCTCACTCAGAAGGTAATAGCGAAGAAGAATTGTTAATGAGTTCTTAGAGTGACGAATAGTTGTAAATGAGTGTAACATAAGGCATTTTTGTATATTTCGTTTATATTTGTACAGAAAATAAATTCTCAAGGATTAATGAAGCTTTTAGTTCAAACATGGGTCACACATTAACAAGGTAAATAATATACCTTGATAATTTTAAGGTCAGCTAATTATCATTTTGCAGATGTAATGAAACAATTGAGAACATGGATTTTCAGCATTGGCATGAGGTAAGAGAGGGGTTTGGCGACAATTTCTTGTGCCACATGTCAGAATGACAGAGTTCATGCAGGAAATGGATAATAATGCAGCTCAAAACATCGTTACCATGGGGGCCACTTCAGTTTTTTCATCATCATTTTTATTGGCTTCAGTTCCGAAATCAATTTCTTCAGCGCATGCAATATCTGAATCTTGTAAGGATGATGTACAATTAAATGATGAAGGGATAGGCAACGAGATAGTGGCAACGGATAAATGTGAAAGGGAGCAAACAAGTGATTTGCAAAGTATTCAAGAGGCAACGCTATCCATGTTACTCATGGCCATATTGTGTTGTTGGATGTCAATGGTGTTCTGCTTCATCGACAAAGGCCCGAGGATAGGAAAAAAGAAATCAAACAAGGAGATTTCATTCCTTGTCATGGTAAATTTCGATATGATATTATTTTTCGTCCAGGGTTGGATCGTCTCTTTCAAAAGCTTAAGGAGATGGGTGCGCTTGTGGGGATTTGGTCATGCATGCAGATTCATAACTTAACACCGCTGTTGAATTTGCTTAAGAAACATTGTAGTGTTGCAGAAGAGGTGATTCGTAAAGATTGGATTTTTGACCAGCGAATGTGTTATAAACCTCTCGAATTTCACAATATAAGAAAGGAAAGCAAGCCATACTTCTTCAAGAATGAAAGAATAATTGGGACTCATGGGGAGATCAGTCGCTTAAGGATAATGAAGAATGCACATATCTTAGTAGTAGACGACTCTCCTCAGAAGGCTATGCTCAACCAAAACATTGCTTGTATTCATCCAATCACTTTCGATCCATATTCTGATACCGATATCATGGATGAGCTAGTGAACTACTTGGATACGTGCCTCAGAAAGAAGAATCTCGAAAATTTTGTGAGCAGTATCCACCGTATCAACATTTCCTGAAGCTTTTCTTTCTCGTGATTTTGAATTTTATAAAATGAAGGATAGCAACCGGCGCTTTATAATATTATTCTTAAGGAACGTCATTTTTAGATGAGCCTTTATGCAGACCTGGTCTTATTACATCTTATGTATTAACAAGGATGGCAACTCCCAATTGCATTCGTGAGAGTGTTAGGTGGTGGCAACAACATCAAGATATTGACCAAAATGATTTGATTAATCCGGAGAGTGATGATTTAGACAAAATGAGGAGATTTCTCTGTATGGTTAGGAAGAAAGTATTTATAAAAAATTAACATGTTGATAAGAAATGATTTCATTTGTAATTATGTTTGATAGTATTTCTTCATTATTGTAAACTATTTTTAGAATAATATGAATATTCTAAGATATTTTAGGAATATTCCTTACTAAGTAAGGTTATTGAAGGATTAATTAATTAATTAATTAATATTTAAGGCTTAATTACATATTAATTAAATGATTAATTAATAATTAAAACTTAAGTATTAATTAGTAATTTATTTTATATTCCCATTTTCACGTATCATGCCCACTTTAGTTACAATGTGCATAAGAGCTAATCTAGGCATGAGTGCTAAAAGTGGCTGCATGCATCTAAAAGTGGTTATGTGCATGCAAAGGCTAAAACGAGTCCACATGTCTTCTAGGCATTTCCTGTGGCATATCCTGTAGGAATATCCTGCATCCCATATCTTGTATCTGGAATCTTACATCTTGTATCGGGTCGTGACAGCACTCAAGGCCAAGCAAGGCACATCCGTGTTCTTGTTCATTATGGGTGTGGGATCTTGTTTGACAGTTCACGTTACCCAGTTCCTGGGGGTTCACTGAGGGGTTCTAGAGTTGGCATTTAGGAGCCACGTTTGTGGCACTTAGTGCAACTCTTGAATCTAAGGGGCTATGGCATGATAGCCCACATCGTGGAAGGCAGTGTCACATGAAGATGTGACACTGGCTAGATGTCACATGATATAGTGGTTATGTCATGGGTTTGTCGCCAAGGGGTTGGATACTCTAGTAAACAAGCATGCTTGTGCTCGCACTAGGGTGCTAAGCCTTGGGCAACTGCTCAAGAGAGGTTAGGTCTCATAATTAGGTGTGCTTTGGCACACTTGGCTAGGGGAGTGTTTTCCTTGGAATTCAGGGGTTGAACAACCTAGGCTTGTTAGTAGGAGCCTTTTCATAAGGCACTCGCAAGGTCTTGTACTTAGGGTTATCCAAACCTAGCCTTAGGGAGTTTACTTAGTAAAACACTCATGTTCGCCTGTGACACACACTCGTGTCCTTACTAAGTACTAACCCTAGGTCTAAAGTATGACTTGGCCACTCAAACCCTTAGGGGTTAATCATGGTTCAGGTTATCCTTGTTGCCCTAAAGGGGTTGTACTCCCGGATGAAGGTGATTCCTTAAGGGGTAAGTGACAATGCCTTAGCTCTGTCATGGGGTTTGTGTGAGACACATCTCCTCTATTGGGTTAGGGTATGAGCATGCCTAGGTCTACTGGGACAAGATTCTAAAGTCTAATCGGGTTATCCTCTAACCAACCTTTTATAAAAAAGAAATTGACTTCTAATGTCGTGCACCATCTAAGTTTTGAATTTCAACCTCGAAAGAAATAAAAAAAAGGTCACGAACTCAATTCTTTTGAATTTCAACCTTGAAAGAAATAAAAAAAGGTCACGAACTCAAGTTACACATTAATTAAAAAGAATAAAACAAAGATTTCGAGTTCAACCCTTGTTGACCATGCATCAAGCTTTTACTAAAAACATTATGTATGGTTTCGTATTGTTAAAAAGAAATTGAACTTATAACTTTTTGGTGTAATATATCATTCTCAATGTTGAAAATGATATATAACCACTAAAGGTTGTGACCCGAACCTCGTTAAGTTATGCATTAATTTTTTATTAAAAAGGAATTAAATTCACACCTTATGATGTTATGCACTATCATTAATACTGAAGATGGTTAATGACCCCATAACATACGAATTCAATTCTTCATTGTGGCTAGGTATCACTTTTTATTAAAAAGAAATTGAACTCGTACCTTATAAAACCATATATTCAAGGATGCATGGCCCATTATGGTGCATGTTTAAAAAATGAATTAAATTTGTAACTTTTTAGTGTCATGCAATAACTTTTTTATTTAAAAGAATTGAATTCGCAACCTTTTGAGACTATGCACCATTGTTAGCATCGAGGATTGTGCATTGTTCTAAAAGGTTGTAAGTTCCAACATCATTACAATCATGTACAAACCTTTTGTTAAAAATGAATTAAATGGTTGAATGTACTTTTTTTTTTTTTGTGATATGTTATGCAACCAAATAAGCCTTGTTATGTTGAGGTCTCTATTATGAATGGCCAGAGGGAGGAGCTGCAAAAATAAACATAGCTTTGTCAGCAACAAGCCAAAATCAATGCTACATATGAAGCCACATAAAAGCAAACAGAACAACACCCGCAAAGCACACCAAATCTAAGACCAATAATAACAGAGCACATAACACCCTAGATTCACAACTAGAAACCTCTCACACAAGACCTCAAGACACCATAGCCAAAGACATTTGTTCTTAAGAAAATGGATGACACGAGAAAGCAAGAACGTGCAAATCTAATAGATCTAGAGCACACAAGACATGGCTCTTGTGACACAGACCAAAGCACAAGCAAGAAATTGTTCTTAAGTCCCATGCAAGAACAAATCAGGATGTGCTAAAATCGGAGTTGTCGTGAAGATGTTCTTGAGTGTTGTGAATGCATGTTCTGCTTGTCGGACCAAGAGAACACTCCTGTGCGCTTGGTGAGTTCCGTGAGTGGAAGTACACGCTTGGAGAAGTCCTGTATGAAACGCCTGTAGAAGTTTGCAAAGCCAAGGAAACATTGTACATCTCGTACAGACTTGGGCCTCTCCCACTCCGCGATAGTCTTCACCTTGTGCATGTCCATGGAAACGCCAGCAGGAGAGACGATGTAGCCCAAGAACTCTACAGTATCCTGTCGAAGAAACACTTCTCCAACTTCGCATACAGGCCATGCTCGCGAAGCCTCTGTAAGACTAGTCGTACATGCTTGTCATGAGCCGCCTGGTCCTTGGAGAAAATCAAAATGTCATCGAGGTAGATTACCACAAACTGGTCCAAGAAGTCACGAAAGATGTCGTTCACCATGTGTTGGAACACGGCTGGGGCATTGGTAAGTCCGAAAGGCATCACCGTATACTCGAAGTGTCCATACCTTGTACGAAAGGCAGTCTTCCACTCATCGCCTGGACGAATCCGTACAAGATTGTAAGCCCCTCGTAAGTCAATCTTCGTGAACACTTTTGCTCCTTGCAGCCGATCGAGAAGTTCCGGGATCAATGGCAACGGGTACCGGTTCCGAATGGTGACTTGATTCAAACCTCTGTAGTCCACAACCAAACGTAAACTCCCATCTTTCTTCTTGACAAAGAAGATAGGTGCTCCTGCAGGGGACTTTGAGTGACGAATGAAGCCGGATGCCAAGTTTTCCTCGATGTACTGACGAAGAACCTCCAATTCTGTAGGTGACAGTGCATAAATCGGTCCGAACGGTGGAGTCTTTCCTTCCACAAGATCGATAGGACAGTCGTAGGACCTGTGAACAGGAAGAACTGCAGCCTTGTGCTTGTCAAAAACGTTCTGAAAGGAGTGATACTTGGATGGCAGGGAAGAAGAGGAGAAGAAGAACAGGAGAAGGAGATTGAAAAACAGGGGAATCAGATACAGGAAAGGTAGAAGAGGACGTAGGAGTTACTTGGAAGGCAAAAAGATGAAAAGGAGCAGGATCAGTGGCAAGTTCATGCATGGTAGTGGTAAGAACTCGAAGAGGAGAAGGAGGGAGCTGTGATTGAAAAAGAGGAAGGATCTTGGGGGGTGGAACAGAAGAAGAGTAATGAAAAGAGGCAGGATTGGGAGAAACATGTGTGGATGTTGACAAGTGTACAGGATTGGAAGAATCCTGTACAGAAGTCCGTGGATGCACAGGAGTGAGGAGAACTTGTGAGTGTGCTGACGAACCAATAGGAGGTGGATCCTGTCGAGGAGGAGTCTTCAACACTGATACAGGAACAGGCACGGTCAATCCTGTAGCTTGTACTGCCTCAGACACTAAGGATGTATTCTGCACACAGGAGGTACAGGATTGGTCCTGATTGTCGAGAGGAAAACGTGAACGTCCTAGAACCTCCAGTTGATCTGAGGATTTGCAAACACACGAACCATGGCATGCCCAAAATGATGGGAGTCGACCGAGTCTTGATCAAGTTGAAGGAAATTGAATAGTTGAATGCGCCATGACTGCAAAGAGAGAGGTTTGGTAACATGGGTAACTGCGCCAGAAGCAATCAGACGACCATCGGCCACCTCTACAGGAACTGCACGCTTCAACTTCACCATCGGAATGCCATATTGAGTTGCAAAAGTGTCATCCATGAAGCATACATTTGCACCAGTGTCTATAACAGGGCAAACTCCTTGAGCTCTCGATTATTGAGATGAATGTGTATAGGAAACTTGAGTGATGAAATGGTATGAGCAGCACCAATGGAGCCTGCACCTACGTCCAACTTCGTGGCTCCTAAACGAAGTGAACATTGAAGTTTTCCGACTGAACTTCAGCTTCAACTTCACGCGTCTTGAAACTTCCTGGCTTTAATAGGACATTCCGCCGCCTTGTGTCCTGCTTCACCACAATACAACATAGATTCTCATTGCAGTGGACGTTGCTTCTCAGCAGCAGAAAAGTGGGCCACGCTTGTATTTCTCAACCTCCATAGGAACTACTCCAGAAGGTGTCGTAGAAGTATGTACCATAGTTGCAGGATTGGTTTGCAAGAACTGCTGACGGGATTTTTCCTGACGACGCTCGAACAAACGGTTGTCGCAACGAACGGCCTGTTGCATGATCTCCACTAATGTTTGAGCATCCGGTAAAAAGGAGAAGGTTTCACATCAAACCCAAAATGGAAGTGTTCAATCAATGCAGTCTTCCCATGGAATGTTCGTGCAAAGTTGCTGAAATTCGGATGCATAAACGGAAGCTGGTCGAGATCCTTGTGTGAGCTTTCGTAACTTCGTGCATGTGGAACGGTACTTATCGGGATCTCCAAAGCAAGCTTCAAAGGCAGCCACAAAACCTTCAAAAGTCTTTCATCAATGGGTCGTCACGTTCCAGCAAAGGGGCAACCCAAGCCCGTGGAGATCCAACTAGTAGGGATGCCAAAAGGCCAACGTTTTGTGCATCAGTCGAGTAGCGGCGTGGTTGCATGCGGATCAAAAGCCTAATCTGATTCAAGAACCCTTGGAAATCGGCACGATTGCTATTGAACTTTTCTGGCATGCTAATCTTCGGCTCCGAAGAAGTGTTCGATGTAGAGGAAATCACGGATGCTTGAGAGAGACCTGTGCAGCAGCCTTGGAGGATGCATCAGCAGCTACATGCGCCGCGTTGGTGGAACCTTGCAGATTTGTGACCACTTGGCACAAAGTGGCTAGCTCATGAAGCAATATTTGGTGCTCGCGTTGAAATTGCTCAAAATCGGTCATGATCTATGAAAGAAAAAAAAAGGAGAAAAACGAAGGAGAAGAATCAAGGAAAAAAAATAGCAGAAAATTGAAAAGCTATGAAAGCAGTTATTATCAAACTGTCAAGCCACGACCTAAGAGCAAGATAACAACAAGAAGGCTTGACTCAAGAACAAGGCAAGAGCAAGGAACAAGACAAGAACAAGGAACAAGACAAGAATGATTGTAGAATGACTAGTGTTGATAGTAACTGATTGTACAACAATTAGGTCGGAGCTTTTATACTCACAACTCCAAGCTAATCTGGTCATGAGTCTAATATGGTTATGAGCTAAAAATAGTGACCCTTATCCTTTAGGCATATCCTGTACGAATATCCTACAGGCATATCCTGTAGGTATATCCTATAGGCATATCCTGTAGGAATATCGCAGGCATATCTTGTAAGTATATCCTATAGGCATATCTTGTAACTCGTATCCTGTATCTGGTCGTGACAGTGCATAAGTGTCATTAACTTGAATGGAAGCAACTTCTTTTACAATGGTTTCCATTCATAATTGAGCTTCATGCCCAGAGACTACCTTGTCGTAAATTAGGGGAATGTGGGCATTGACAAGCCCATATAAGTCATCAATCTCTGCGGCATTTGTTTCTACATTTTCTCAAACTTTTAGTGAGGGCCAATGCTCCTGAGGATGATCAAGAATGGGCGTGGGATCAAGCAGGCCATGGCGTTGATGAGGTGGTGGAGGTGTTTGAGGCTAAGCATCAACTAAAGGGACATCCTAATCAAGTAGGTCCGAAGGCTACAGATTCTCTGGATGCATATCTTGAATGGGATCCAATGGTGGAGGCAAGGGCAAATTGCATCTTAGTAGTGGTACCAAGGGAACAAGATGCACCTCATCAATGAAAGAGGGGTTTTCATGAGTGGCTGAGTGCATGAAAAAGTCATCCTCATTGAAGACTACATCAGTGCTTACGATTCCATAACTTTGTAAGCTTTTCTCCCAATAGCATCATCTTGTTATCCGCCCAAGACATCTCTAGTTGGAAGAGTAAACTCTCAATTACATTCTTCCATCTATCTACTACTAGTGAGGGCATGCATAGCTCCAACAGTGCCAGTTGGGTGAAGAAGCCTATGTGGTTCTGGATGCTGCCCAATTTCAAAGAGTCCATTTGAAAATGGATGTTGAAAACGTCCATCTCACTTCTAACACCATACGTGTCTACAGCCACTTCCAAAGTGTTGTAAGTGTAGACTTAGAAATGGACGGGGTAGCAAAGAGGACATTGGAGAACAAACACATAGCAATGCTCACCCTTGCCTTGGAATCTCTGAAGGTCCAATCATGAACTTAAGCAACACTATAGTTGAGGAAGGATTATCTATATCCCATTTACAACACTCTGACAAGTTGTAAAACAAAGAGTAACCTTTCTATAGAACTCATGTACTCTGCCACCTTAACTGTTTTTATTTATTATTACTATAAAGAATGCTCTTCAAAGTGAACCAAATTCGATATCAACCAGTATTCAAAATTTAACAATATTATTTTGAACTACTAATTTAAACCAATACAAGTATACATATTTATTTCCTCACACACACTTACACACTTCTTATGTTTAAATATTATATTTGTGAGAAATTGTACAAACATGTTGAAACTCATTTCCACGCCAGAAATATACATATATACATATTTATGTAAATTTAAGATACACCACCGCAATATGCTTTTACATTGCCATCACTTGCAGTGACAGTCACATTAAACATATCTTATATAGTTTATTCGACAGCACGTATTATTAATATAATTAATGTTAAACTACTTCCATTAATATTAGAATATCCATTTCCATATGGGATCAGGATACTTTATATATACTATTGAAATCAGAATGTCAATCTCAAGATACTTAGACATTCTTGCACAGCTTACAGAAAAATTGAGACCTCATATCTTCAAAAGTCCATTTCGCACACACCCGGTGGTACCAACTTTTGCATTCACCACAGACTATCCAGTCATCCCCTTCCCATAGGCCACACTCTTCACACTCCTCATCTTCAAATTCGAATAGAGGCCCCTTCTCACGAGCAACACGCTCCATCTCTTCCATCACCTGCTGCAATTCCAAGCGATAATCAGGTACCAGCTTTGCTTTTTCCGGTCTGGGGAGAATCAACTGCTTTGTCTCTTTCAACTCCGTGATCGAATAACTGAACCGCTTTCTTTTTCGTTGACCGTCAGCATCCGTTTTGGGCGTCTTGAGCTTGGTGTGAGCATCCGTTTTGGGCTTAGTGTGAACATCCGTTTTGGGTGTCTTCAGCTTGGTGTGAACATCCGTTTTGGGTGTCTTGAGCTTGGTATACGGCAGCTCACAATGACCCTCCGGAATGACTAGCACAAAGATTGGTTTCTGCTGGCCAATTGATTCGCAAACTTTAACCAACTCTTCATAATCGGATTTCCACATGGGCCTTCGCTCCTTTGCTCGAGTGACTTGGAGGAGGTACTGAAACCTCCCGGCAATCGAATCCACCAAGGGGAAAGTGCGACTCAGCGGAAGCACGTACTTGTCCCTGTCGGAATCGGTGAAGGTCAAACTGTTGCCGTAGTGAAACTTGATGTCTGCCGGTGGAAGGGTAATCCTCGAACCATCAGAAAGAAGGAACTCGCCACCATCACTTAACGTCTTGTGAGCGAAGTCCTCAAAAACACCTGCCGCAGCAGTTACAAACTTTGAGTCAACTTTGGTCCTGTCTAGGAGTTCCAGTCGTTTCTCCAGGTTAGCTCTGTAGAACTCCTGGCCAAACCGCTTCTTGCACCAAGGGGACACAAACTTCACTTCACGTATGCCTTCCATGTTATGCTCGGGATCCTCTAAAAAGATTCTATGTGACACACCGGAATTAGCCGGCTCCCGCAACGTCTTCACGTAATACTCTACTGCCCCGCCTGTTATCTGCACCACCCGTGAAAGATTACGCCGGAAGTGCCGAACAATACCCCGCAGATATATAGCCGTGCCATGAAATTTGCAGCACTCGTATAGCCTGGGGGATTAAAAAAGTCCCGCTCTTTTCCTGTCAAGGAGTACTCAGTCCTCTGCAAGTTGTCCTGCCACTTTCTGTTCCACAGAGCTAACAGTTCGGCAGGCTTCCACGCGCACATGTGGAGGATTGTGAAGTATCCCTCGTCCATAGTCTTCTCTGCGTCCACAGCACCGTTGCCAGGGTTTGGACTGGCGAAAAGCACAGCGCGGCCAAGTTTATTGCGTACGCCATTGAAACTCTGGTCAATCAGCAACCATGTTCCCGGTAAGCCAAGGTACTTGATTGCCGCCCGCTGTGTTGCCTGCTCACACTTTCCACCATGAAAATAATAGAACTCTGAAAAAGTCGACAGCTGCACTACAATCGAGCAGCCCAACTGGCGTAGCCGTGATACGAAGTACCACAAACAGCATGACTTGCCGATCCCTGGATTTCCAGAAAGATGAGTGAACTTGTAATTGTTGTTGAAAATCTTGTGGAAGGCCCTCTTATACGAGACGCGAACATAAACCTCATCAGGATCTCCAGCAATTCGGGGCAGCTTCATAAAGCCATCCTTGACAGTGAAGTCGTCGTCACGCAGGGGCACCTCAGAGATATCTGGAAGTACAAGAAAACACAATAAATCCAAACAGAACCGACACCCAGAAGACCACAAGTAACGGACAAGGGACAATAGTAACACTTACCAGCATAACCAGGAGCAAGGGCAGGGGCAGGAGCTGCAAAACAAACACAGATTTGTCAGCGAGAGAAAGTCGAAATCAATAAACTGAACAACATCTACAAGATCTAAGACCAGCAATAACAGATCCAGAGCACACAACACCAGCTCTGAGATGGCTTTGAGAAAAAGAAAAGCTTTTGCAATTTGCTCAGAAGGGAAAACAAAGAGGAAACAAGCCCACCGACACACAAATGATCCACCAGATCCACAGCCGCTTCCTTGGAAAACAAGGGGCCTGCATCTGGTGGTCTATGACACCAGAACCAGGGCATGGTAAGGAGGCACACAAGCACAAAACCAGATATAAAACAAGATCCACAGCCGAAAACAAGACGCCATAGCCAAAGCATGATGTGAGCAATCAAGAATCAAGAACCAGAGACGCTGTAACCACAGAATGAAAGATACAGAGAGAACTTGGAGCACAAAACTATTACCTTTGATAAGAAACACATGTATATCATCAGCCACTCTTGGCACGACCTGCAGATCTGGGGTGAGCGGCTTCCACGCATACCGTTTCCCTTTAATTTCTTTGAGTACATAGCCTTTCTCGGGATTCTCTAAGAATGATAACAGAGACTCCCCACTTGCAGCTTGAGCAGGCGTCGCTAACAAATACACAACGCCATTGCCACCTTCGTCAAGAGGTCCATTCGGCAGTGTCTCCCCTGTAGCTCTGAGAACCACCACATCGTCATCATCGGCCGCCATAGCTGTTTCCTTATTCCTGTTCAGGGTTGTAGGGCACACTTTTTTTTTATATTTTTATATTTTTATTTTTTTTTTTACCAAATGTATTTTCTTCTTTTAAAAAAAAAATTCAAATAAACTTTCATAATTATTCTGTATATTTAATATATACAACACATATATACATACACAAGATTAAGTTAGTATATACAGCATTTTAATTAATTCAAATCTGTTCGATTAATTAAATACATTATTATATGCATGCATAAGAATTATTATTATTGAAACTTTATCCAATTATCCAATCCAATCACATGCGGATTCAGGGATGGTCATTTTAAAGGACTTAGGCTAGGACTATAAATTTCCTGTTTAATTAGGTACTGAGTCAGACTTTTGGGGTTATCTTTAAAGACTTAGCGTTGATCGTATAGGGATGTCAGGCACCATCACAACAATTAAGACATTTCAAAGTGATGATAAAAGAAGAAGTTGTTGAACTTGAAACGATTGAAGATCCAAAAGATGAGTTAGAAAAGATAATGTTGTGCCAGATACAACATGTCTTATTCGTATTTAATGTCAAGCCACATCCAGAAACAAGGAAGAAAGTAGGATTTCGAGAATAAAAAAGCTTGACTCAGAGCAGAACAAGGGATATGACAGGAGTAGGACAAGAACTGGAGCAGGAGCAGGAGGCAAGGAGCAAACAAGAATAAGAAATAAGAATGATCGTATAATGACTGGTGTTGATAGTAACTGATTGTACAACAATTAGGTCGGAGCTTTTATGCTCACAACTCTAAGAGCTAATCTAGTCATGAGCCGAATCTAGTCATGAGCTAAAAATGGTGACTCTTATCCTTTTTAGGCATATCCTGTAGTATATCCTGTAAGTATATCCTATATCCCATATTCTGTATCCTGTATCTTATATCTTGTATTGGGTCGTGACACATATCGAAACCGGAAGGAAAAGGAGAAGAAGATTGAAAAATAGGAGAGTCAGATACAGGAAAGGTAAAAGAGGACGTAGGAGTTACTTGAAAAGCAAAAAGATAAAAAGGAGTAGGATCAATGGCAAGTTCATGCATAGTAGTGATAAGAACTCGGAAAGGAGAAGGAGGGAGCTGTGACTGAAAAAGAGGAAGGATCTTGAGGGTTGGAATAGAAGCGGAGTAATGAAAAGAGGCAGGATGTGCGGATGTTAACAAGTGTACAGGATTGGAAGAATCCTGTACAAAAGTCCATGAATGCATAAGAGTGAAGAGAGCTTGCGAGTGTGCTGACGAACCAACAGAAGGTGGATCATGTTGAGGAGGAACCTTCGACACTGATACTAGATTGGAAGAACCCTGTACAGGAATCCGCGAACTTACAAGAGTGGAGAAAGCCTGCGGATGTGCTGAGGAACTAACATGAGGTGAATCTGTCGAGGATGAGTCTTCAACACTGATACAAGAATATGCACGGTCAATCCTGTAGCTTGTACTGCTTCAGACACTAGGGATGTATCCTGCACGCAGGAAGGTACATGATTGATCCTAGCTGCCGGAGAGAAAACATGAGCGTCTTAGACCTCTAGTCGATATGAGGATTTGCAACTATGAACCATGGCATGCCCAAAATGATGGGAGTCGACCGAGTCTTGATCAAGTTGAAGAAAATCGAACAGTTGAATGCGCTATGATGTAAGAGAGAGGTGTGGTAGCATGAGTAACTGCGCCAAAAGCAATCAGACGACCATCGACCACCTTTACAGGAACTGCACGCTTCAACTTCACCATCGGAATGCCATGTTGAGTTGCAAAAGTGTCATCCATGAAACATGCATTTGCATTAATGTTTAACAGGGCAAACTCCTTGAGCTTTTGATTATTAAGATGAATGTGTACAGGAGACTTGAGTGATACAATGGTATGAGCAGCACCAATGGAGCCTACACCTACATCAACTTCGCAGCTCCTAAATGAAGTGAACATTAAGTTTTTCGACTAAACTTCAGCTTCAGCTTCACGCGTTTTGAACTTCTTAAGACATTCCGCCACTTTGTGTCCTGCTCCACCACAATACAAGCATCGGTTCTCACTGTAGTGGAGTTGCTTCTCAATAGCGGAAAGTGAGCCACGCTTGTATTTCTCAACCTCCATAAGAACTACTCCAAAAGGTGTCGCAGGAACATGTACCATAGCTACAGGATTGGCTTGCAAGAACTGCTACAGGATTTTTCTTAACGATACTCGAACAAACGGTTGTCGCTGTGAACGACCTGTTGCATGATCTCCACTAATGTTTGGGCATCCGGTAACATAAGGAGAAGGTCCTTCACGTCATCCCTCAACCCCAAACGAAAATGTTCGATCAATGCAATCTCATCCCATGGAATATTTGTGCAAAGTTGCTGAAATTCGGGTGCATATATAGAAGTTGGTCGGTGAACTTGCGTAACTTCGTGCATGCAAAACGGTACTTGTCGAGATCTCTAAAGCAGGCTTCAAAAGCAACCACAAATCCTTTAAAGTTTGCCATCAATGGGTCGTCACGCTCCAGCAAAGGAGCAACCCAAGCCCGTGGAGATCTAACTAGTAAAGATGCCAAAAGGCCAACCTTTTGTGCATCAGTTGAGTAACAGCGTGGTTGCATGCGGATCAAGAGTCGGATCTAATTCAGGAAACCTTAGAAATTGGCGCGATTGCCACTGAACTTTTTCGGCATGCTGATCTTCAGCTCCGAAGACGAGTTCGATGGAGAGGAAACCACGGATGCTTGAGAGAGAGCCTGCGCAGTAGCCTTGGAGGATGCATCAACAGTTGCATGTGCCGTGTTGGTGGAACCTTGCAGATCTGTGACCACTTGGCACAAAGTGGCCAGCTCATGAAGCAACATTTGGTGCTCACGTTGAAATTACTCAAAATCTGTCATGATTTATGAGAAAAAAGAAAAAGGAAAACAAGGGAGGAAAGCTAAGGAAAAAAAAGTAATAGGAAATCAGGGAGCTATGAAAGCAGTTACTATCAAACTATCAAGTCACGATCCAGAAACAAGGAAGAGAGAAGGATTCCGAAAACAAGAAAGCTTAACTTAGGAGCAGGACAAGGAGCATGACAAGAATTAGGAACTCAGGAGCAGAACAAGGAACATGATAAGGAGCAGGACAAGAACTGGAGCAAGATAGGAACTAGGAGCAAAACAAGAGTAGGAGGCAAGGAGCAAGACAAGAACAAGGAACAAGAATAATCGTAAAATGACTGGTGTTGATAGTAGTTGATTGTACAACAATTAGGTCGGAGCTTTTATGCTCACAACTCCAAGAGTTAATCTGGTCATGAGCCTAATCTAGTCATGAGCTAAAAATGGTGATCCTTATCATGTAGGTATATCCTGTAGCATATCATGTAGGCATATCTTGTAGGAATATCCTGTAAGCATATCCTGTAGGCATATCATGTGGGTATATCCCGTAGGCATATCCTGTATCCTGTGTCCTGTTCCTGTATCGGGTCGTGACAGCAGCTGAGATCAATCCTGTAGCTTTTCGACTCGAGTTACATTTACGGTGAAACTTCATCTTATGTTTCACATCTCCTTGCTGAGCCATATCATCCTTCTTCTCTTCCTGGTCGTGTTTCTTCTACTTCTTCCCTGCCATCCAAGTATTACTCCTTTCAGGACGTTTTTGACAAGCACAAGGCTGCAGTTTTTCTTGTTCACAGGTCCTATGACTGTTCTATCGATCTTGAGGAAGGGAAGACTCTACGTTCAGACCGATTTATGCATTATCACCTATAGAATTGGAGGTTCTTCACCAGTACATTGAAGACAACTTGGCATCCGGCTTCATTCATCACTCAAAGTCCCCTGCAGGAGCACTTATTTTCTTTATCAAGAAGAAAGATGGGAGTTTGTGTTGGTTGTTGACTACAGGAGTTTAAATCAAGTCACCATCCGGAACTAGTACCCATTGCCATTGATCTCGGAACTTCTCGATCGGCTACGAGGAGCAAAGGTGTTCACAAAGATCGACTTACAAAGGGCCTACAATCTTATACAGATTCGTCCAGGCGATGAGTGGAAGACTGCTTTTCGTACAAGGTATGGACACTTTGAGTACACGGTGATGCCTTTCAGACTTACTAATGCCCCAGCCGTGTTCCAACACATGGTGAACGACATCTTTCACGACTTCTTGGACTAGTTTATGGTGATCTACCTCGATGACATCTTGATTTTCTCCAAGGACCAGGCGGCACATGACAAGCATGTACGATAATTCTACAGGCTTCACGAGCATGGCATATATGCAAAGTTGGAGAAGTGTTTTTCAATAGGGATTGTGGAGTTCTTGGGCTACATCGTCTCTCCTACTGGCATTTCCATGGACATGCACAAGGTGAAGACCATTGGAGTGGGAGAGGCCCAAGTCTGTACGAGACGTACAATGTTTCCTTGGCTTTGCAAACTTCTACAGGGGTTCATACATGACTTCTCCAAGCGTGTACTTCCACTCATGGAACTCACCAAGCGCACAGGGGTTTTCTCTTGGTCCGACAAGGTGGAACAGCACTCAAGGACGCCTTCACAATAGCTCTGATTTTAACACATCCTGATCCTTCCCGTCCCTTCTTCGTTGAAGCAGATGCTTCGGATTTTGCGGTAGGTTCTATCTTATCATAAGTTGGAGAAGACAAGTTACTCCATCATGTAGCCTTTCACTCTTAAATTCCTTTTGGCGGAGATCAATTACGAAATTCATGACAAGGAACTAAAGGCCATTGTAGATTCATTTGAAGAGTGGCGGCACTTCCTAGAAGGTGCTGCGCATCCTATATAAGTTCTTACGGATCACAAGAACCTGGAGTTTTTTCAAACGGCTCGAGTTCTCAGTCGGCGACAGGCTAGGTGGGTGAAATTCCTATCACGTTTTGATTTTGTCATCATCTATAGGCCCGGTTTTTGGAATGATAAAGCAGACACATTGTCTAGGTGCTCCTACCTTGCACCGACCTCGGGCAATCCTGCATACGACTATCAAAAGCAAGTGTTATTGGCTTGTGGCACTACAGGTTCATCAGGCTCCAACAAATTCAACACTTCTACAGGACATCTGTTTGCAGTTAGCTACATACGACTTGGCAAGGAATGTGTTCTCACACATTAGTACTGACATTGCAAGCTCCTCTTCCTCCAGTTCCCATTTAGACTACAAGTTATTCACCATATAGGACAGACTCCTGTACTGGGAAGGTCTCCTGTATGTTCCTGTTGGTGTTTGCAAGACTTGTGTGGTACAGTATTGTCATGATACCTCGGCTACAAGTCATTTTGGTGTGGCCAAGATAGTTGAGTTGGTGACTCGCAACTATTGGTGGCCTGGGTTGTGAGGTTTTGTGGAAAGGTTTGTATGGAGTTGTGACACCTGTAATAGGTCGAAGATGCCTCATCACGCGCCTTCTTTGTCCTCTTCCTATTCCTTCTACTCCTTGGAGATGCATTTCTATGGATTTCCTTACAGATCTTCCTCCTCGTGGATTTGATGTAGTTTTTGGTGGTTGACCGTTTCACCAAACAGGCTCATTTCCTACCATGCAACAAGACGGCTACAAGCTAGACAACTGCTGAGTTGATGATCCATGAAGTATTCTGACATCATGGTCTTCCTGAGAGCATTGTTTCTAATCGAGGCCCACAATTCATGTCCAAGTTTTGACGAGAGCTCCTCCAAAGTCTACAAGTTAAAGCGGATCTTTCTTTAGAATATTATTCACAAACTGATGGGTAATCAGAACGCACGATTCAGACCTTGGAACAATATCTTCGCTGCTTCATCAGTTACCAACAGGACAACTAGTTGGACCTTCTTCTAATGGCCGAGTTTGCTTACAACAACTCCGTTTATGCATCTACATGCAAGACACCTTTCTTTGCTCTCATAGGATACCATCCACATTTCGACTTTGCTACTCCTGCTTCTCCTTCTTCTATTCCTGTAGTACAGGATCGTCTCCAGCATCTTCGTCAGGTACAGGATGATCTCTGGGTTCATCTTCAACAGGCACAAGAACGGTACAAGTGTCATGCTGATGCTCATCGTCAACCGGCACCTGCATACAAGATTGGTGATCTCGTGTGGCTTCTTCGTCAGCATATTAGCACCAATAGGCCTTATTTAAGTTGGATTTTCAACGATTAACCCTTACATGATTGCGGCTGAGGTCAATCCTATAACTTTCCGACTCGAGTTACCATCTACGGTGAAACTAAATTCTATGTTTCACACCTCCTTGTTGGAGCCATATCATTCTTTTTCTCTTCCTGGTCGTGCTTCTTTTCTTCCCCCTCATGTGGTCATTGACGATAAACCTAAGTACAAAGTTGTAGCCATCCTTAATTCTCGTCTTCATCGCCGCCAACTTCAATACTTGGTGGATTGAAAAAGTTATTTGCCTACCAATCGCACTTGGAAACCTGCATCCAACTTACTCCATGAGGTTGCTGCCTTCCATCGACATTATCCTGCTAAACTAGGTTATAAGACTTGTGGAACTCGTTCTTAGGGAGGAGGTGCTGTCACGACCCGATATAGGATACAAGATACGGATACAGGATGCAAGATACGAATACAGGATATACCCACAAGATATACCCATAGGATATGCCTACAGGATATTCCTACAGGATATGCTTACAGAAACATGTACCACAGCTGTAGGATTGGCTTGTAGGAACTGCTAACGGGATTTTTCCTGACGATGCTTGAACAAATGGTTGTCACAGCAAATAGCCTGTTGCATGATTTTTGCTAATGTTTGGGCATCCGATAACATAAGGAGAAGGTCCTTCACGTCATCCCTCAACCCAAAACGGAAATGTTCGATCAATGCAGTCTCGTCCCATAGAATATTCGTGCAAAGTTGTTGAAATTCGGATGCATAGACAGAAGCTGGTCGGGATCCTTGTGTGAGCTTGCATAACTTCGTGCATGCGGAACGGTACTTGTCGGGATCTCCAAAGCAGGCTTCAAAAGCAGCCACAAATCCTTCAAAGTCCGCCATTAATGGGTCATCACACTCCAACAAAGGGGCAACCCAAGCCCGTGGAGATCTAACTAGTAAGGATGCCAAAAGGCCAACCTTTTGTGCATTAATCGAGTAATGGCGTTGTTGCATGCGGATCAAGAGTTGCATCTGATTTAGAAAATCTTGAAAATTAGTACGATTACCACTGAACTTTTTTGGCATGCTGATCTTCGGCTCTGAAGGAGAGTTCGATGGAGAGGAAATTGTTAACCCGTAATTTCCTACCCTCCATACATCGATAGGATTGACATCGATAAACCTGTACTAAGGGTCTACCGGATTGAGTTAAAGACGTAATCAGACATCAGAAAGACAAGAAAAGGGTAAGGATGGCAAGGTGTATAGCAGGTAGCAGTACTATGGATCCCGTCACAATACTGGAAAATAAGAATATAACTACATCACAGAAATATCAATAGAAGATAGACGTATTGAGAGAGAAAGGAAACTTATATTATGTCCGTGCACAGTACATGGTACAAAAGAACAGTATACTCGGGATGCCCTTCTAGTCCTAATCTGGTCTATTTATACCCATACTCTAGAACCTGTACTAGCAGTTATCACAACTGCCTCCTAGCCTTATCCATTCAGTTACTGTAACTCCTTATCCTTATCCATAAATGCCGTACTCCGCTAACATCGTATTGCAATGACGCCCCGTAATGCGGTGGTGCATCAGTAACTCGTACTTTGATATATCCTTTCCACTCTCGGTTTTCCACAATATATATTGTTTTTGATATTTTTCCATTAATTGTCCATGAAATAACAAGAAATTCTACTAATGTCTAACTATGCTCCTAACAAAACCACGGATGCTTGAGAGAGAGCCTACGTAGCAACCTTGGAGTTGTGAGCACAAAAGCTCCGACCTAATTGTTGTACAATTAGTTACTATCAACACCAGTCATTCTACAATTATTCTTGTTCCTTGTTTTGTCTTGCTCCTTGCCTCCTGCTCTTGTCTAGTTCCTATCCTGCTCTAGTTCTTGTCCTGCTCCTTGTTCTGTTCCTTGTTCTGCTCCTGAGTTCCTAGTTCCTGTCTTGCTTCTTGTCCTGCTCCTAAGTCAAGCTTTCTTGTTCTCAGAATCCTGCTCTCCAAGGCTGCTGTGCAGGCTCTCTCTCAAGCATCCATGGTTTCCTCTCCATCGAACTCTGCTTCAGAGTCGAAGATCAGCATGCTGGAAAAGTTCAGTGGCAATCACGCTGATTTTCAAGGTTTTCTGAATTAGATTCGGCTCTTGATCTGCATGCAACCACGCCGCTACTCAACTGATGCACAAAAGGTTGGCTTTTTGGCATCTTTACTAGTTGGATCTCCACGGGCTTGGGTTGCCCCTTTGCTGAAGAATGATGACCCATTGATGGTGGACTTTGAAGGATTTGTGACTGCTTTTGAAGCCTACTTTGGAGATCTCGATAAGTACCGTTTTGCATGCACGAAGTTACACAAGCTCACACAAGGATCCCGACTAGCTTCTGTCTATGCATCCGAATTTCAGCAACTTTGCATGAATATTCCATGGGATGAACTGCATTGATCGAACATTTCTGTTTTGCGTTGAGGGATGATGTGAAGGACCTTCTCCTTATGTTACATATGCCCAAACATTAGCAGAGATCATGTAACAGGCCGTTCGCTGCGATAACCGTTTGTTCGAGCGTCATTAAGAAAAATCCCATCAGTAGTTCCTGCAAGCCAATCCTGCAGCTGTGGTACATGTTGCGACACCTTCTAGAGTAGTTCCTATGGAAGTTGAGAAATACAAGTGTGGCTCACTTTTCGCTATTGAGAAGCAACGTCACCGCAATGAGAACCTATGCTTGTAATTGTGGTGGAGCAGGACACAAAGTGGCGAATGTCCTATTAAAGCCAGGAAGTTCAAGACGCGTGAAGGTTAAAGCTGAAGTTCAGTCGAAAAACTTCAATGTTCACTTCATTTAGGAGCCATGAAGTTGGATGTAGGTGCAGGCTCCATTGGTGCTGCTCATACCATTGCATCACTCAAGTCTCCTGTACACATTCATCTAAATAATCGAGAGTTCAAGGAGTTTGCCCTGTTAGACACTAGTGCAAATGCATGTTTCATGGATGACACTTTTGCAACTGAACATGGCATTTAGTGGTGAAGTTGAAGCGTGTAGTTCCTGTAGAGGTGACCGATGATCGTTTGATTACTTCTGATGTAATTACCCATGTTACCACACTTCTCTCTTGCAGTCATGGCGTATTCAACTGTTCGATTTCCTTCAACTTGATCAAGACTTGGTCGACTCCCATCATTTTGGGCATGCCATGGTTCGTGGTTGCAAATCCTCAGATCGACTGGAGGTCTAAGATGCTCACAGTTTCCTCTCTGGCAGCCAGGATCAATCCTGTACCTTCATGCGTGCAGGATACATCTCTAGTGTCTGAGGCAGTACAAGCTACAGGATTGACCGTGCCTGTTCTTGTATCAGTGTTGAAGACTCCTCCTCGAGAGGATTCATCTCATGTCAGTTCCTCAGCACATCCGCAAGCTTTCTCCACTCTTGTAAGTTCGTGGATTCCTGTACAGGGTTCTTCCAATCCAGTATCAGTATCAAAGGTTCCTCCTCAACAGGATCCACCTCTTATTGGTTCGTCAGCACACTCAGAAGACTCTCCTCACTCCTGTGCATCCACGGACTTCTGTACAGGATTCTTCCAATCCTGTACACTTGTCAACATCCGCACATCCTGCCTCTTTTCATTACTCCGCTTCTGTTCCAACCCCCAAGATCCTTCCTCTTTTTCAATCACAGCTCCCTCCTTCTCCTCTCTGAGTTCTTATCACTACTATGCATGAACTTGTCACTAATCCTGCTCCTTTTCATCTTTTTACTTTTGAAGTAACTCCTACGTCCTCTTCTACCTTTCCTGTATCTAACTCTCATGTTTTTCAATCTCCTTCTCCTTTCCCTACTTCTTCCCTGCCATCCAAGTATTGCTCCTTTCAGGACGTTTTTAACAAGCACAAGGCTGCAGTTCTTCCTGTTCACAGGTCTTACAATTGTCTTATCGATCTTGTGGAAGGGAAGATTCCACTGTTCGGACCGATTTATGCATTGTCACCTATAGAATTGGAGGTTCTTTGCCAATACATTGAGGACAACTTGGCATCCGGCTTCATTCGTTATTCAAAGTCTCCTGTAGGAGCATCTATCTTTTTTGTCAAGAAGAAAGATGGAAGGTTATCGACTACAGGGGTTTGAATCAAGTCACCATCCGGAATCGGTACCCATTGCCATTAATCTGGAACTTCTCGATTGGCTATGAGGAGCAAAGGTGTTCACAAAGATCAACTTATGAGGGGCCTACAATCTTGTACGAAATCGTGCAGGTGATGAGTGGAAGATTGTTTTTCGTACAAGGTATGGACACTTTGAGTACACAGTGATGCCTTTCGGACTTATTAATGCCCCAGCCGTGTTTCAACACATGGTGAACGACATCTTTCGCGACTTCTTGGACCAGTTTGTGGTGATTTACCTCAATGACATCTTGATTTTCTCCAAGGACCAAGCGGCACATGACAAGCATGTACGACTAGTTCTACAACGGCTTCGCGAGCATGGCATATATGCGAAGTTGGAGAAGTGTTTTTCGACAAGGATTCTGTGGAGTTCTTGGGCTACATCATCTCTCCTACTGGCGTTTCCATGGACATGCACAAGGTGAAGACCATTGTGGAGTGGGAGAGGCCGAAGTCTGTACGAGATGTACAATGTTTCCTTGGCTTTGCAAACTTCTATAGGCGGTTCATACATGACTTCTCCAAGCGTGTACTTCCACTCATAGAACTCACTAAGCGCACATGGGTTTTCTCTTGGTCCGACAAGGCAGAACATGCATTCACAGCACTCAAGGACGCCTTCACGATAGCTCTGATTCTAACACATCTTGATCCTTCCCGTCCCTTCTTCATTGAAGCAGATGCTTCGGATTTTGCGGTAGGTTCTATCCTATCACAAGTTGGAGAAGACAAGTTACTCCATCCTGTAGCCTTTCACTCTCGTAAGTTCCTTTTGGCAGAAATCAATTATGAAATTCATGACAAGGAACTAAAGGCCATTGTAGATTCATTTGAAGAGTGGCGGCACTTCCTAGAAGGTGCTGCGCATCCTATATAAGTTCTTACGGATCACAAGAACCTGGAGTTTTTTCAAACGGCTCGAGTTCTCAGTTGGCGACAGGCTAGGTGGGCGAAATTCCTATCATGTTTTGATTTTGTCATCGTCTATAGGCCCGGTTTTTGAAATGGTAAGCAAACACATTGTCTAAGCGCTCCTACCTTGCACCGACCCTAGGCAATCCTACATACGGCTGTCAAAAGCAAGTGCTGTTGGGTCCTGATCGATTTCGGCTTGTGGCATTACAGGTTCATCAGGCTCCAACAAATTCAACACTTTTATAGGACATCCGTTTGCAGTTAGCTACATACGACTTGGCAAGGAATGTTTTCTCACACATTAGTACTAACATTGCAAGCTCCTCTTCCTCCAGTTCCCGTTTAGACTACAAGTTATTCGCCATACAGGACGGACTTTTGTACTGGGAAGGTCTCCTGTACGTTCCTGTTGGTGTTTATGGTTGTCGGGGACTCTGCAGGCCAAATGTGGTGCTTCTCAGGAAACTACAGTTGTCGCCAGGACACTGTGGAGAGCGTCCAACTCCGGGGGTCCGAATTGGCAAGTCGGCCTTACCTCGGAAGTGGTGGAAGGTGTTGGATGGCCTCTACCCAGATGCCGCGAGGGTCCGTATATAGGGTAGGGGAGTTCTACTACGGTGGTTTGGCAGGGAGTGCTGCTGTGCCCAGGAGTAGGACAAGTGGGGAACACCTGCTTGTAAGGTGAATAAAAGGAATATGGATATATATATTGCCTGTCCGAGTAATAACTATCTCCGATAGAGGAGTAAGATATAAGACGCATACTTCACTCCTAAAGACCCCGACCCACTACTTATATAGTGGGTTACCTAACGCTAGGCCCTAGGTACAGGTGGTGCCTTCTTACTAGTCTGTCGCTTGGTGACAGAGTCCTGCCTGTCACATTTATGCGCCTCCCTCAAGCGTGCTGTCCTACATACCCTGGGTAGTTGGTCCCGGACGATCAGATCTATGCTTGGTTAAGCCATCGCCTGACATCGGTCGCTATCAGTTCATACCTAAGGTACCCGGCGTTTCGTCTCGTCGCTCGTCCGTGCTGGCTGGCCGTTTGACGATGTCTGACCACCATCAACCAGATGCCTGGACTTATTCGTTGGCACGTCCTCAGCCATGTGCTCTAGATATCCACCCCTTGGAGCTCCCGATACATGGCAATTTGTTCTCTGTTGCGGCTAGCGTGGTCTTCAGTGAGGTGATGGTCACTTCCCATAGCGCGATCACCCTCCGGAGCTTTGCCTCGGACCTGCTTGTTGCTCTCAAACCTACTTGAGCTGATCCTCTAGGTCTTGTGTCCTTCTTGGTAGTATTGTAGCTCATGTTCCCTTGCCGTGAGGAGCTGAGCTTGTTGGCGGCCGTGCTCCCTTTGTTCAGAGGCTGTGCTTCACAGTGTGTCCGATTCCCTAGTTGAGCCATGCTCCTGTCTCGTGCTTGATGGCCTTGTATCACTCGCCTCTGGCGTCCTGAGTAGGGGTCCCAGTTGGCTGGCTGTAGGTGTGGTAATGGCCTTTGGGAGTTGAGTCCTTGTTAGCAACTCCCTTCTGACCGCTGTCAGTTCTGCTTGTGCTTCTGTGAGCTCCCCACACTTCGTTGTAACTGGGATTTGCATTCCTGTATCTATTGTTCCTTTCCTGCTATGACTTGGCTGTGGTTGTGCTGGTTGTCATTGAGTAGCCCTAGGAGGGTTTCGCACTCATTGTATAGCCTCCGGAATTCCACTCTCCTCTCGCTCTAGCTTTCCTAGGCGTCCTTTGTTCTTTCAGTGATAACATACACAGTCGACCCCTTGACTCAGTAGTTCCTTAGCCCTTTGGGCAACCTCCCGGGCTTCTTGCCGTCGTTCGTGAGCTCCGTCACTATGTCATCATGTTTTTTGCCACCGCTGGGAGGTCGAGATTGTCATATACCACCATGGCTTTTTTAGCTGGTGAAAGGCCTCCGCGAGCTTAGTATAGGCTGTGGAGGTCCATCGTATGTCGGCCTAGAAATGTTGGTAGTTACTCTTGCACTCGTCCTCGGGCTTGTCCTTCTCTCCTCCCTGGCTGAGTCCAATGGATTGCTCGATTGTTTCTACCGGGATTGGTTGGTTGTCACGACCCGATACAGGATGCAGGATTCTAGATACATGATACGGGATGCAAGATATTCTACAGGATATGCACAGGATATGCCTAGAGGACATGTGGACTCATTTTAGCCTCTGCATGCACATGACCACTTTTAGATGCATGCAGCAACTTTTAACACTCATGCCTAGATTAGCTCTTGGAGTTGTGAACATAAAAGCTCTGACCTAATTGTTGTACAATTAGTAACTATCAACACCAGTCTTTCTACGATCAATCTTGTCTTATCTTGTTCTTGTCTTGTTTGTGTCTTACTTCTTGCCTCCTGCTCTTGTCTTGATCCTGGATCTTGTCCTGCGTCTTGTCTTGCTCTTGGTTCCTAGTTCCTATCCTGCTCCTTGTCCTGCTCCTAAGTCAAGCCTTCTAGTTCTTGGAATCCTGCTGCTTCTTGGTTTTTGGATCGTGGTTTGACAGTTTGATAGTAACTGAATTCATAATCTCCGTTTTCCAGCTACTTTTTTTTTTCCTGATTCTTTTTCTTCGTTTTCCTCCTTTTCTTTCATAGATCATGGCTGATTTTGAGCACTTTCAACACGAGCACCAAATGTTGCTTCATGAGCTGGCCACTTTGCGCCAAGTGGTCACCGATCTGTAAGGTTCCACCAACGCGGCGCATGCAGCTGCTGATGCATCCTCTAAGGCTACTATGCAGGCTCTCTCTCAGGCATCAGTGGTTCCCTCTTCATTGAACTTTTCTTCAGAGCCAAAGATCAGCATGCTAGAAAAGTTCAATGGTAATCGTGCCGATTTCCAAGGTTTTCTGAATCAGATCCGGCTCTTGATCCGCATGCAACCATGCTGCTACTCGACTAATGCACAAAAGGTTGGCCTTTTGACATCCTTACTAAGTGGATCTCCACGGGCTTGGGTTGCCCCCTTGCTGGAGCGTGACGACCCATTGATCTTGTGGAAGGGAAGATTCCACTGTTCGGACCGATTTATGCATTGTCACCTATAGAATTGGAGGTTCTTTGCCAATACATTGAGGACAACTTGGCATCCGGCTTCATTCGTTATTCAAAGTCTCCTGTAGGAGCATCTATCTTTTTTGTCAAGAAGAAAGATGGAAGGTTATCGACTACAGGGGTTTGAATCAAGTCACCATCCGGAATCGGTACCCATTGCCATTAATCCTGGAACTTCTCGATTGGCTATGAGGAGCAAAGGTGTTCACAAAGATCAACTTATGAGGGGCCTACAATCTTGTACGAATTCGTGCAGGTGATGAGTGGAAGATTGTTTTTCGTACAAGGTATGGACACTTTGAGTACACAGTGATGCCTTTCGGACTTATTAATGCCCCAGCCGTGTTTCAACACATGGTGAACGACATCTTTCGCGACTTCTTGGACCAGTTTGTGGTGATTTACCTCAATGACATCTTGATTTTCTCCAAGGACCAAGCGGCACATGACAAGCATGTACGACTAGTTCTACAACGGCTTCGCGAGCATGGCATATATGCGAAGTTGGAGAAGTGTTTTTCGACAAGGATTCTGTGGAGTTCTTGGGCTACATCATCTCTCCTACTGGCGTTTCCATGGACATGCACAAGGTGAAGACCATTGTGGAGTGGGAGAGGCCGAAGTCTGTACGAGATGTACAATGTTTCCTTGGCTTTGCAAACTTCTATAGGCGGTTCATACATGACTTCTCCAAGCGTGTACTTCCACTCATAGAACTCACTAAGCGCACATGGGTTTTCTCTTGGTCCGACAAGGCAGAACATGCATTCACAGCACTCAAGGACGCCTTCACGATAGCTCTGATTCTAACACATCTTGATCCTTCCCGTCCCTTCTTCATTGAAGCAGATGCTTCGATTTTGCGGTAGGTTCTATCCTATCACAAGTTGGAGAAGACAAGTTACTCCATCCTGTAGCCTTTCACTCTCGTAAGTTCCTTTTGGCAGAAATCAATTATGAAATTCATGACAAGGAACTAAAGGCCATTGTAGATTCATTTGAAGAGTGGCGGCACTTCCTAGAAGGTGCTGCGCATCCTATATAAGTTCTTACGGATCACAAGAACCTGGAGTTTTTCAAACGGCTCGAGTTCTCAGTTGGCGACAGGCTAGGTGGGCGAAATTCCTATCATGTTTTGATTTTGTCATCGTCTATAGGCCCGGTTTTTGAAATGGTAAAGCAAACACATTGTCTAAGCGCTCCTACCTTGCACCGACCCTAGGCAATCCTATACGGCTGTCAAAAGCAAGTGCTTGTTGGGTCCTGATCGATTTCGGCTTGTGGCATTACAGGTTCATCAGGCTCCAACAAATTCAACACTTTTATAGGACATCCGTTTGCAGTTAGCTACATACGACTTGGCAAGGAATGTTTTCTCACACATTAGTACTAACATTGCAAGCTCCTCTTCCTCCAGTTCCCGTTTAGACTACAAGTTATTCGCCATACAGGACGGACTTTTGTACTGGGAAGGTCTCCTGTACGTTCCTGTTGGTGTTTATGGTTGTCGGGGACTCTGCAGGCCAAATGTGGTGCTTCTCAGGAAACTACAGTTGTCGCCAGGACACTGTGGAGAGCGTCCAACTCCGGGGGTCCGAATTGGCAAGTCGGCCTTACCCGGAAGTGGTGGAAGGTGTTGGATGGCCTCTACCCAGATGCCGCGAGGGTCCGTATATAGGGTAGGGGAGTTCTACTACGGTGGTTGGCAGGGAGTGCTGCTGTGCCCAGGAGTAGGACAAGTGGGGAACACCCGCTTGTAAGGTGAATAAAAGGAATATGGATATATTATATTGCCTGTCCGAGTATAAACTATCTCCGATAGAGGAGTAAGATATAAGACGCATACTTCACTCCTAAAGACCCCGACCCACTACTTATATAGTGGGTTACCTAACGCTAGGCCCTAGGTACAGGTGGTGCCTTCTTACTAGTCTGTCGCTTGGTGACAGAGTCCTGCCTGTCACATTTATGCGCCTCCCTCAAGCGTGCTGTCCTACATACCCTGGGTATTGGCTCCGGACGTCAGATCTATGCTTGGTTAAGCCATCGCCTGACATCGGTCGCTATCAGTTCATACCTAAGGTACCCGGCGTTTCGTCGTCGCTCGTCCGTGCTGGCTGGCCGTTTGACGATGTCTGACCACCATCAACCAGATGCCTGGACTTATTCGTTGGCACATCCTCAGCCATGTGCTCTAGATATCCACCCCTTGGAGCTCCCGATACATGGCAATTTTGTTCTCTATTGCGGCTAGCGTGGTCTTCAGTGAGGTGATGGTCACTTCCCATAGCGCGATCACCCTCCGGAGCTTTGCCTCGGACCTGCTTGTTGCTCTCAAACCTACTTGAGCTGATCCTCTAGGTCTTGTGTCCGTTCTTGGCAGTATTGTAGCTCATGTTCCCTTGCCGTGAGGAGCTGAGCTTGTTGGCGGCCGTGCTCCCTTTGTTCAGAGGCTGTGCTTCACAGTGTGTCCGATTCCCTGGTTGAGCCATGCTCCTGTCTCGTGCTTGATGGCCTTGTATCACTCGCCTCTGGCGTCCTGAGTAGGGGTCCAGTTGGCTGGCTTAGGTGTGGTAATGGCCTTTGGGAGTTGAGTCCTTGTTAGCAACTCCCTTCTGACCGCTGTCAGTTCTGCTTGTGCTTCTGTGAGCTCCCCACACTTTTGTTGTAACTGGGATTTGCATTCCTGTATCTATTGTTCCTTTCCTGCTATGACTTGGCTGTGGTTGTGCTGGTTGTCATTGAGTAGCCCTAGGAGGGTTTCGCACTCATTGTATAGCCTCCGGAATTCCACTCTCCTCTCGCTCTAGCTTTCCTAGGCGTCCTTTGTTCTTTTCAGTGATAACATACACAGTCGACCCCCTTGACTCAGTAGTTCCTTAGCCCTTTGGGCAACCTCCCGGGCTTCTTGCCGTCGTTCCGTGAGCTCCGTCACTATGTCATCATGTTTTTTCGCCACCGCTGGGAGGTCGAGATTGTCATATACCACCATGGCTTCTTTTAGCTGGTGAAAGGCCTCCGCAAGCTTAGTATAGGCTGTGGAGGTCCATCGTCCGCCTAGAAATGTTGGTAGTTACTCTTGCACTCGTCCTCGGCTTGTCCTTCTCTCCTCCCTGGCTGAGTCCAATGGATTGCTCGATTGTTTCTACCGGGATTTTGGTGGTTGTCACGACCCGATACAAGATGCAGGATTCTAGATACATGATACGGGATGCAAGATATTCCTACAGGAATGCCACAGGATATGCCTAGAGGACATGTGGACTCATTTTAGCCTCTGCATGCACATGACCACTTTTAGATGCATGCAGCAACTTTTAACACTCATGCCTAGATTAGCTCTTGGAGTTGTGAACATAAAAGCTCTGACCTAATTGTTGTACAATTAGTAACTATCAACACCAGTCTTTCTACGATCAATCTTGTCTTATCTTGTTCTTGTCTTGTTTGTGTCTTACTTCTTGCCTCCTGCTCTTGTCTTGATCCTGGATCTTGTCCTGCGTCTTGTCTTGCTCTTGGGTTCCTAGTTCCTATCCTGCTCCTTGTCCTGCTCCTAAGTCAAGCCTTCTAGTTCTTGGAATCCTGCTGCCTTCTTGGTTTTGGATCGTGGCTTGACAGTTTGATAGTAACTGAATTCATAACTCTCCGTTTTCCAGCTACTTTTTTTTTCCTGATTCTTTTTCTTCGTTTTCCTCCTTTTTCTTTCATAGATCATGGCTGATTTTGAGCACTTTCAACGCGAGCACCAAATGTTGCTTCATGAGCTGGCCACTTTGCGCCAAGTGGTCACCGATCTGCAAGGTTCCACCAACGCGGCGCATGCAGCTGCTGATGCATCCTCCAAGGCTACTGCAGGCTCTCTCTCAGGCATCGGTGGTTCCCTCTTCATCGAACTTTTTTCGGAGCCAAAGATCAGCATGCCAGAAAAGTTCAATGGTAATCGTGCCGATTTCCAAGGTTTCCTGAATCAGATCCGGCTCTTGATCCGCATGCAACCATGCGCTACTCGACTAATGCACAAAAGGTTGGCCTTTTGGCATCCTTACTAAGTGGATCTCCACGGGCTTGGGTTGCCCCTTGCTGGAGCGTGACGACCCATTGATGAAGACTTTGAAGGTTTCGTGGCTGCCTTTGAAGCTTGCTTTGGAGATCCTGATAAGTACTGTTCCGCATGCACAAGTTACGTAAGCTCACTCAAGGATCCTGACCAGCTTCCGTTTATGCATCTGAATTTCAGCAACTTTGCACAACATTCCATGGGACGAGACTGCATTGATTAAACACTTCCGTTTTGGGTTGAGGGATGACGTGAAGGACCTTCTTCTTACGTTACTGGATGCCCAAACATTAGCGGAGATCATGCAACAAGCCATTCGCTGTGACAACCGTTTGTTTGAGCGTTGTCAGGAAAGATCCCGTCAGCAGTTGCAAACCAATCCTGCAGCTGTGGTACATGTTCCTGCACCACCTTCTAGAGTAGTTCCTATGAAGGTTGATAAATCTAAGCGTGGCTCTCTTTTCGCTGCTAAGAAGCAATGTCGCCGCAGTGAGAACCTATGCTTGTATTGTGGTGAAGCAGGACACAAGGTGGCAGAATGTCCTATCAAAGCTAGGAAGTTCAAGACACGTGAAGTTGAAGCTGAAATTCAGTTGGAAAACTTTAATGTTCACTTCGTTTAAGAGCTGCAAAGTTGGACGTAGGTGCAGGCTCCATTGGTGCTGTCATAACATTCTATCACTCAAGTTTCTTATACACATTCATTTCAATAATTGAGAGCTCAAGGAGTTTACCCTGTTAGACACTAGTGCAAATGCATGCTTCATGGATGACACTTTCGCAACTCAACATGGCATTCCGGTGGTGAGTTGAAACGTGCAGTTCCTGTAGAGGTGGCCGATGGTCGTCTAATTGCTTCTGGTGCAGTTACCCATGTTATCAAACCTCTCTCTTGCAGTCATGGAGCATTCAATTGTTCAATTTCCTTCAACTTGATCAAGACTCGGTCGACTCCCATCATTTTGAGCATGCCATGGTTCGTTGTTGCAAATCCGCAGATCGATTGGAGGTCTAGGACACTCACATTTTCCTCTCTGGCAGCCAAGATCAATCCTGTACATTCCTGCGTGTAGAATACATCCCTAGTGTCTGAGGCAGTACAAGCTACAGGATTGACCGTGCCTGTTCTTGTATCAGTGTTGAACACTCCTCCTCGAGAGGATTCATCTCATGTCAGTTCCTTAGCACATCCGCAGGCTCTTTCCACTCCTGTAAGTTTGCGAATTCCTATACAGGGTTCTTCCAATCCTGTATCAGTGTCGAAGGTTCCTCCTCAACAAGATCCACCTCCTATTGGTTTGCCAGCACACTCGCAGACTCTCCTCACTCCTGTGCAACCACGGACTTCTGCACAGGATTCTTCAATCTTGTACACTCGTCAACATCCACACAAGTTTTTCCCAATCCTGCCTCTTTTTGTTACTCTGCTTTTTTCCACCCCCCAAGATCCTTCCTCTTTTTCAGTCACAGCTCCCTCCTTCTCCTCTCCGAGTTCTTACCACTACCATGCATGAACTTGCCACTGATCCTGCTCCTTTCATCTTTTTGCCTTTCAAGTAACTTACGTCATCTTCTACCTTTCCTGTATCTGACTCTCCTGTTTTTCAATTTCCTTCTCCTGCTCCTTCTCGTTCTCCTCCTTCTTCCCTATCATTCAAGTATCACTTTTCAGGACGTTTTTGACAAGCACAAGGCTACAGTTCTTCTTATTCACAGGTCCTATGACTGTCCTATTGATCTTGTGGAAGGAAAGACTCCACCGTTCGGACCGATCTATGCACTGTCGCCTACAGAGTTGGAGGTTCTTCGTCAGTACATCGAGGACAACTTGGCATCTGGCTTCATTTGTCACTCAAAATCCCCTGCAGGAGCACCTATCTTCTTTGTCAAGAAGAAGGATGGGAGTTTACGTTTGGTTGTGGACTACAGGGGTTTGAATCAAGTCACCATTTGGAACCGGTATCCGTTGCCGTTGATTCCGGAACTTCTCGATTGGCTGTGAGGAGCAAAGGTGTTCACGAAGATCGACTTACGAGGGGCTTACAATCTTGTACGGATTAGTCTAGGCGATGAGTGGAAGACTGCATTTCGTATAAGGTATGGACACTTCGAGTACACGGTGATGCCCTTCGGCCTTACCAATGCCCAGTCGTGTTCCAACACATTGTGAACAATATCTTTCGTGACTTTTTGGACTAGTTTGTGGTGATCTACCTCACGACATTTTGATTTTCTCCAAGGACCAGGCGGCACATGAGAAGCATGTATGATTAGTTCTACAACGGCTTCGCAAGCATGGCCTGTATGCGAAGTTGGAAAAGTGTTTTTTCGACAGGGATTCTGTGGAGTTCTTGGGCTACATCGTCTCTCCTGCTGGCGTTTCATGGACATGCACAAGGTGAAGACCATTGTGGAGTGGGAGAGGCCGAAGTCTGTAAGACATACAATGTTTCCTTAGCTTTGCAAACTTCTACAGGCAGTTCATACAGGACTTCAAGCGTGTACTTCCACTCACGGAACTCACCAAGCGCACAGGGGTTTTCTCTTGGTCCGACAAGGCAGAACATGCATTCACAGCACTCAAGGACGCCTTCACAATAGCTCCGATCCTAGTACATCCTGATCCTTCCCGTCCCTTCTTCGTTGAAGCAGATAGGTTGCAGTAGGTTCTATCCTATCACAAGTTGGAGAAGACAAGTTATTCCATCCTGTAGCCTTTCACTCTCGTAAGTTCCTTTCGGCAGATCAATTATGAGATTCATGACAAGGAACTCAAGGCCATTGTGGATTCGTTCGAGGTGTGGAGGCATTTCCTAGAAGGTGCTGCGCATCCTATACAAGTCCTTATAGATCACAAGAACTTGGAGTTTTTTTAAACAGCTCGAGTTCTCAGTCGGTGATAGGCTAGGTGGGCAGAATTCCTATCACGTTTTGATTTTGTCATCGTCTATAGGCTCGGTTTCCAGAATGGTAAGGCGGACGCATTGTTTAGGCGCTCTTACCTTGCACTGACCCCTGGCGATCCTGCATATGATTGTCAAAGGCAAAGTGTTGTTGGGTCCTGATCATTTCCGGCTTGCGGCACTACAGGTTCATCAGCTCCAGCAAATTCAACACTTTTATAGGACATCCGTTCGCAGTTGGCTACAGACGACTTGGCAAGGAATGTGTTCTCACACATTAGTCCTGACATCGCAAGCTCCTCTTCCTCCATTTTCCGTACAGACTACAAGTTGTTTGCCATATAGGACGGACTCCTGTACTGGGAAGGTCTCCTGTACGTTCATGTTGGTGTTTGCAGGACTCGTGTGGTATACAGGATTGTCATGATACCCTGGCTATAAGACATTTTGATGTGGCCAAGACAGTTAAATTGGTGACTTGCAACTATTGGTGGCCTGGTGTGAGGTTTTTGTGGACAAGTTTGTACGGAGTTGTGACACCTGCAATAGGTCGAAGATGCCTCGTCACGCACCCTCTGGTCTTCTTCGTCCTCTTCCTGTTCCTTCTGCTCCTTGGACATTTATTTCTATGGATTTCCTCACAGACCTTCCTCCTTCTCATGGATTTGATGCAGTTCTTGTGGTGGTTGACCGTTTCACCAAACAGGCTCATTTCCTACCATGTAACAAGACTGCTACAGGCCAACAACTGCTGAGTTGGTGATCCATGAAGTGTTCCGACACCCTGAGAGCATTGTTTCTTATCGAGGTTCACAATTTATGTTCAAGTTTTGGCAAGAGCTTCTTCGGAGTCTACAGGTTAAAGCGGATCTTTCTTCAGGATATCATCCACAAACTAATGGGCAGTCAGAACGCACGATTCAGACTTTGGAGCAATATCTTCGCTGCTTCATCAGTTACCAACAGGACAATTGGTTGGACCTTCTTCCAATGACGGAGTTTGCTTACAACAACTCCGTTCACGTATTTATAGGCCAGAGACCTTTCTTTGCTCTTATAGGCTACCATCCACGTTTTGACTTTGCTCCTCCTGCTTCTCCTTCTTCTGCTGCTACAGTACAGGATCGTCTCCAGCATCTTCATCAGGTACAAGAGGATCTTCGGGTTCATCTTCAGCAGGCACAGGAATGGTACAAGCATCATGCTGATGCTCATTGTTAGCCGGCACCTGCATACAAGATTGGTGATCTTGTGTGGCTTCTTTGTTGATATATTCACACCAACAGGCCTTCTTTTAAGTTGGATTTTCAACGATTGGCCCTTACAGGATTGCGGCGAGGTCAATCATGTAGCTTTTAGACTCAAGTTACCATCTACGGTGAAACTTCATCTTGTGTTTCATACATCTTTATTGGAGCCGTATGATCCTTCTCTCTTCCTGGTCGTGCTTCTTTCCCCCCCCCCCCCTCTCCTGTGATCATTAACGATGAACCTGAGTACGAAGTTGCAGTCATCCTTGATTCTCGTCTTCATTGCCACCAACTTCAATACTTGGTGGATTGGAAAGGTTATTTACCTATCGATCGCACTTGGGAACCTGCATCCAACTTACTCCATGCTTCTTTCAAAGTTGCTGCTTTTCATCGGTATTATCTGCTAAACTAGGTCCCAAGACTCGTGGAACTCGTCCTTAGGGAGGAGGTGCTGTCACGACCCAATACATGATGTAAGATTCCAGATACAGGATACTGGATGCAAGATATTCCTACAGGATATGCCACAGGATATGCCTAGAGGACATGTGGACTCGTTTTAGCCTCTACATGCACATCACCACTTTTAGATGTATGCAGCCACTTTTAGCACTCATGCCTAGATTAGCTCTTGGAGTTGTGAGCATAAAAGCTTCGACCTAATTGTTGTACAATCAATTATTATCAACACCAGTCTTTCTATGATCAATCTTGTCTTGTTCGTGTCTTGCTCCTTGCCTCCTGCTCTTGTCTTGTTCTTGGATCCTGTCCTGCGCCTTGTATTGCTCTTGAGTTCCTAGTTCCTGTCCTGCTCCCTATCCTGCTCCTGAGTCAAGCCTTCTGGTTCTTGAAATCCTGCTCCCTTCCTAGTTCCTGGATCGTGGCTTAACAGTGGTAGTGGGGATCCTACGGCCAGGGGAATCGCGTGTATGGGTTCCAGCGTCCCATACCCTAGTGATTCCTTGTCCGGAAAGGGGCTACCCTCCGCATGTTCCTCTGTTGAGTCCTGTTCCTTTGTCGTCGCTTGTTCCTCTGTTGACTTTGAGGGTTCTGGCTGTTCCCTCATTTGGGGTGGTGGTGGTGCTCTAACTATCGTTCAGCCGAATGAGCCTGTGGTCATAATAGCAATATGGCCAGCCGTGGAGCCTTTGCTCAATGCCGGTTTGAACTTCGTGAATTCCACTGGTTAGAGCCGAAACCAGGTACTACTTAAGGCAATCAGCCCAATTTACTGCGACTCCTTCCCATGCCCTGAAAAGACCGTTCGCCAATCGCTTGGTGATCCGACTCCTTGTTCCTCCCATAAGCATGAAGCCACTATGTTACAAATTCGGTTGCTTCCTCCTTTTTGCTTGTATGCCTTTAGTCCATGAGTTCCTGTGGTGGCGGGTTGTTGAACCTCCGTGTTCGAGCATTCCCCTAGGGCTAGGCCGTCCCCTGGTAGTCGAAAAACTAGCACTAGTTCGTTGAACATAATGCGGAAGACTACGCTCCCATCCATGCAGAATTGTATTCCCCTACGCCCGGTTTGACTAGCTACTAGTTCCACTGACTGGAGGAATTGTCTGGCCTTCTCAGTGAATCCTGGGTCCTCCACTTCTCCCCACGGAAGGTCATGAATTCGTCCAACTGCAACTGCCTCCTAACTCGTCGATGTCAGGTTGCTTGATTAATTCCTTGAACTTGGAGTGCCTAGGCGACACTAGCTTCGCTGATCATTCCTGGCCCTCGATGAACACTCGAATTTTTCTATTACCACTGGCCGATTCCTCTCCATCCACCCTATGGTCATGGTAGTGGAAGTGTGGCATTGTACACCTCCTTCCTGAGCCTAGGTGTCATGGCAGTCCTTGTGGCGTCCTCCGAGGTGACTAGCGCGTCTATCCCTGCACCTAGATACGCAATGATGGCCGCCTGACCATCATTGCCTTTGTAGTACGTGCCTCATGCATGCGGTCCAGCCTCGTGGACCATGTGATCCTATGAGCTGGCCACACGTGCGTTTGGAGATCCTGTTCCCGACCACTCCGTCTTCCTTGTTGCATCGCCTCGTGGTTCAATTGCTCTGCCCCGGGATCTGGGTGACCAGTGCAGCTACTATCGGCTGCCCATCGTGGTACTTGTCCGTTATAGTTGACTGTGGTGGTTTCGACGGTGCCTAGTGGGGCCCATCCTGGCTCTAACTACACAGCTTTACCTGTTGATCCCTTCCTGCCACTTCTTCCCCACACTGGCCCCGCGCGTCCCCGTCTGGGATTTCGCGTCCTACTTCTACTAGGGAGGGTCTATGCCGGAGCTTCTCCCCCCCACTTCTAGGGCTGATCTCTGATCGGCCGCAGTAGTGGGTACTTACCGTTGGGGCTAGGTCCGATAGAGGGCTGTTAATCCCTCCCGATCTCGGCTTTGAGGCAGCTTTGCTTAATTGGAGCAACCGTTTGACTGGGGTATGTCCAATTGGACCCTCCGGAATCGTCCTGGTGGTTGGTGAACCAATGTTCCGGTGCTGGATAGTTTTGGGCTTCGGTTGCTCCCCCTTCGATCCTTGGTTTGTTCACGTTGAGCTGCCTCTAATGATAGGCCTCTTGCCTAGTGTGACCCAATCCCAAGGGTCAGCCTACATGGGTCACTTTTGTGCCCTCATTCCATCCTCCACGCCTGCTGAGCTCTGGTTGACGGTGGTCAGACACTGTTAAACGGCCAGCTGGCGCGGATGCCAGCTAGCGTGGACGAGCGAATGGGACGAAGCACTGAATAAGGGAGGTACTCCAGGTACAAATGATAGCGACCGATGTTAGGCGGTGGCGTAACTAAGCGTAGATCCAATTGTCCGGACCAACTACCCAAGGTACGAAGGACAACACGCGTGAGGGAGGCGCATAAATGTGACAGGCCAGACTCTATCACCAGGCGGCAGACCAATAGGAAGGTGCCACCTATACCTAGGGCCTAGCGTTAGGTAACCCACTATATAAGCAGGAAGGTTGGTAGTGGGTCGGGGTCTTTAGGAGTCAAGTCTAGGTCTTATATCTTGCTCCTCTATCGAAGATAGTTTGTACTGGACAGTCAATATATATATCCATTTTCCTTCTGTTCACCTTACAAGCGGGTGTTCCCCGCTTGCCCTACTCCTGGGCCCAGCAACACTCCCTGCCAAGGCATGCAGTAGAACTCCCCTACCCTCGCGGCGTCCAGGTAGAGGCCATCCAATACCTTCCCTTACCCGGATGGGCGACTTCGCCCAACTGTAACCTATGATGCAGAGTGGGATGGATGGTAAGACGACGAAAGCCCTCCCGCTCTTGATGTAGGTGAAAGTGACAGCCATGAAGAGCCCCCACACCAAAGAGCAGAACCAATGTTTGACGAGTACCCCCGAAGAAGCAATCAAAGAGGTTTTCCTCATCCAATGTGGTGTCATTCGCCCCCTCTGCATTCGATTTGTCCTGCGTCTTCTTTTCTTGGCGTCTTTCAACTTTCCGCTTCTCAACCTTCTTGGCGTACCGGAGTAGTTTGTTGAACATCCGGTCGTCATCTAAGCTGAGCCACTTGTGGATCTCTGGCCGCAGTCCCTTTCGGTACCACAATTTCTTGGTCAAGTTAATTGGGCGTCTCTTAGCCGGGCGATATACCCAGCATGTGAACCATGTATTCGTCAACCGACTCTACCACTTTCTGTTTCAAGCTCGTTAGCTTGTGGATCACCTTCTCTTCACTTTTTTCCTCCCTGAAGGTATCCAGAAACCCCTTCGTGCAGTTTCCCAGTAGGCTCCTTCGTTTGCCACGGAATCGCATCCACCAGGTGTGTGCCTTCTTGTCCAGAGTGCATGCGAAGGCACTCAACTTCTTATGATTGTCAGTTACACTCCGAAGTTCGCACACCTATTCGAACTTGTGTACGTGTTGGTCTGCGTCTTCCCCCCTCGCTCCATGGAATGCAGGTAAGGGCACTGTTACGGTGCTCTCCTACATTCGATTGAGCGCACGGGCTAATAAGGTAACCGGGTCGGTTCCCATGGCATCTCGTTGTGCCTGAAAAGTGTTCCGATCCGGACCCTCTGCTTTGGACGTGGTGTAGTCCACGTCCCGGTATCCTGCGGGTACCTTTCTCCTTCCTCGCAGCCCTGTCCTCCGTTGAGGGTGGGTGACAAGGATGGGCTCCTCCCGGCTGTCCCTCGGGGCCCCCCGCAGCGGGACCAACCTAACAGCTGGTGGTGCGGCTTATCTTGGCTGGACGGTATTCCCTCCTCCAGCGAGTAGTTTTGTAGGACCGTGCACGGAATCTCCCTGCGATGTCTAGACGGTCGTGATCGATGGGGCGATTCCTCCTCGCCCCGAGATGTTATCCCCCCGTCTGGTGATGGTTGCGGCTCTGCCGTGTGCCCTGGAGGATTTCCCTTGCGGGGCCGTTGCGATACTAGTCGCTCAGGCGAATCTCTCCTGCCCTTGGATGAATTCTTCTCATCCCTTCTCCAAAGTGGCCACTATGCAGCCCTTCTTTCTGGCGCCTCCTAGTCTGTCAGCTCGTAGATGTCTAGTCGCCTCTGCGCTGGTGGTCGTCCCATGTGTACCCTGGCCTTCCGAAGCCTTGGGTTCTCATCCTGGTAACCCCTAGCCTGCTGCGTTGTCTGATCGACTGAACTCTTGGGTAGAGGTTGCCTTGTTAGCAATCGATGCCCCTCCCTACGGGGGCCTTCCGGATGAGGCTCTTCCTCCCCTCTTTCCGAGCAAACACGGGCCTCCCGCACCACCCTTGTGGGTGACAATGGCCCTGGGTTTCCTACCTTACGTCCATCGTGGTGCTGGTCACGCTGGGCTTCCAGCTCACGTCCCCGTCACTATCCGTGTTGCTTTCACCCCCTCGGGATTCCTGCCTTCGACGCAGGCCTGCCCTTTCCTGGGATTGTTCTATGCGAGGTTTCCTCCTTCAGGGGTACTCGTCAAACACTAGTTCTGCTCTTTGGTGTGGGGGCTCTTCGTGGCCGTCACTTTCACCTACGTCAAGAGGCGGAGGCTTTCGTCGTCTTGCCATCCATCCCACTTTGCATCATAGGTTACTGTTGGGCGAAGTCGCGCGTCCAGGTGCTGCTCATACCCGCATGCTGCCATGCCTGGACTATCGTCCGGACATGCTGCAGTTCCTTCATATCCTTCTTTGTCGTCGGCGGCGTGCAATCGCCTCTGCCTCTGGTGTGCCGGGTTTATCGTTGCTCGAAGATTCGGCCATGTAGCATTTTTGTCGTTCCCTTGGGTAGGTGAGGTAGGGGCCAATTGCGGCAACCGAGGTGCCTCGCCGCCTTCCATCAACCTCCCTCGGCCGGCCGTTGCATCCTCCTGGCTAGCTGTTGTTCGCTAATCTTGATTTGTTTGAATGAGTTAATCCCAGTTCTTCTTCGGGCCACTACTCTACTTGCTACAGTGAACTCCATTTGTATGTACTATGTATCCTTCTGTGGTCACCACAAATGGTCGTCGGGGACTTTGTAGGCCATATGTGGTGCTTCTTAAGAAGTTGCAATGGTTGCCAACGCTGTTGAGAGCGTCCAGCTTCGGGGTTCGGTCCGGCAAGCCGGGCCTTAACCTAGGAGTAAGGGAAGGTATTGGATGGCCTCTACCCGGACGCCGCGAGGCCCGAGTATAGGTAGGGGAGTTCTACTGCAGTGCCTTAGCAGGGAGTGTTGCTGGGCCCAGGAGTAGGGCAAGCAGGGAACGCTCGCTTGTAAGGTGAACAAAAGGAAAATGGATATATATATATATTGATTGTCCGAGTACAAACTATCTCCGACAAAGGAGCAAGATATAAGACGCAGACTTGACTCCTAAAAGACCCCGACCCACTACCAGCCTTCCTACTTATATAGTGGGTTACCTAACGCTAAGCCCTAGGTACAGGTGGCACCTTCCTATTGGTCTGCCGCCTGGTGATAGAGTCCGGCCTGTCACATTTATGCGCCTCCCCACGTGTGCTGTCCTTCGTACCCTGAGTAGTTGGTCCGGACGATCGGATCTACGCCTGGTTACACCATCGCCTGACAGCAGTCACTATCAATTCGTACTTGGAGTACCTCCCTTATCTGGTGCTTTGTCCTGTTCGCTCGTCCGTGCTAGTTGGCGTTCGCGCTAGCTGGTCGTCTGACGGTGTCTAACCACCATTAACCAATTGCCTTGTTGGCATTCAATTCCCCTCCCTATGGGGGCCTTCCAAATGAGGCTCTTCCTCCCCTCTTTCCAGGTAGCCACGGGCCCCCGCGACACCTTGGTGGGTGAC
This sequence comes from Selaginella tamariscina, assembly GCA_003024785.1. Classification (NCBI taxonomy): domain Eukaryota; kingdom Viridiplantae; phylum Streptophyta; class Lycopodiopsida; order Selaginellales; family Selaginellaceae; genus Selaginella; species Selaginella tamariscina. The sequence continues at coordinate 1,292,401 of PUQB01000006.1, forward strand.
AATGGCCCTGGGTTTCCTACCTTACGTCCGTCGTGGCACTGGCCACGCTGGACTTTCAGCTCACGTCCCCCATCATTATTCGTGTTTCTTTCACTCCCTCGGGATTCCTGCCTCCATCGCAGGCCTGGCCTTTCCTGGGTTGTCCTGTGCAAGGCTTCCTCCTTCGGGGGTACTCGTCGAACACGGGTTCTACTCTTTGGTGTGGGGGCTCATCGTGGCCGTCACTTTTGCCTATGTCAAGAGGCAGAGGGCTTTCATCTTCTTGCCATCCATCCCATTCCGCATCGTAGGTTATTGTTGGGCAAATCGCCCGTCCGGGTGCTGTTCATACCCACATGCTGCTGTGCCTAGACTGACGTCTAGACGTGCTGTGGTTCCTTCATATCCTTCTTCATCATCAACGGCGTGCGACTGCCTCTGCCGTTGGTGTGCTGGGTCTACCGCTGCTCGGAGATTCGACCATGTGGTAGATGAGGCAGGGGCCGATTGCAGCAACTGAGGTGCCTCACCGCCTTCCATCATCCTCAGCCGGCCCGTCGCATCCTCCTGGCCAGCTGTTGCTCGTCAATCTCTATTTATTCGAACAAGTTAATCCCGGCTCTCCTTCGGGCCGCAACTCTACTTGCTATAGTGAACTTCATCTGTGTGTATTATCTATCCCTCTGTGGTCGCCACAAATGGTCGTTGGGGACTCCGCAGGCCAAATGTGGTGCTTCTCAGGAAACTACAGTGGTCGCCAGGACGCTATGGAGAGCATCCAACTCCGGGGTCCAAACCGGCATGCTGGCCTTACCTCGGAAGTGGTGGAAGGTGCTGGATGGCCTCTACCCAGACGCCACGAGGGTCCATGTACAAGGTAGGGGGAGTTTTACTACGTGTGGTTTGGTAGGGAGTGCTGTTGAGCCCAGGAGTAGGACAAGTGGGGAACACCCGCTTGTAAGGTGAATAAAAGGAATATGGATATATTATATTGCCTATCCGAGTACAAACTATCTCTGACAGAGGAGCAAGATATAAGACGCAGACTTCACTCCTAAAGACCCCGGCCCACTACCCACCTTCCTGCTTATATAGTGGGTTGCCTAACGCTAGGCCTAGGTACAGGTGGCACCTTCCTACTGGTCTGTCGCCTGGTGACAGAGTCTTGCCTGTCACATTTATAGCCTCCCTCACGCGTGTTGTCCTACGTACCCTGGGTAGTTGGTCTGGACGATCGGATCTACGCCTGGTTATGTCGCCGCCTGACATCAGTCGCTATCAGTTCGTACCTAAGGTACCTCTCTTATCTGATGTTTCATCCCATCGCTTGTCTGCGCCAGCTGGCCATTTGACGGTGTCTGACCACCATCAACCAGTTTGCAGGACTCGTGTGGTACAGGATTGTCATGATACCCCGGCTACAGGTCATTTTGGTATGGCCAAGACAGTTGAGTTGGTGACTCGCAACTATTGATGGCCTGAGTTGTGAGGTTCTGTGGAAAGGTTTGTACATAGAGTTGACACCTACAAAAGGTCAAAGATGCCTCCATCACGTGCCCTCTGGTCTTCTTCGTCCTCTTCCTGTTCCTTTTGCTCCTTGGAGATCCATTTCTGATGATTTTTTCCTTACAAATCTTCCTCCTTGGTAGTTTGATCCGCCAAAACTTGGACAGAGAATTCATGTCCAGTTTTGGCGAGAGCTCCTCCGAAGTCTACAAGTTAAAGCGAATCTTTCTTCAAAATATCATCCACAAACTGATGGGGCAATCAGAACGCACGATTCAGACCTTGAGCAATATCTTCGCTGCTTCATCAGACCACAGGACAACTAGTTGGACCTTCTTCCAATGGTTGAGTTTGTTTTACAACAACTCTGTTTATGCATCTACAGGCAAGACACCTTTCTTCACTCTCACAGGTTACCATCCATGTTTTGACTTTGCTACTCTGCTTCTCCTTCTTCCGCTCCTGCAGTACAGGATCGTCTCCAGCATCTTCGTTAGGTACAGTATGATCTCCGGGTTTATCTTCAGCAGGCACAGGAACGGTACAAGGGTGTATGCTGATGCTCATTATCAGTCGGCACCTGCATACAAGATTGGTGATCTCGTGTGGCTTCTTTCGTCGGCATATTCGCACCAATAGGCCTTCTTCTAAGTTGATTTTCAATGATTGGCCCTTACAGGATTGCAGCTGAGGTTAATCTTGTAGCTTTCCGACTCGAATTACCATCTACGGTGAAACTTCATCTTGTGTTTCACACCTCCTTGTTGGAGCCATATCATCCTTTTTCTCTTCCTAGTCATGTTCTTCTCCTCCCCCTCCTATAGTCATTGATGATGAACCTAAGTACGAAGTTGCAGCCATCCTTGATTCTTGTCTTCATCGCTGCTAACTTCAATACTTGGTGGATTGAAAGGTTATTTACCTACCGATCGCACTTGGGAACCTGCATCCAACTTTTCCATGCTTCTTTTAAAGTTGCTGCCTTCCATCGACATTATCCTGCTAAACCAAGTCTTAAGACTCGTGGAACTCGTCCTTAGGGAGGAGGTGCTGTCACGACCTGATACAGGATACGGGATACAGGATGTAGGATATGGATACAGAACAGGATATTCCTATAGGATATGCTTATAGGATATTCCTATAGGATATGCCTACAGGATATGCTTACAGGATATGCTACAGGATATACTTACAGGATAAGGATCATCTTTTACTCATGACTAGATTAGGCTCATGACAGATTAGCTCTTGGAGTTGTGAGCATAAAGCTCCGACCTAATTGTTGTACAATCAGTTACTATCAACACCAATCATTCTACGATTATTCTTGTTCCTTATTTTTGTCTTGTTCTTGTCTTGCTCCTTGCCTCCTGCTCTTGTCTTGCTTGTAGTTCCTATCCTGCTCTATTCTTGTCCTACTCCTTGTCCTATCCCTTGTCCTGCTCTTGAGTCAAGCTTTCTTGTTTTTGAAATTCTGCTCTCTTTTTTGTTCTTGGATCGTGGCTTGACATTCAAGACAAAACTGACCCTTTGCTATATTTGATATGACCAAATAATGATCAATATTGAACATATAATTTTATATCGATTAGTCTAACTCGTTGATTGAATTTGGATGTAACAAAGATGAGTGAAATAAAGATCAATTTTGACAAAGGTTTCCAAAATTATAATAATATAGCAAGGAAAGTTCTTGTCCAAATCAAAAGTTGGAAGGCTAAAATAAACTTGGTTGTCTTGAATATAACGGGGTCCGATTTTGTATTGGGTATAGAATTTTTTATAAACATGTAGTTGAAATGAGGGGGTCTGGGGATAATTGAATCACTCTAGCAGTAGACAAAGGGGATGTTAGAAAAATGAAGCTTAAGATGGAAATGTTAACTGATAAGGATTGAAATCGTATTTCTTTACCTTAACTCAGTTGCATAAGGCAGTTAGACATCAGGAACGTGAAGTCAAATTAGGAAATGGTTAAGAATCTGTTCCCAATACTATTTTGGAAGTCTTAAACATGTTTAAGGAATATTGCTAGAAGACTTACCACCTGAGCTACTCCACGTTGAGGTGTGAATCACATGATAAAGATTCTGCCAAGTTCGTCTACACCGGCAAGAGCCCCTTATTGGTTAAATCCTTGAGAATTGATGGAATTGAAGAGACAACTGATGAAATTGATTGGTTGAGAACATATTTGGCCTAGCTGATCCCCGTATGGCATGTCGATCTTATTTGTAATGAAAAAGATGGTACGATGTAGATGTGTGTGGATTATCGAGCATTGAATGTAATAATTATTAAAAATAAGTATCCTCTTTTCGTGAGTGGATGACTTATTTAATAAGCTATCAAAGAGAAGTATTTTCAAAAATAAACTTGAGATTTGGGTACCACTAAATTAGGGTAGTAGAGAATGATATTGAAAAAACCACTTTTTGAACACGTTATGAATCATTCGAATTTTAGTCTTGCCATTCGAATTGTGCAATGCTCCAGCAACTTTTTGCACAATAATGGATGATGTGTTTAGAGACTATCTAGGTGAGTTTGTAGTGGTGTATATTGATGATATTTTGGTCTTTAGTTTGACATTGAGGAACATGTAGAACACTTGAAAAAGGTGTTTCAGATATTGAGGAAGAACCAGTTGTATGCTAAAGAAATCAAGTGCGTGTTTGGTCAAACTAAGATAGACTTCTTGGGACACTCAATCTCAAGTGGGAAAGTTGTTATAGATTCAAAGAAAGTTCAAGCTATTACAGAGTGGACACTTTTGAAGACGTGCAGAAGTTAGATCATTTCTTTGGTTTGACAGGTTATTACCGTAGGTTCATAAAAGATTACTCAAGATAGCAGCCCCATTAACAAATCTTATGAAGAACATTCCATGGCATTGGACTCCAGAGTGCTAGTAGTTGTCAATTTTTAAAGATCCATTTGAGATGGAGTGTAATGCTTCAAACTTTGCAATTGATGGTGTTATTGCAGCATAAAAAACATCCAATGTCCTTTTTCTCGAAGAAGTTGGATGTTACACAAATTCAATGGCTTATTCACAAAAAGAAATGTATGCTATGTTGTTTCCTTGGAGTATTGGCATTATTATTTTTTAAGTCATGGCACTATGGTTTGGACAAATATATAACTTTAAAGTACTTTGAAACGCAGTCAAATTATCATCGAAGTATGCTATATGGCAGTAGAAGTTAGCTTAATTTCAGTTTGAAATCAGACATAAAGCTAAAAAAGACAATGTGGTAGCTGATGCACTCAGTAGGAAGGATCATCTTCATATTATGTCTGTACTAGTGTCAACTTTGGTGAATGAATTTGTGACGGCATATCTTCAAGATAAATTTGTTAAGGAGGCTTTGAACCTGGTAATAAAGAGGAAACATGTTCATCAATTACGAAGAAATGGTAAGAATTTTTAGGTTCAAAAGAAAGCTTGTTATTCTCCTATCAATGCAAGCTAAGCTTGTGTTGTCAAGGTCATTGTGCCGCCCTAACTTCCACATGACAGGAGTACGTCCCACCTTCATGTTAGCCTACCTTTATCGTTAATAAGATTTCGCCCTTGTGACCAGGTACGTCACACCCAAGAAGTTAGCCAATTCTTTGGTATGTTCACCCGCTTGCAAGCTTGGAAAGGATTACCCGAGTTCATGTTTCATAAGGATAGTAGTTGAGGCCTTGCTCCAGTTGCCTCACCCCATGCCAAGTTAGGAACGATACTTGCAACTTGTTGAGATATCCAGCGTGGAGTCCAAGCTTTGACAAATAACCATATATATCTTAGGCCATATACACTTATGGAGAACTACTATATATAGTTATAAAGTACATATAAATAGTATTCAGAAATACAAAAACATAGGTTAGTTGATATTCAACTCGGCTCGTGCTTTAACAGCTTTTCACAACATGGTATCTGAGCCAAGAACAACAACATTTCAAGGGTCATAGGAAGCAGTGAGTGCAATTTGTAGAACGTTATATCCTCAAGAACGGTTAGTCAGTGACAGACGTACTTGAGAACATGACGACAAGCCACAAATCAATCCCAACTCCAGTCTTTGATGGGCACGACTTTGAGAACTGGCAACAGGAAATCTATTTGTTATGATGCATGACAATTGTCTATAAATTTGCAAATGGTAGTGAGGTGAAACCTTAGACGAACCCAAAAGATTGGTAGGTTCAACATGACAAAGCATTGTCACTAATGGGGATTGGGCTTGGTAGACATCACCACCATCACCTGGATCTAAGCAAGTCATCTTCCGAGAACTGGACAGAGTTGAAGGCAATTTTTGGCAATTAGGCACGGAAGGAGAGATCCGTGATAACGCTCAAAGGAAAGTTTTCTAAGCTCGAGTTTGGTCCAACAGAACTGACTCTTAAGACGACATTGGAGAATACATCAGGGATGTCTTATCAAGAGATTCAAGCTGCAGTCATCAACCATGATCTAGATCCTCAAGCAGACATAACTAGCGGTATGGTGGGACAATCTTAAGTCCTCTTCACTTCGAGCCAATTCAAGAAGAAAACCAACTTCAATCCACAATCAGTGAGGAGTGGGAGCAGTGCTTCACACTATAAAGGTAGCAGTAGCACAAATAGGTAGGACATTGCACTGTCAAAGCTTGGATCGTGCAACTACTGCAAGAAGATGGGGCATTTTGCCAAGAGCTGTCTAGACAAGGCAGCAGGAAAACCATGAGCAAGCGAACTGAAGAACAAGGGCAATCAAAGGATGTCCCTCATGGTAACATCTAACCTCAGCCCTTTCAAGGAAGAAAATATCCTTTGGTTGGACAGTTGTGCCAATGTTCACTATACTCTAATATTTGCCACTTTTAAGACATATCAAGCAATCCCAGTGGGAGGATTCTACAAGGGAGATCATCGACCATTGAGCATTGCGGGAGTCAAGACAATAGAGATTCAACTCCAGAGCAGTGAGATTGTTGACCTTTGACAGGTTCATATGTCCCCACACTCAACAAAACTCTTATCTCGGTCGGGAAGATAGCAGATGCTGGTTGGAAAGGTCAGATCAATAAGGACAAGATCACTTACACTGACTAGCAAGGAACCATAGTAGCACGTGGCTAGAGACAGGCTGGGAACTATAGGCTAGACGCCACATTGATGATATCCAAGAAGAAAATCTTCTCCACAACTCTTCAACGATGGCATCAACGATTGGAACATGCAAACAAGGCAGTGATTTGAGCTGTAGCTTGGGACCAGGATCAGCTTTCAGACTTTCAGGTACTTGGAAACAACCTTGAGTTCTGTAAGGCATGTTGTTTTGGAAGACAACATAGGCAGTCGTTCCCCAGTAAGGGCATTTGTTATAAGACCACTCAACCTCTAGAATTAGTGCACATAGATGTGTGTGGACCAATGCATGTTTAATCATTGAACAGAAGGAGGTATTTTGTGATGTTTATAGATGATTATACTCGTTACACAGTGGTGAAATTCTTGATTAACAAATCAAAGGTAGCAAAAATGTTTCGGCTATATAAGATTGCTACAGAAAATTTGTGATAGAATTTGAAGATCCGCGTACTTAGGAGTGATAGAGGTGGTGAGTATCAAGCAAGTGTGCTCAAGAAGCTATGTGAAGAATCTGGGATTCAATCGCAGTTTACAGCCCCATACTCAGCTCAGCAAATGGAGTGGCAGAGAGAATGAATTGGACTCTAGTGAATATGCGAGGCATAGTCAGGTTCTGTCTCACATATTCAGCTAGTGGGAGCTCTACAGAAGATCACATGGTAATGGATCTAGTGGGTTTCACATATTCAGATTGGGCAAGAAACAGGGAGACCAGGAAGGCCACTTCAGGATATGTGTTTCTTCTGGATGATGGGCTTATCAATTGGATGAGCAGACTGTAGCAAGTGATTGCACTCTCCTCGATAGAGGCCGAGTACATTTCAGCAACACAGGCGGCCAAGGAAGCAACGTGGTTGATGAAGTTACTAAAGGACATGGGGATTTCATTTCCAAGGTTGATCACAATATACTATGACAGCACCAATGCCATAGCTACTTCAGAGAACCCCAGACACCATGACAAAGTCAAGCATGTTGATGTGAAGTACCACTTCATTTGACAAGAGGTTGGTTGACGACAGTTTGACACTGTCAAACTGCCAGCCGGCGTAGACGAGCGACGAGACGAAGTACCGGATAAGAAGGTATCATAGGCACGGACTGATGGTGACCGATGTCAGGCGGCGGCATAATCGGGCGTAGATCCGATCGTCTGGACCAACTACCCAGGGTACGGAAGACAACACGTGTGAGGGAGGCGCATAAATGAGATAGATAGGACTTTGTCACAGGGCGGCAGACCAGTAGAAAAGTGCCACCTGTACCTAGAGTCTAACATTAAGTAACCCACTATATAAGCTGGAAGGCTGGTAGTGGGTCGAGGTCTTTTTGGGAGTCAGGTATGCGTCTTGTATCTTGCTCCCCTATCAGAGATAGTTGTACTCAAGCAGGCATTATAAATATATCCATACTCCTTCTATTCACCTTACAAGTGGGGATTCCCTGCTTGTCCCACTCCTAGGCTGAGCAACGCTCTCTGCCAAACCACCACAATGGGGCACTAGAAGAACTCCCTCTACCCTGTACACGGACCCTTGCGGCGTCGAGGTAGAGGCCATTCAACACCTTCCATTATTTCTGAGGTAAGGCCGACTTGCTGGTCCGGACCCCCGAAGTTGGACGCTATCCACAGCGTCCTGGCGACAAGAAGTACCACACCTGGCCTACGGAGTCCCCGACGACCATTTGTGGCGACCACAAAGGGATAAATAGTACACACGAATGGAGTTCATTGTAGCAAGCAGAGATGTAGCCCGAAGGAGAGTTGGGATTAACTTATTCGAACAACTAGAGATAAGCGAGCACCAGCTGGCTAGGCAAATGTGATGGGGGTTGATGGAAGGCAGCGAGGCACCTTAGTTGCCGCAATCGGCTCCTGCCTCACCTACCTGAGGGAATGACGTAAATACCACATGGCCGAATCTTCGAGCAGCGGTAAACTCGGCACACCAGTGGCAAAGGCAGTCGCGTGCTGCCGATGATGAAGAAGGATATGAAGAAACCATAGCACATCCGGACGGTAGTCCAGGCATAGCAGCATGCGAGAATGAGCAGCACTCGGATGGGTGACTTCGCCTGACAATGACCTACGATGCAGAGTGGGATGGATGGCAAGACAATGGAAGCCCTCCACCTCTAGACATAGGCGAAAGTGACGGCCATGATGAGCCCCCACACCAAAGAGCAGAACCTGTGCTCGACGAGTATCCCGAAGGAGGAAACCCGCACAGGAGAACCCCAAGTCCTGTGGCGGAGGCTGGAATCTTGAGGTGGAGAAAGCAACACGGATACGATGGGGGACATGAGCCGGAGGTCCAGCGTGGACAGCGCCACGACGAACGTAAGGTAAGAAACCCAGGACCGCCGTCACCCACCAGGGTAAGGCGGGGGCCCGTGGCTGCCCGAAAAGAGGGAGGAAGAGCCTCATCTGGAAGGCCCCCATAGGGAGGGGCATCGATTGCCAATAAAGCAACCTCTGCACTAGGAGTTCAGCCGATCGGACGATACAATAGGCCAGGGTGGTTACTAGGATGAGAACCTAAGGCCTTGGAAGGCCGGGGTACACATGGGACAACCACCTGCACAAAGGCGACTGGACGTCAATGAGCTGATGGACTGGGAGGAGGCACTAGTAAGGGGGGCCGCACATGGCCACTCCGGACAAGGGACGAGGGGATTCCATCCAGGGGAGGGGAGATTCGCCCGAGTGACCAGCACCGTACCAGCTCCGCGAGGGAAATCCGCCAAGGCACACGGCAAAGTCGCAACCATCACTAGATGAGGAGATACCGTCTCGGGGCGAGGAGGATTCACCCCATCAATCACGATCGTCTAGACGCTGCGAGGGAATTCCACGCACGGTCCTACAAAACCACTCACTGGATGAGGGAATACCGTCCAACCAAGGTAAGCCGCACCACCAACCGTCATGTTGGTCCCGCGGAGAGGGCCCCCGGGACAGTCGGGAGGAGCCCATCCTCATTACCCACCCTCAACAGGAGGGCATGGCTGCGATGGAGGAGGAAGATACTTGCAGAATATCAGGACGTCGACTACACCACGTCTGAAGTGGAGGGTCTAGATCGGAGCACTTCTCAGGCTCAACGTGACGCCATGGGAATCAACTCGGTTACATTACTAGCCCGTGCACTCAATCGGATGCAGGAGAGCACTGTAACAGTGCGCTTACCTGCATTTTGTGGAGCAAAGGGGGAAGACGCAGACCAACATGTACACAAGTTCGAACATGTGTGCAAACTTTGGAGCATAATCGACAATCACAAGAAGCTGAGTGCATTTGCATGCACTTTGGACAAGAAGGCACATGCCTGGTGGATGCGTTTCCACAAGGTAAACGAAAGAGCTCGCTAAGAAATCGCACGGAGGGCGTTCTTGGATACCTTCCGAGAGGAAAAGAGTGAAGAAGAGGTGATACACAAGCTAACAAGCTTGAAGCAAAAAGCGAGAGAGTCAGTCGACGAATACACGGTCAGCATGCTGGGGTACGTTGCCCTGCTAAGGGATGCCCTAGTCAACTTAACCAAGAAAATGTGGTACTAAAAGGGACTGCGACCGGAGATCCGCAAGTGGATCAGCTTAGATGACGACCGGACATTTGACAAACTACTTCAGTACGCCAAGAAGGCTGAGAAGTGGGAAGCCAAAAGACGCCAGGAAAGGAAGGCGTAGGACAAATCGGACACGGAGGGGGCGAACGACATCACCTCTGATGAGGAAAACCTCTCCGATGTTCAAAAGCCGGCCATAAGGGAGAGACGGTCGGGAGCCAAGGGGCACATGCAGTTACAGCACGGGGAGGCCCAACGAGGGACCACACAGAAGGAAGACTTAACCACGACACTGGCTCAAATGGGATACATCGCACGCGAAGACAATTATTGTCGGGTATGTAACATTTGCGGGTCCCACAACATGGACAATTGCTATCGGTTGGCCGAGATCCTGAGCAATAGGCTACCACAAGCGGCCGCATTGACAGTAGAACGAAAGGCCAGAGGAGATGCAGATAGCTGAAGGAGTTACGGCCATAGGACAGAGCGGGACAATCAACCTTATAGGAGATCCCTTTTTGGAGACCGGAATCGTAAGTCCCGTTCCCACAAGCGACAATCATACCAACCCAAATATGGCGACAGAGAGAGACGGCTGGAACGCAAGGAGATGATGTGCGCACTTTGCGGAGACCCACACCTGCTTTACCGATGTTCATGGGTATCATTAATCAAACCGATACTAGAGGCGCAAGCAACAGGCGTCACCAGGATGGATAATAGGCAGATTCCTACTAGCCCAATGCCAACCCCCACACCACAAGTAAACCAAGTAACGGTCGTACTACCAGGGCAGGACATCGAGACCAGCATAGTGCCGCATGCTCCCTTGGCGGACAAAACAGGGAAACCACAAGGGAGCAGAACCAAGGGAACGCGAAGGCACACAAAGAGGAGCCAGGCAACAAAACCCCCAATGTCAAAGTAGTGGGTAAGGAAGCAAACCGAAGAACCGACTGCCTCGGGACCCGTGGAGCCTAGCCAAGGCCAAGAACCATTGAGAAAGGCAAGGAGACGGTGATGCCGCACCTTCAGAAGGAGAGAGGCCCAGACGTTGACGGGATAGGAAGTGTTGTTGATCCCAGCCACATGATGGGGAAACGGGCACAACCGGTAGCAAGGCCACCACCAAGAGGCACTGCCGCCACAATGGACTATGTAAACAACGTGCCAACCATTCCGGTTTGCATGGCAAGCCACACAATTAGCGAGGTGATTATAGATGGAGGGTCGGCAGTCAACGTCATATCAGCAAAACTCCATAAGGAGCTGCGGATGCCAACTCCGGAGCCGACCCCCTTCCAAGTACGCATGGCAAATTAGGCAGAGGTGGCACCTAAGGGTATCTTGAGGGAGTAGAAATCAAGGTCCAAACAGTCAAATTTTGGATAAGCATGATGGTCCTAGACATGCACACTAGGGGGGGTTCAACCTACTTCTCGGTCGACTCTGGCTCAGGGGTGCGAAGGTGCAGCATGACTGGGAGCACCAATAAATAAGATTCCAAATCCGGCGGGCGATAAGGTCCGTACCCACAAGCCAAACTCAGGCCCTCGCACAAAAATTCAAGACACTGGAATACTAGGAACCAAGCAGGCGTGGAGGATGGAACAAAGGCACAATGGTAACCCTCGCAACTCTAGAATCGGGCTGTGTCAAGTAGGAGGTCCGTTAGAAGAGGCAGTTCAGCGCAATCAAACCAAGGATCGAAGGGGGGGCAGCTGAAGACAGAGACTATCCAAACACAGTGGGGTGGAAAAATTGGTTCACCGACCACCAAGACGATCCCGAAGGACCCATTTGGACACACCCCAATAGGACGATCGCACCAATCAAACAGGGCCGCCCCAAGCCCGGTATCAACATGGACCGATAGCCCTATATCGGCCTTGGCCCCAACGGCAAGAACCCACTACCATGGACGATCAAAGATCAGCCCTGGAAGTGGGGGGGAAGAAGCTCCGACAAAGACCCTCCCTGGTAGAAGCAGGACGTGAAGTCCCAGATGTGGGATGCACAGGGTTGATATGGGAGGGAGCAGCAAAAGGGGATCAACATGTAAGGCTCTACAGTTAAAGCCAAGATGGGCCCTGCCAGGCACCATCAATACCACAACAGGTGATGCAACGAACAAATACCACAACAGGCAGCCGACAGTAGCTACTCTGGTCACCCAAATGAAGCACAATCCAAGGAACCCCGAGGCAGGGCAAGTAGACCCTGAGGGAACACAACAGGGATGACGGAGTGGCCGAAAGCAGGATCTCCAAACACACGTGCAGCAAGCTCATAGGATCACATGGTTCACGAGGTTGGACCGCATGCGTGAGGCATGTACTACGAAGACAATGATGGTCAGGTGGTGCCATCATTGCATATCTAGGCGCTAGGATGGACGCGCCAGTCACCTCGGAGGATGTCATAAGGACTGCCACGACACCTATACTCGGGAAGGAGGTGTACAGTGCCACACTCCCACTACCATGACCACGGGGTGGACGGAGAGGAATCGGCCGGTGGTAATCAAAGAGATTCACGTGTTCATCAAGGGTCAAGAACGAACAACTAAACTAGTGTCGCCTAGGCACTCCAGGTTTAAGGAATTAATCAGGTGACCCAACGTTCAGCGAGTCAGGAGACAGCTGCGGTTGGACGAATTCTTCGACTTTTTATGGGGAGAAATGAAAGACCAGGATTCGCCGAGAAGGCCAAACAATTCCTCCAATCAGCGAAACTAGTAGCTAGTCAAACCAGAAGCAGGGGGATACAATTCTGCATGGATGGGAGTGCAGTCTTCTGCATTATGTTCGATGAACTAGCAATAGTCTTTCGACTACCAGGGGATGGCCTCACCCTGGGGAATGCTCGAACACAAAGGTTCAATAGCTGGCACCACAGGAAACCCATGGACTACGAGGCATATAAGCAAAGGAGGAAGCATTCGAGTTCATAGCGCTAGTGGCCTTCATGCTATGGGAAGAACAGAGAGTCAGATCACCAGGCGGTTGGCGAACGATCTCTGCAGGGCCTGGGAAGGAGTCGCGGTAAATTGGCTGACTGCCTTAAGCAGTACCTGGTTCTGGTTCTAACCAGTGGAATTCATGGAGTTCGGACCGGTACTGAGCAAAGGCTTCCCACAGCCAGCCATATCGTTATTATGACCACAGGCTCATTCGGCCGGATGACAGTTAGAGCAACACCACCACTCCAAATGAGGGACGAAGAACAGAGAAGGGAAGGTCATCACAGCCGTAGGGAATATCCAGAACCCCCTGGGTTGATAGAGGAACAGGCGAAGGGTAGCCCCTTCCCTGACCAGGAATCACCAAAGCATGGGACATCAGAACCCATACACGCAATTCCCCTGGCTGTAGGATCCCCGCTACCATCGGAATCCCTGACAGAAACACCCGAGCAATCAACCAGACCCGACCAGGGAGGAAAGGGAGGCAAGTTCGAGGACGAGTTAGAAGGCAACTACCATTTCCAAGCCGACGGACGATGGACCTCCACGGCCTATACCGAGCTTGCGGAGGCCTTCTACCAGCTAAAGGAAGCCATGACGGTATATGACAACCTCAATCTCCCAGCAGTGGCGAAGGAACACGATGACATAGTGGCGGAACTCATGGAACGACGACAGGAAGCCCGGAAGGATACCCAAAAAGCTAAGGAACTACTGTGTCAAGGTGTATGTTAACACTAAAAAGGATGAAGGATGCCTAAGAACTCTAGAGCAAGAGGACAGCGAAATTCCGGAGGCTATACAGGGAGTGTGAAACCCCTCCTAGGGCTACTCGATGACGACTGCACACCCGTAGCCAGGCCATAGCAGAGAAGGAAAACAGATACATGAACTTAAATCCCAGTTAGAGCGGAGGAGTGGGGAGCTCGCGGAAGCACAAGCAGAACTGAAGGCGATCAGGAGGAGTTGCGAACAAGGGCTCAACTCGCAAAGGCCAGTACCACACCTACGGCCAGCCAGCCAAGACCCCTACTCAGGGACCATAGGCGAGTAGTACAGTACCATCAAAGGAGCACGGCTCAACCAGGAACCCGAACCCACCACGAATCACCGCTATAGAACTAAGGAGCACGCTCGCCAACAAGCCCAACTACTCACAGCAAAGGAACAGAAGCTACAGCACTTGCATGAGCGAGTCCGGGGGTTGGAGGCTCAAGTACAACACCTGTAGGAACAGCAGGAGGTGGGGTTCCAGAGGGAGTTACAGAAGGTTACCAAGCTGCAGGAGGCAACAATCACAGCCCTGAAGCAAAAGCTAGCTGCTGTGGGAAACGAAGCCGCTACCTACCGAAACACTTGGACATAGCCTAGGGGGAAGGGATACATGGCCCGAGGACGTGCCAACGAATAAGTCCGAGCATCTGGTTGATGGTGGTCTGACACCGTCAAACTGTTAGCCGGCGCGGACGAGTGATGGGACAAAGCGCTAGATAAGGAAGGTATCATAGGCACGGACTGATGGTGACTGATGTTAGGCAGCGGCATAACTGTGCGTAGATCTGATCGTCCGAACCAACTACCTAGGGTACATAGTGTCATACTTTTTACTATGACTCGACCCTTTACTTTGGAGGTTGATTGTTATTACCTACTGTACTATGTTGATGGACCCTAGATGTAGTGAGAAACAGCCTCGCTTAGTGCACTTAGGTGTTTAGGGGTAGTCTGGCTGGCTATCTTTAGATGTCGCGAGAAACGGTAGCACTTCCTTCTAGAAAACCCACCCCCGATTTTGACGTCCTAGTTAAGATGAGTTTGGCATTTAAATAGGGTTAGGAACACCCCTAGGGTTGACCTAACCCTAGTGTTGCCCTAACCCATGCCCTAAAACCCCACCCCCCTTGTTTAGGGTTTAGGGGTAGGGGTTAGTGTGCAAACTCATCTCATTAACTAAGGGGCTGGCATTTCGTGCCAGCCCACTTACACATACAGGAAAAGAGGGGGGGCTCCATCACATAAATAAGGTAGGGTATGTAGGAGTGAGGGTTTCTAGGTTCATGACTGAGCTCATTACTCTTCTCCCGGTGCAAGCTCTAGCTTGTATCGTCAAGGCACAACCCTCTGTTGTGCCGCCCTAAATTCCAGATGACAGGGGTACATCCCACCTTCGGGGTAGCCTACCCTTAATGTTGGCGAATCCATGTCTGGGAGGTCTTGTTGGATTGCATGTTCTAAGAGGCAGAGGTAGAGGCTTGTCTCCAGCCTCCTCCTCCACGTCAAGCTAAGTGTAGCACTCACGGCCAAGCAAGGCACATATGTGTCCTTATTCAACTGTGGGCGTGGGATCTTGTTTGATAGGTTCACGTTACCTAGTTCTTGAGGGTTCACTGAGGGGTTCTAGAGTTGGCATTTAGGGCCACATTTGTGGCACTTAGTGCAACTCTCAAATCTAAGGACTATGGCATGATAGCCCACATCGGGGAAGGCAGTGTCACATGGAGATGTGACACTAGGCTAAACGTCACACGGTACAACGCCCGAGGCATGCCCTTTGGGGTTATGTCATGGGCTTGTCGCCAAGGGGTTGGATACTCTAACAAACAAACATGCTTATGCTCGCACTAGGGTGCTAAGCCTTGGGCATTTGCTCAAGGGAGGTTAGGTCTCGCAACTAAGTGTGCTTAGGCACACTTGGCTAGGGGAGTGTCCTCCTTAGAATCCAAGGGTTGAACAACCTAAGCTTGTTAGTAGAAGCTTTTTCGTGAAACACTCGCAAGGTCATGTATTTAGGGTTTTTCAAACCTAGCCTTAGGGAGTTTGCTTAGTAAAACACTCGTGTCCGCCTATAGCACATACTCGTGTCCTCACTAAGTACTAGCCCTAGGTCTAGGGTATGTTTTGGCCACCCAAACCCTTAGGGGTTAGTCATGGTTCAGGGTACCCCTTGTCACCCTAAAGGGGTTGTACACCCGGATGAGGTGATTCCTCAAGGGGTAAATGACAATGCCTTAGTTATGTCATGGGGTATGTGTGAGACACATCTCCTTTGTGGGGTTAGGGCATGAGCTTGTCTAGGTCTATTGGGACAAGATCCTAAAGTCTACTCGGGTTATTCTCTAAGGTTTAAGGGATGGTCATTTAGGGACTTAAGGTAGGACTCTAAGTTTTCTGCCTAATTGGGCCTCTGAGTCAGACACTTAGGGTTATCTTGGAAGACTTAGCGTTCACACACAGGGTGATGACGTCAAATGGCCACTTGGCAGCCACATGTTGCCACATGTTGGCCCTTTGGGTTAAAACTATGACACGCATGACAGCACGCGTGAGGGAGGCGCATAAATGAGATAGACAGGACTCTGTCACAGGGCAGCAGATCAGTAGGAAAACGCCACATGTACCTAGGGTCTAGCGTTAGGTCACCCACTATATAAGCTAGAAGGCTGGTAGTGGGTCGGGGTCTTTTGAGGATTAAGGTCTGCGTCTTGTATCTTGCTCCCCTGTCGGAGATAGTTGTACTTAGGCAGGCATTATAAATATATCCATACTCCTTTTATTCACCTTACAAGTGGGGATTCCCTGCTTGTCCCACTCCTAGGCTGAGCAACGCTCTCTGCCAAACCACCACAACAAGGCACTAGAAGAACTCCCTCTACCCTGTACACGGACCCTCGCGGCGTCCGGGTAGAGGCCATTCAGCACCTTCCATTACTTCCTAGGTAAGGCCGGCTTGCCGGTCCGGACCCTCAAAGTTGGACGCTATCCACATCATCTTGGCGACCACTGAGGCTTCCTAAGAAGCACCACACCTGGCCTGCGGAGTCCCCGATGACCAGAGGTTTGAATCGGAAACATCAAGCTCAAGCATGTGTCTACTACTGAGATGGTTACAGATATTATGATCAAGGCCTTGAGCAAGGATACTTTCTAACGTCACCGGTCTCAAATGACCATCTTGAACTCTCACAACTGAGTGGGAGTGTTGAGATATCCAGCATGGAGTCCAAGCTTTGACAAATAGCCATATATATCTTAGGCCATATGTGGCTTAGGCCATATACACTTATGGAGAACTACCATATATAGTTATGGAGAACTACTATATAAATAGTATCTAGAAATACAAAAACATAAGTTAGTTGATATTTAGCTCGGCTTGTGCTTTAACAGCTTTTCACAACATAGCTCAACTAGTCCACACATTTTGACTCATAAGGTGAGCCTTGACCATGGACTTGTCCAACTGGGGTGTGAGTTCTTAAGAGACGGGTTCCTAACACATGTACTTTACCAGATATTGTAGGGGTTTCTAGAGAGGGATTCCAAGGTTGGCATCTTGCAAATTGCCTTCATGGCACTAGGTAAAAACTATGACAATGAATATTTCAAATAACTATTATGGTTAACCTTTGTATATACCTTAAATACCTTACACTATTCCCCTTCACAAGAAAAACTTCAAATTAGATAACATAGGCAACCAAAAAGGTCTTGAGACTTAACATCTTGTACATGGTAAACTTGAGGACCAACTGCCTTGTAAGGATCGAACCATTTACATAAGAAACCTGAAGTGAGTAATTTTTGATGAAGTTCTGAAAAATGCACAAGAATAAGGTGCAAATTGAAGAGGCAAAATTATAACCTTGTTTTTGTTAAACTTGTGCCCAACCTAAATGTTCCATTAAGGTAGCATGTAGTAAAGAAAGAGTTGAATCTAAGTTGTCCAATATTAAACTTCTACATACTTAAATTTTTGAGAAGCCAAATCAATTTCTTAAGGCATTTGTAGGTCTTGCATATACAATGCTTTGAACGAAGACATGCCAATGAAACTCTAAATGCCATTGTTATACACAAACTCTAAGTATCGCAAATATCAATCCCAAAAGTATGATTTATATACTTAGAAATCATACATTGGAAAGTCTGATTCAAATGCTCCACCAACCCATTTATTTGTGAATAAAAAGAAGATGTGAAAGATTATAAATTCTCATACGTGAAGTAAGAATCTTTAAAACTTTAATAATAAAGGCATGTCCATTATTTGACAAAAGTTTTGGACATGAATGACACGAAATTACCCGAATGAGTAAAAAATTAGCAACACTATGAGTCGGGACATTTGGTAAAGTTCTAACTTCCACCATGTTGCACCTAGAAAATCCTACCCAACTAAACATAGTAGTGAACGCCACCAACAAACCCATATCAAGGGTCAATTGGAATAAGATATAAAAGAAATCAGACATCATGAGGTCAGAACAGGGTAAGGATGGCAAGGTGTATAATAGGCAGCAGTACTATGGATCCCGTCACAGTACTGAGAAAATGAATAATATACATCAAAGTAGAAAGATGAGTAAGAGACAGACGTATAGAGAGGGAAAGAAAACTTATATTATGTCCGCACACGGCACATGGTACAAAATAACAGTATACTCGGGATACCTTTCTAATCCTAATTTGGTCTATTTATACCCGTACTCTTGGTCCCGTACAAGCAGTTATAGTAACTACCCCTTAGCCTTATCCATTCAGTTACTATAATCCTTCTTATCCTTATCCAAGTACACCATACTCCGCCTTAAACATCGTATTGCAGTAATGACTCGCATGAATTACGTTAGTGACTCGTACTCCGATATATACTTCCCACTCTCGGTTTTTCAATGTATATTGTTTTTGGCATTTTTCCCATTATATTTGCCCATGAAATAATAAGAAATCCTCTGAATGTCTAACTACGATCCTAACACATCACCACAACATATTGGTTACATGCAACCAAAGGTGGAAATGACTAATTAAATCCCATGACACAAGTTTGAATGACTGTTCCACATGAATTGATTTAAAAGCACTAGTAGATCGTGAAAAGTTTTGAGTTTGACATAATGAACAACTTTGCACATGCTAAATCACATCTCATTACATATTTGGCTGATGAAAAGAACGTTGTAAGTTGTCCAAAGTTCTCAAATAACTAAAATGTCTATTAAAAAATGGTGAATCATGATATGCTACAAGATACTTGGGAACAAAGTCTATTAAAACTACCAAGCGTAGTGAAATTTGTGCTAATAAATTAAATCACATTATCATATATGCAAAATTGTGCCATGAATGAAGAGAAACAAGAGTTGAATAATTGAGAAAGATGGGCCAGTGCCAAGTGAATAAGTTAAATCCAAACATCTATTTCTTAAGCCCTTCATAAGAAATGAAATTGTGAGATCTAATTGATTGGCCATAAATGCACGTTGTAACTAAAATGGGCATGATACGTGAAAATGGGAATATAAAAAAATTACTAATTAATACTTAAGTTTTAATTATTAATTAATCATTTAATTAATATGTAATTAAGCCTTAAATATTAATTAATTAATTAATTAATCCTTCAATAACCTTACTTAGTAAGGAATATTCCTAAAATATCTTAGAATATTCATATTATTCTAAAAATAGTTTACAATAATGAAGAAATACTATCAAACATAATTACAAATGAAATCATTTTCTTATCAACATGTTAATTTATTTATAAATACTTTCTTCCTACCATACAAAGAAATCTCCTCATTTTGTCTAAATCATCACTCTCCGGATTAATCAAATCATTTTGGTCAATATATTGATGTTGTTGCCACCACCTAACACTCTCACGAATGCAATTGGGAGTTGCCATCCTTGTTAATACATAAGATGTAATAAGACCAGGTCTGCATAAAGGCTCATCTAAAAATGACGTTCCTTAAGAATAATATTATAAAGCGCCCGGTTGCTATCCTTCATTTTATAAAATTCAAAATCACGAGAAAGAAAAGCTTCAGGAAATGTATGATACGGTGGATACTGCTCACAAAAATTTTCGAGATTCTTCTTTCTGAGGCACGTATCCAAGTAGTTCACTAGCTCATCCATGATATCGGTATCAGAATATGGATCGAAAGTGATTGGATGAATACAAGCAATGTTTTGGTTGAGCATAGCCTTCTGAGGAGAGTCGTCTACTACTAAGATATGTGCATTCTTCATTATCCTTAAGCGACTGATCTCCCCATGAGTCCCAATTATTCTTTCATTCTTGAAGAAGTATGGCTTGCTTTCCTTTCTTATATTGTGAAATTCGAGAGGTTTATAACACATTCGCTGGTCAAAAATCCAATCTTTACGAATCACCTCTTCTGCAACACTACAATGTTTCTTAAGCAAATTCAACAGCGGTGTTAAGTTATGAATCTGCATGCATGACCAAATCCCCACAAGCGCACCCATCTCCTTAAGCTTTTGAAAGAGACGATCCAACCCTGGACGAAAAATAATATCATATCGAAATTTACCATGACAAGGAATGAAATCTCCTTGTTTGATTTCTTTTTTCCTATCCTCGGGCCTTTGTCGATGAAGCAGAACACCATTGACATCCAACAACACAATATGGCCATGAGTAACATGAGATAGCGTTGCCTCTTGAATACTTTGCAAATCACTTGTTTGCTCCCTTTCACATTTATCCGTTGCCACTATCTCGTTGCCTATCCCTTCATCATTTAATTGTACATCATCCTTACAAGATTCAGATATTGCATGCGCTGAAGAAATTGATTTCGGAACTGAAGCCAATAAAAATGATGATGAAAAAACTGAAGTGGCCCCCATGGTAACGATGTTTTGAGCTGCATTATTATCCATTTCCTGCATGAACTCTGTCATTCTGACATGTGGCACAAGAAATTGTCGCCAAACCCCTCTCTTACCTCATGCCAATGCTGAAAATCCATGTTCTCAATTGTTTCATTACATCTGCAAAATGATAATTAGCTGACCTTAAAATTATCAAGGTATATTATTTACCTTGTTAATGTGTGACCCATGTTTGAACTAAAAGCTTCATTAATCCTTGAGAATTTATTTTCTGTACAAATATAAACGAAATATACAAAAATGCCTTATGTTACACTCATTTACAACTATTCGTCACTCTAAGAACTCATTAACAATTCTTCTTCGCTATTACCTTCTGAGTGAGGCGAAGAAGGTCTAAGCCGCTTGTGAGATGGTTCAAGATCTTCTATCTTCTATTGATGTTTCCATGGGTAATGGAGTGTGCGAATGTTCTGTACTCCTCGAGATAACTTCCGGTCTAATATCTGATTGAAGTTCGTCTCAGACTCCGACATTGAACCAGATTCGTCTTCAGAGCTATCGCACTTATCGGAGGGAACTTTCTCAAATACTCCTTTATGGATTCGTTGGGGTAGTCAGTTGAGACCTATCTATCCACTTGTTCAGGTCCTCAACCATGGTCTTATCCTTTTCAACGGCAAATACACATGTATGCCGAAGGTAACACTCCTTCAAGACGGACCCCCTAGTGCAGTAGTCAAAAACCCACGCATCACTGTGAGGACCCCTGATCAAGTTGACGATGCTCCGTGCCGCTTGACTTGTGATGTTTGGATAACGTACATTGCCGAATACGTCACTCATCCTATCGGTGTATCGGATGGAGGTTCAGGGCCGTTGGAGTGCAAACAGATGCCTGGCCAGTCATTTGGAAGTTTGAAACTGTTTGGCGCATTCCTAACAACCAAGTGAACAACCGAATCAATGCACTTCGGATCAGCATCATTCATATAAAATCCTGTCCAACGATGTTTATTCCTCTTGGCAAAGGAGAAGGCAAAGGTATCGGTGACATGAGCAAGAATCAAGAAATAAATACCTGAAAAAGTAGATATCAGTCAAGAGTGCAAGTATGAATTCAATAATAAATACCTTCTTTGTACATACTTGCACGCTAAGTTTCTCCACCAAATCCTCTAGTGTCCTGTCTGTCGAAGGATTTTTTGACACCCGCCGATCCATCACGAACAATTGAAACGGTTTCCTACAAGCAGTGATGGTACCCCATAAAGTCTCCGAATCAACAACAAACATCTGTAGGGCTTGTCGTGATTCGTAGCATCCTCCTTTATAAGGTTCAACTCGGTTCTCCGCTGCTGAAGGACTGCCATAAGAGAAGGCGTCATCGCAATGTTCTCCTTTTTGGCGTTGGCGTGCAATAGATTCTTGCCCAGATCTTCCGATTGATTCACCCATTCGACAAGCATATCATCATTTGTCACATGCAAATATTTGCTGACCTCTTCGTATGTTGAAGCCGAAATCCAACCCAGTTTGTGGCAGTGTATTCCCAACCACTCCTTGAAGTGCCTGACCGTCTTCAACTCCATTGCCTTGAGATGAAAAGGAGAGGTGGGGCTGCTGTTGTTAATTGTAATTTGCCATCAATCACCAAATCAGCCAAGACTTCCATCTCCTCCATCGTTGTTCCATTTAAAGGCTTCAACCATGTGAGCTTGAAATCGTTGTCTACATCCTTTATAGATTGAACAGACTTAGCCTTCGGCGTCTTACTGGGTTTCTTTGCAGACTTCTCTGAGGGCTCCACTTCATGTCTTCAGTGTTCCTTTTGCAAAGGATTCCATAATCCCCAACCATTTCGCAAAGATCCTATCCTCGGGACAAGAAATCAACATCATCAAAAAGGATGTTTCCTTCCCGCCCACCTGGGCAAAATCAACTGCTACAATTTCTTCAACTCTCTGAAAAAAGACAGATTAATATACCGGCGAGATAAATCCCGCCCAAACAATTTGCTTACCCGGTAGTCCGCAGATTGTGTATTCCCTGCGGTAGCTCTTTGTGGTCGCTGAAGAGATTCCCACACGGCTCGCGTGTGTTTGAACTTCTCCCATATTTTGCTGTTGTATGGTGGCAGCGTCCCATTCCGCCGATAACTTATGGTACTGCTCGATTGTGAGATTCGGCTTCGCTAAAAACGCCGATCTTTTCGTCAGCTTCTCACGGGTATGCTCGGAAAGTTTTGTTGCCATCGTTCCTTTGTTGTGTTCGTCGAGAAGTCGTTGGGCTGCCGTTATTGTGTGCTGGCCACTAATGATGTAGTACTTAACTGATTTTCTATTCTCCGTCTGAACCTTCCTCATTTGTTCCGGTGTTGTGATCCACACTTTGTCAGCGCCTTTGTTTCTCTCGTAGTATCGCACAAAACAGCATTATGTGGAACGGTGTAAGAATTGTCGTCCTTCATCTTCTCCATGAGCTCAGCTACACGTTCCTGATTGAGTGGCCTGTAATTGAAGTTTGGGTTGACGCTGCAATACTTAACCCTACACTGGTAAATCCTATCATCCAACATCATTTCCTTGTGGCTTATTGCAGCATGGGACGCCACAGGTGCAGCTGACAAAACGACTAATGATTTTCTTTCTACGATCCGAATCAACATGTGTGATCCCCGATTGATGCTGTTCTAGGTTCTCGGCACACTCTTCCAGCTCCCGAAATTTCTAAGCAAATTGAACGTGATCTGTAAAGAACCTGAGACCAAGCCACCCTCTCAATCTCCTTATGATGTCGCTGTGTTCTTCTTCAATGTGAAGAGGGACGATTGCTCCACTTGTGATTTTCTGTATTGTGAAGCAATATCTCCTGACAATACACCTACTCGATGAGTCTGAAGATCTTCGAAGTAGACATCCAGATGGATCCCCTCCATAGATGGGCTTTCGTTGAGTTGAAGAAGAACTCCAAGGTCAACATCATTAGTGAACACGTGAACGTCATTATCCACAAGTCGACAAAACCACCCGAAATTAATGTTGTAACTGGCGACCTCTGGATCCGAGAACGTGACATTGGATGGAACAAGGCATATGTGTCGAGCATCGTTCAATCTGGGTTCACAGCATGCTTTCGGATGCTTGACTAGCACACCCACTTTCCATTGTTTTGCTTGTCCATGCGATGTGACAGAGGTTAGTTTGACAGCAACCATGGTTGTTCCAATGCGCTTCCCGTTTAGTTTGAAATATGGCCAAGTTGATTCCAGAATCCCCCTGCCCATCTCTTCTCCTGCTCTCGTCTTTAATGTCACCTCAATTCCACATCTGAATACAAAAATGATTAGTTCAAGCACATATCCGAGTATAACAGATTTATTTTAATTCTTACCCAGAATTTGACGACGACTCCATACTAATGACTCGATCTCCTTGTTTAATTAAATCGTCCTTCTGCAAAATAATACACTATGAATACAAATCATATAAAAACGCACACACACTTGTATAAACCCGAATATACAAAAATAATACACAGAGAGAAGTAGACGGAATTAACTGTCCAAAGCTCACCTTTGTGCTAGTCAAAAGAAAGATAACATTTCGTTTTAGAACCACCACAAATGTGAGCTCTGGACAGTTTTACATAGTTTCCTAGCTTTTACTCGAAATATTATGATAAGATGATAAAAGTAAATAAAATGAGATATGCAACTTATATATACTAATACACATATATATTCACATGGAAGGTGCGGCGGGATTAATCTCGCCACCCCTTCAATGCCTCCTGAAAGAGTGGGCGGGATTAATCTCGCCACCTTTCTGGAGGCCTTGAACGGGAGTGCGGAATTAATCTTGCCACCCTTCTCGGTCTCAGAGAGAACTGGGCAGGATTTATTTGGCACACCCCTTCAGTGACTCCAGAAAGGAGGCGGGATTAATCTCGCCCACCATGTAAGGGATGGTTAAATGAATTTCCCCACCCTTCCCAGTTCTCTCCATTGGTATGTTGTAAACCTTCTACGTCTCAGACAGAAACGTTTGGGATTGGTCCGACTCACCAATGGAGAAAAAAAGGAAGGGTGGGGATTCATTCCTCCAACAGGCATTGAAGGCTCGGCGGGATTAATCCCGCCGCCCAGGGCCTTCACTCGGTCCCTATGCGGCGGGATTAATCCCGCCGGACGCCAATTCCCTGCTCAAATCGGGCGGGATTAATCCCGCCGCCTAGGCCCTTAGGCAGCCTTTGGGCGGGATTAATCCCGCCCAATTGCGCAGGGCAGCGGGATTAATCCCGCCGCCCCGGCCCTTCACTGGGCCTAGGCGGGGATTAATCCCGCGACGCCAATGCCCTCGTGGAATCGGCGGATTAATCACCGCCTAGGCCCAGTAGGCCGGCGGCGGGATTAATCCCGCCGGACGCCAATGCCCTGTGCGGAATCGGCGGGATTAATCCCGCCCTAGGCCCTTCAGGCAGGCCAATGGCGGCGGATAAATCCCGCCCGATTCGCGCAGGGCATGCGTAGGCGGCGGGATTAATCCCGCCGGACGCCAATGCCCTGTGCGGAATCGGCGGATTAATCCCGCCGCCTAGGCCCTTCAGGCAGGCCAATGGCGGCGGGATAAATCCCGCCCGATTCCGCGCAGGGCATGCGTAGGCGGCGGGATTAATCCCGCTGCCCAGGCCTTCACTCGGGCCTTAGTCAGCGGGATTAATCCCGCCGGATGCCAATGCCCTATGCGGAATTCGGCGGGATTAATCCCGCCGCCTAGGCCCTTCAGGCAGGCCAATGGCAGCGGGATAAATCCCGCCTGATTCCGCGCAGGCATGCGTAGGCGGAGGGATTAATCTTGCCGCCAAGACCCTTCACTCGAGCCTGAAATGGCGGCGGGATTAATCCCGTCGCCGAGTGGCTAATTATATAGCGGCGGGATTAATCCCGCCACTACACACACACACACAGATATATATATGTATATGTGTGTGTAGGAGAGTGCGTGTGTGTGCCAGAGATATGCATACATATATGTGTGTTTTATGCATAGTCAAATCAGATAAAATTATACAGATACACACACACACACATATTATGTATATGTATATGTATATACGCGTGTGTGTGCGAGAGATAGATAAATAAATAAAATTATACAGATACTGGTACACATAATATATGTATGTATATATAGGTATATATATATATATATATATATGTGTATATGTATATCGTGTGTATGCGTGTGTGAAACGAATAAAATCATACAGATAAACAAACACACACACACACTATATATATACAGGAGTGTGCGTGTGTGTGCGAGAGATACAATTAACAAATCAATAAAATTATACAGATACACACACACACACATATATATAGATAAAAAAATAGAATAAATATATATTATATATATAATATATATATATATATATATATATATCTGTGTGTGTGTATATGTATATATATATCTGTGTGTGTATATGTATACGAGTGTGCGTGTGTGCGAGAGATAGAGATCTATAGAGAAGAGAGAGAGAGAAGGAGATATATATATATATATAATATATATATACAGATATATATATATATACAGATATATATATATATACAGATATATAATATATATATATATATATATATAATATCTGTGTGTGTATATGTATACGAGTGTGCGTGTGTGTGCAAGAGATAGAGATCTAAATTATATTATTAAGATACACACACATATAAATATATATGTGAATAAAAATAAATAAATAAACTCAGAGGAGTGTGCGCGTGTGAGAGAGAGAGAGAGAGATCTCACCTGTGTGAGAGAGAGAAGGAGATTTCCACGCCGCCGCCGCCCCCGCCTTACAAACCCTAGGAATATACTTAAACCTTAAAAGGAATAGAATATATATTAACCCTAATCGAATATTCCTTTTAAGAATATACTTAAACCCTAAAAAGAATAAACTATAGATTCGCCCTAAACGAATATTCTTTCATTATATTATCACCGTGTGCGTGTGCGTGGGTGTATCACATACACCCCAAGAATAAATATCATGCAAGGGTTTAACACGTGTGTGTCCATGAGAGTGTTAAAGTTTCACATGCAGCGATACATATATACACACATAGTACAGGATCATGTATGGTGTGTATGTATGAGAAAGAGTGACAATACATATTATGGATCATGCATGGTGTGTATGTTTGAGAGAAGAGAGACAGTTAATATTTACATGGATCATGCATGGTGTGTATGTATGAGAGAAGAGTGAGAGTGTTAACAAATTAAATTCATACACATTGGATATATTAGTACACACATATACATACACACGTGTATACACATAGACATACATACATATTACATGTGTAAATTCAATGTAGGGTTTAGGGTTTAGGGTTAGGATGGATCATGCATGGTGTTTATGTATGAGAGGAGTGAGTGTTATACACAGATATACATTATACATATTACATAATATTGTAACATCAGTACATATTATGGATCATGCATGGTGTGTATGTATGAGAGAAGAGACAGGCTACATATTATGGATCATGATCATGCATGGTGTGTATGTATGAGAGAAGGGATTGTGCATGGTGACACTGTGTATGTATGAGAGAAGAGATAAAGTGTTAACAAATGAAAATCGTACACATTGCATATATTATATTAGTACACATATATACATACACACGTGTATACACACAGACATACATATATATTACATGTGTAAATTCAATGTGTTACATACACACTGAGTACATATAATCATACATGCGTTGAACATGATGTTTTTTAATAAAGAAGCAACATATAATTTCTTAAGTTTGGTTTAGGGCAATGTGCATGTGTGTGCATATGTGTCTCTGTAAGTGCTTCTAATGCGTGTGCACATGTATATATAAATTTATGATTGTGTTTATATATAATATGTGCAAAACAAACATCGAATAATTAAGAAAATAATATTAATATACACACTATGAACATATTTCAAATTATACATAATAATATATGATTTTATCTAATATATATCATATATAGTTTTAATAATATATATTAATTTAATATTAATAATAAGGTTTAACACTAGAATATTCTTGAAATAATAACAAATTAATTGAGAAAATCCTATTAATATATACGAATAATTACTGAGATAATTAATAATAAGACTAATTTAATTATGATAATTAGGTTTAATATTGGAATATTCTTGAATATTAAGAAAATAATAAAGAATATCCCATTAATAGTAGGAAATGTAAATTAATTACTCGAGTAATTAAGAAAATAATAATAAACAGACTATGAATATATTTTAAATGATACATAATAATATATCAATTTATTTATTGTATTAGTGTATATATATATATAATATAAACTTAATAATATATACTTGAATATTAAGAATGTAGAATAATTACAAAAATTTCGTAATATTAAACAGCTTGAAGCACTTGAATGATATTAAATGCAATTTTAAAACACTTATTGAAATTGGAGAGTATATATGTCAGACTGTCGGTTATTTGTTTCAACTTATCTTAAATTTTCTTTTTTGTTATTCCAAAAATTTTGAATTTCTAACATAAGTATTATCAGTCTGACATGTAAATTTGAAAATACATTTAATTTCCCACTCAAATTCAGATCTGGTTCTTTCTCCGGCAACGGTTTTTCATTTCACTCTTCAGATTTTCTTTTTTCTTCTTAGTGATCAGCTCAGGAGCGATATTAAATTGGGTGCGCTATTGTTTATAGGAAAGCACGGCGCCTTCAGTGCTATTTACAAGTAAGTATTATAAACAAATTTAGATATATTTATAAAGATTCACTCTCTTACATTCTCTCTTAAATTTTAGAATTTAGGGTTTAGGAATGCATTAGGATTACAATATATTCTGTTTAGGGATTTATCCCGCTTAAATATACTTTTAACTTAATATTCTCGGTTAGCCGGGGCGCGGGATTAATCCGGCCATTTTTTTTTGCCTCTTTTGAAGAGTGGCGGGATTATCGCCACCATCTCTTTCATAGCTATGGCAGAATTAGTTCGGGCAATGCTTCTCTGCCTCTTAAAAAGAGCGGCGAGATTAATCCCGTCGATAACTCTCTCAACTGATAATGATTTACTTGAATTTATTAGAAAGAGCTGTCGGCGAGATTAATCTCGCCAATCATTTTAGGAGGCAGAGAAGGGGTGGCGGGATTAATCTCGCCACTACTTCCCTATTTTTAAATATTTGTGAGCAGAATTCATCCCGAATCTCTTTGAAATCAATAGTTTCGAAGAGAGTTGTGGGCGGGATTAATCCCGCGCGCTTATTCCCCGTCGTCAGAGTTGTGGGCGGGATTAATCCGCCGCTTATTCCCCGTCGTCAGAGTTGTGGGCGGGATTAATCCCGCCGCTTCCCCGTCGTCAAGTTTGTGGGCGGGATTAATCCCGCCCGTCTCGTCGTCAGTGTTGTGGGCGGATTAATCCCGCCCCTCTTCCTCGTCGGAGGAATTTGCGACGGGATTTAATCCCGCCGACTCTCACAGACGAGGAAGATCCGGCGGCGGATTAATCCCGCCGGTACTTCCTAGTCGGAGGGAGCCCGCGACGGATTAATCCCACCGCTACTTCCTCGTCGAGGGAGCCCGCGGCGGGATTAACCGCGGTACTTCCTATCGGAGGGAGCCCGCGGCGGGATTAATCCCGCCGCTTCTCTTTCGAGGAAGTATCGGCGGCGGGATTAATCCCGCCGCTCTCTCGACGGGGTAGAGTCGGCGGCGGGATTAATCCCGCCGACTCTCTCCGAGGGGTAGAGTCGGCGGCGGATTAATCCCGCCGACTCTCTCCGATGGGTAGAGTCGCGGCGGGATTAATCCCGCCGACTCACTCAGGGTATCGTGGCGGATTAATCCCGCCCATCAGTTATTAATAGCATGAGATATTATTTTATATATAATTATGTATTATTGCACATGCATATTATTAAGCAACTGCAGTTATGAATTTCTTAAATATTGCATAAACAGATATCATAAATAACACAATTATTTATGTGCAGGACAATATGTATAATACTGGAGATAAAGTATGTCTTCTTCGGAACAACGATAGTTGGCACTGGAACTGTGGAAGTTCGAGATGATAATGCATCATGTCACAATATTGCCCAAGGATCTTGTGTGTACGTATGGGTGAACACCATTTTCAAGCATGTTGAGGTTCCTGGAATGGAATTTGAGGAGGGTTCTCCTGTATTGTGGAATTTGGATGAAGTCAAGGCTGACACAGAATATACAGAGTCACAAACAAACAGTAGCACGAGTTTTCCAGATGATGGCTTGCCTGCTGTGATGGATGAGGTGATTCTCTTTCTTCATGAGATTGAGGTTGGAGAGGCATCATCACAGCTATAAATCCAATGGAAGCAGTGTCAGAAGAGAAACTAGGGTCCGACTTCGTGGGTGTAGTTGTGACAGAGGTTTCACCTAATGGCACTTGCATCCTGGATCCCTCGTGAGGTGGCGAACATCTGAATTAAGACGGCAAGATGGTTCAACATATTCTGGGTTGGATTTCAATAATAACAACCCGAAGAAAACTCATATTTGAAGAGGTTCCTTGCATTGGTCCTATTGTAAAAAAAGGCGATTCATGGGTTGCAGATCTTCCCCTGCATGTTTCAGCAAGAGGATGAAGATGGATCCTACATCTTCCGAAAGTGTTACGAGCATTTCCACGATTGACTGCTGCAAGAAGAAGTGTTGTCAGATGGCAGACCGGAATGAAATTACCCAATGTAGACATGTCTTTCGTACGCTCACCCAAAAGCAAAGGCATGAGTTTGTATATGCTGCACTAACTGGGTGTATTGATGGAATGGCTTCGGACACAGGTTATCAGAGTACATCCATGGTATTTAATAAGGTGGCCATCTGCTTCAAAGCTTGGTACAGTATATACGGGATCCCAAAGACCACGTTCTACCGTCGGAGGGATGAGTGGTAGATGGAGCGCGAACCTCAGTACATGGGAACACTGGCTTGGTCAAAACCCGCTCTCACATTATGGCAGCCATAGAGATACTCAAGGCTTTTGTGGAAGCAAATGCAGACAGGATGCCTCACAAATGCCGAACCACAAATGCAGGGGTCAGGGAAAATCTCAAGGTTTTCCTTCGATCTACACTCAATTGAAGCTGTGTGAACATGTGAACAAGTGCCTCAGCTTGATGGGGCTGCAAGCAATCTGCACTGGTACCTTCAACAACATATGGAATACTCATTTTAAGGATGTGGAGATTGCAAAACACTCTAGCTTTTCCAAGTGTGACACTTGTACATCATTGAAGGCTGCAGAGGCTTGTGCAAAAACCTTGGTGGAGATCACTGCCATTCAAAAGAAGATGGAGGCCCACATGATTGCACAACAAACTTGCCGGTCTCAGTACTATGCACACCGCATGCTTTCTGTGTCACGCCCATCAGAGTACCTGTGCTTGATCCATGACAAGATGGATCATTCAAAGACCAGCATTCCAAAGCTCGTTGCAACACCAAAGTGCCTTGGAAATGTCATGAAACTTCCGATTTCATTGACAGGTGTGCTAACACATGGACACGGTTGTGAGTCATATGGACACTTTTCACTTCCACATTGGTCTAGCGACTCCAATTTCACTATTGGGTCGTTGGCCATGTGTTTCAGAAACCTTGAAGCCCCTCACAGACAAGTCCTATCAGTGATCTCAAAGTGAAGAAACAACACCTTCAACCTTTACATAATGCTCTCATGAACACGTCTGCACTTGAGGCTACTTGGGAATATGAGAGGCATTGTCAGCAACCTGCACAAAAAACAGATGGCCCTGTTGAGAGTTCAGGTTCAGTGGAGGGATCTAGCTCAAATAGTGTACATGTGTCCTCAACATCAAATAAGCTTCCTCGTCATTTGCTTTTACAGATGGATAATTGTGCAGGCGA
>PUQB01000006.1:1335243-1396411 GCA_003024785.1 Selaginella tamariscina
TTCATGTAGATATACAATTAGGGGCAAATCTAATGAGATAAAAGAGAAATAGTGAGTATGTTGATGTTAATGAAAAGTTTGCAATTAGGGTTTTTATAATAGCAAAAATACTTATGAGACCATAGCAAATATTTGTCAACATTTTTTGCTAAGGTTGCATTTCCTTTTACTAAGCAAGTTTGGAAGATTGCTTATGATTTCTAAAATGTGGCACATAGCCAATTATCACCATTGATTGCACACATGTGAAGCTTATTCAACCATAAACCTGAGAGAGTGTTAATTATTTGAATAGGAAACAATGATTTAATATAATTATTGAAGTTATTATTGATGCAAGGAAAGAGTTTCTAAATGAGAATGTTGGGTGGCCAAGCACTTTCTTATTTAAATTTTTATTTTGTTTTCATGTAATGTGCATAATATGCATGTTTGAAAAAACTCTTTAATTTAACCAAAAAAATATGAATAGTGTTTATTTTCAAGGTCCTTTAAAGCTGGCATACAGTAAGTATGTTATTTAATGAGTGACAAAGGATATTAGTTATAAGTTTAACGATCTTCTAATAATTTTATATGTAATTTAATAATTTATTTGCAAATGCTCAATTAACACTTAGTGAAGAGACTTTCAACAAAGAACACAATCGTGCACGGTACAATTGTGAAGCGAGCATTTGCCCTGTTGAAACAAAAGATTTTGGTATCATTTTAACAAGTTGAACATGTTGTATGCACTATATTGTACAACATTTTTATAAATTTAGGAAGCTAATTTTGAGTTATTTTATAATCTAAATAATAAAGATTACAGAAGTTTTATGTTGTATGAAGATTCACCAAAAGATTCAAGCGATTAGGAGAAGCTACAATTGACTTACACAGTGTTAAAAGATGCATTAAAAGTGGTTTGGTTTATGACTTCCAAGTAGGGGATAATTTAAAATTTAAGTATTTATGTATCTCAAACATTTTTTAAATAATTCAAATTGAGTTAAAAATCAGTGAGAATTGTTAAACCCTTTGTTAACTATTTTTTTCAGTGGTTAATGAAAACTGAATTCATTCTTTTAACTTAATTAAATTAAGATAACAGAAGAGTCGGACCCTCAGAGGTAAAGACACAGTCAGTCTCCCATCTTTGATTTGCCAGACGATTGTAGTGTAGAATAGTGGCACTGTCTACATTATCCGATGCAGAGCAGTATGCAGATTATGGAATTCTGTCATCCAGCATGAAGAGGTGCCACAGCAAAAGGAGACGTGGGGTTGGATATTCAATCCGCAGGAAGAAGTGAAATCAATCGGTGCAACTCCCACGCCTATTACATTTAGGTTTTAAGGAATGCCTGTTGAGCCATCACAACTTCCTTCCATGCATGGATTGGTATGTGATTTTACCACCTAGCAGATATATTATGTGGGGAATCTGGGAAGCGGCTGCCATGTCCAAAGGTACGGGAGGATCATCTTAGATGAAAGTAGCACTCAGTAGAAAGTCTTCTTGTTTTCTAAATGGACTTCCAATTCCTATGATTGTTCTCCTCGATGCTTTGTCGCAGTATATGACACTCGCTCTCACACTTACAGCAAAATAAAGGTCACCTTCCCGCTCCAACACTTCTCTTTTAGTTCCTGGTATACATGAGTATAAAGGGAAATGGTTTTCTTTATGTCAATTTGGTCTGAGTGCATGCAGGCCAGAGTCAAGATCAGCATAGACATACCGAAGAACTTGCCCAATGGCTTGCCACCGGACGTCCTTCTGTCATGGAAGAATCTCGAGTTGGGAATGGGTGTGTGGGAAGTTTAAACAGGACTGGTCCGAATGGCAACTCTTGTCTAAGATCCTGTTTAAGAAGATAATTGGGAGGAGAATTATACTGCAGTTAATAAGATGGTCTTCAGGGAGGAGCCATCTTTTCCAAACTTTCATAGTGCGGCTGATGGAATAATGGCATCCTGTATTGTCTTTTGACTTGCTTCCAACTCTAGTATATGATATAGACAAGAAGTTTTGCACAGTCTTCAAGCAAAAAGTGCGTATGCCTCGAACTTGTGTATTTATGCCAAGTTCATCTTTCCATCCATGAGGAATCATCTGAAAATAACAGTTCTATTGTGTTTTGTGATTATATACATAACAGTGTGTTAATTCATACTTCTCTATAGCTAAATATATTCAAACCTATAGAGAGATTACTCTGAACCTGACGTGCCACCGAAGAGGAATTATCTAGATTTAAGAAATTCGTACACGAGAAAGAGGAAAAAAACAACACCTTTCCCTTGAAAGGCAGGGTTTAATTAACATTCTTTAAAATGAAGTAATATACATAAAACATCACATACATACATATATGTATGATACACAAACACACACACACACACACGCATGAGAACTTTATTTTTGACGTGGAATGATTGTGAAAAATGATAATAATAATTCATATGTGCATTTAAATGCCTATATATGCAAAAATATATGTCCGTTTGTTTATTTCTATATATAATGTTCCTTGTAAATAGTAGTTATATTGTGTATAATAGACATATTTTATTTTTACCTTGTATATACAAACATGACAAATATGATTATTCGAATTGATATTCAAATCATTGAGTCAACGTCTAGCCCGTGTATAATAATATGTTACCCTTCCCATATGCACACATACACACAACTTGATTATAACATAGTTAAACACGTTAATATAACAAGTTGAACTTATATCTTCAGGAAGCACATTAATCACATTTATATAGAAAATTTATATGTCATATTAAATAAATTTTTGTTAAAATGAGATTTTAAAAAAGTTTTATTTATATGTATTTGCATTTTATTTGTATGTACGTATCTATCTATCTATCTATCTATATAAACCTATTTGAAAATTCTTATGAATTATGTGTGTATATATATATTATATTGTGTAAGAATCACATACACATGTATAAACACACATATGTTTTTAATCTTAATTTCACAAAAAGTCTTATTATAGTGAAAATAATTATAATTATTATAATATATTTGATTAATTTTAATTTTTTGAAAAAAAAATAATCATCTATACCTATTAATAATATTTTATATTTCTAATGAAGGGGCTTAAACGGTATGAAGCTGAGGATATATTCTAATAATAGAAGTTAAAAACTTCTGGTAATACCTTTTTTTCTTTGTTTTAGATTAAAATTTTAGTATACATTATTATAATATATTAATAATATGTTATATTTTGGCAGGAGGATTTGATTCTAATAATTTTATATATGTGTGTTATGGAGCTTTTAATAAACTCGTTTTTTCCAGCAACTTTTTAAATTTATTTAATAAAACTACATAAATATTTATTATAAATGTTTCGTGTTGTAACTCATGCATATTTATTGCATCTCTGCGTGTGGGAACATGTTGCATCGGCGCGTGTTACTAGATGTGTATATAAACCCACTAGATATTATGAAAATCACCTTGTAACTCATGCATATTTATTGGCCAGTTGAACTTGTATGCATCTCTGCGTGTGGGAACATGTTGCATCGGCGCGTGTTACTGGATGTGTATATAAACCCACTAGATATTATGAAAATCACCTTTATACGTTAAAATAAAAGTTTAAGGGATATACTTGGATGTAAAGGATTAAATTACCTTTTACGAACTAGGATAAATAGCAGACCTGGGTTAGGGTAACACAAGCATAATGGAGAGCGAGGTGGAGAATGTTTTACAGTACTATGCTAATGATATTGATGGCGCTATTAAATGTTTAGAGAATTTAACTATATCTGAACATAAACCAAATTTTGCTGAAGCTCATGTGGAGCAAGCTCCAACGAAAGACTGGGCTGCAGACCTGGTTCGACATCTGGGAAACACTAGGGGCATGGAGGATGCACTGATTTGTACGAATACAGCCTTGGAGTCGTACGGGAGGGCACTGAGAGAAAAGAACGAACTGATGAAAGAAGGGATTAAGCTCTTAGTGCATCATAACACTATCTTGAAGCGTGCGGTCGCTATACAGCACAAGGAGAATGTGAAGCTGAAACAAAGTGAGAGCCATCTCCAGCAAGAATTGAGGGACTTGGAATTGAAGAATTACATGCTTAATTTGCACCTTCAGATGGCTCTAAATAATGACTCAGTGCCAACTTCTTTCAGTCCTCCTCAAGTGTTCTAAGGTTTAATAATGTGATGTAACCATTTCACTATTAACAGTTCACACTTTCATGTTAAATCAATGTGTAGCGGCTGTTATATAGAAATATAAATCACTATGATATCTACAAACGTGCTCTCTCTCTCTCACACACGCACACGCACACGC
The DNA here is from genome assembly GCA_003024785.1 of Selaginella tamariscina. Taxonomy (NCBI): domain Eukaryota; kingdom Viridiplantae; phylum Streptophyta; class Lycopodiopsida; order Selaginellales; family Selaginellaceae; genus Selaginella; species Selaginella tamariscina. Next base: position 1,339,584 of record PUQB01000006.1, read on the forward strand.
AAGTTAAGCATGAAAAGTCCATCGTATCAGAATTTTCTTAGTTTCATTATCAAAGAATCAATATAAATGACAAAAACAATCCCTATTAACTTTAATTATGCTCCTCTTCACTAAGCTTATTAGCTTCTTCCTCGGTAACAAATGGCGAGCAATACATTTGGCCACTTTAGTATTTGGCTCTTTTTCCAAAATAGTTTCTCTAGCTTTTCTGTGATCCCCCACTAGATCTCTGAACAAAACATTAGCTATGCACGAGAGAGTTAGAGAGAGAGATATATGCACTACATACCTGCAAGCCGTTGTCTAATATGTACTCCCATACTCTTTGGGTAACCTCAGCTCTAGACATGTTGGTTTGATGAGTATCAAAAAAGGACTGAAGAGCCTTTGAAATTGGGTAGCCATTACTTCTTGTTACCTTTGTAGTTTTCTTCTTTATGTCTTCATATCCTGTAAAAACAATCATATAAATGCTTATATGTGTATATATACATGTGTCCATCAGATAGCATACACCATACCTCCTCTATAGGTAGGAAGTGTTCCTTGAGATGTTTGTTCATAGTGAATATGTTCATTTTGTCAACTTTAAACGGGTCATGAAGCTTACATATAAGCACCATTTTGTCACTCGGATCTTGAAGTCTATTCTCCCCAATATACTCCCACAAAGCCTTCACAGCCTGACTAAATTCAACACGTATACCCTGACTGATTATGTGTATGTGTCTATGTGCATGTGTTTATATGTACTTAAATACCGAAATATGTATGAACATGTTTTAAAATATGTAACAAAGGTTGAACAAGTATGACTTTAATCAAGATATACTAATTGTTTATATTGTATGTACCTATATAGATACGTGTTATATAAACATTAATGTACATAACCAACACTATATATATATTATACAACTTCATTACAATGGTCTTAATTATAATGGAACGCATTTAACTCTATGGTACAATTAAAACAGTAGATAGTAATAGTCATAATGGCGTCTTGATATTTCATTGTGTGCGGTGTGTGTGTGTAGCATTTCACTAGTAATAATCACATTATGAGTAATGCCCGTAATCTAGCATAAGAAGATTACAATACGATCGACTACGATAAAGTATATACTCAGCTATGGATAATATTATCAAATATATTTGAATATATTAGTTAAGATCATATACAAGTCTTCTAGCATAACTATTTCTATATCATTCATATTAATATATGTATGTTATGAACTTACAATAAACTCCGATTTTAGACTTCTGCTGATTAAGCTGCTGCTGCTCCTGGAGCCTAGACTTCTTTTTGGTACACGCAATTATTTTTCTCCACTCTCTATCCCACTCTTCCCATTCTTATTGCCCTTTTTGAAGAATCGATATTGTGCGAGTCTCTGTGTATCCTCATAAGAAAGAACTGTATACATGCATATGTGTGTACACACACACACACACACACACAGATATATATATATATATATATATATATCTGTGTGTGTGAAAAGGATACAAAGAAATCGAGCAGAACGCAGACTGCTGCATCAACCAACCAAGGCAAGTTGTGTTTAAGTTTACTCCAATCAGTGCTTCGGACTAAAATACTGTGGATATTAAAAACTGAGATTATTATATATATTCTGTATAACCTGCAGAAGACGTCTTCCAGTTGTAGAAATAGAGGAACCTGGTAAGTGCTGCGAATTGAAACTGTATCCTCCAAACAATATCAACACAGTAGCAACCTAAGCACATACACATGTATATATATATTAACACTCGAAAGGACATACATACACATATAACACAACACGTAATGTATGTCATCTGTATAGCGTATATACGTGTACGTGTGAGCACGTCACCCTATAATGCAATGTGTGTACCTGTTTGCAGACATGACACATGTATATCAAACGGTGTGTGTGTTGTGTGCTTACCGCTCGCACAATCACTGACTCGGCTTTCATATGCCTAATGGAATTAGGAGGAAGATAATCTCCTGGGAAAGAGCGATGAGAAGCCAAGTAATCCCCTCGTTTCCTAGAACTTGATAAATAAGACCCTGCAGTTGGTGTAAGACTGCTTGCTAAGGACCTCGCAGACCTGAAATACACAACAATGTAGGTATCAGCTTGTGTACATGTACAAACTACATGTATATATTACTGTACTCACGTGTAATAAAACTGTCGACGTGGACTTGGACTAGGAACGCTTATAGAAGGAACTGGCTTGGCATTGGCACTTCAACTGGCTGTTTCAGGTGGCCTTGATGGTTTCTAAAAATACATCAATAATTCCAATAACTATAAAATAAACTGATAATGTTAATACATTACTAATAAAAATCATCTTATATATATAAACAATAATTAAGTACCTCAGGAAGCAAAGGTTCTCAGTAGGAGATCTCGCTCGTTTTTTGATTCGAGTGTAATATATAGTTTGAGCCACCAGAACAAGAGTTGTCACAGTATAGAGCTATTATAACACACACACATTGTAGAGAAACTATATACATTATTATATATAAAAAATTAAAATTCCATAATTAGCATACGTTATACTTAACATACCAGTGCCATGTAGAATTGCGTTGGAAGCTGCCACAGAAACAAAGAGCATAAGTTGCAAAATTTGCTGCATTATAATTACACAAACGTATATATACACATAGATGTATTATACCGTTGCTGGCTCCAAAACACATCCTGCTAGATTGAAGAAGTTCCTATAAAACACAGAACAAACGTCAGTAAATAATCAACATTGTAGTTTTTATTCAGGCAACCACTCATATCTACATAAGCCTCTGGGTGTTTTACACTAATTTAAACACCTGTCAATATTCTTAATAGACATAGTCTTTTTCAATCTAATTCTAACATATGTACCTGTTTGGTGAACACATCATGACCTACCATTTATATATACATATGTATATAGTGCATTGCCAAAGATAAGAAGAAAGGTCAGAAACTGCAGATTCATGAAAATCACGTAGAAATACTTTAGTTTATCTATAAACAAGCCACTAACACTAATCCCGGTTGTTAGTTTGCATGTGCTCACAAACGATATGCAACTGCATTTATAATGTCGCTCTTGGTAAAGAGGGAGTGCCCGGTTCACGACGGGTGCTCCGAATGGATATTCAAGTATCTCAACGATCGCATGTGCAACGCCAGAGATGGTTTCTCGTTTTCAGTTGGGGAATTGCAGAGGTCCCTCAAATTATCACTAATTATAAAGAGAAAACCACTGAAGGCGTTCCCTCCTATTTCTTATGACTTGGGTTGTTGGGTATGTCTCAATTTTCATATGTATATAGCTATACACATACACATGCGTGCCTGTTATATGGGTACATGTTAAGGTCTCGATTGCTACTTGAATTTGTAGTTTTATATTCGTTAGTTACGATTGTCGGGTCAGTTTTCTTCTTTTTTGTTGTTTTTATCATTTAATGCCTGTGTATATTATTTTATGTGTATTCTCTTATGTAGTTTTATATTTATATATATTCTGTACAATGGCAAATATAAGGTATATTGCATTAATATATGCACTTTTATTTTTTTCAATAAAGTCTAAACGTCTGCGCAGTGGATTTGATACTGATAACTACAAATTTTATATGGTCTCCACTGCTGGCAGACCATGTTACTAGTGATTGACATATATAAACAATGTGGATAATCTCAGGACCATTCCAATTATTATTAGCTTTGTCTTATTAGTTTAACTTTTGCATTTCTGAAGATCCATACATATATTATATATATGTTGTGTTCATTTACAGTGTACAATAGCATATTGCACAATGCATCTAGACATACTAGTTTGTTGTAATGTATGTATTTAGACGTACTAGTGAGTTACATAGGAACAAACAACTCCACTATGTAGTCTTATTTGTATACACCAGCATTTGCGTGCATTTTTGAAGGGACATGTACGAGACCTATCTTATCTGATGAACATATATCCAGACGTACGCGCATGCATACGAGTCCAAAGGATTGTGTTCATGAATTACAATAAAATATGTCTCTGTAATTTGATTATAAGAAATTTAGATAATCATAACCAATTGAAAACCCACAGTCAACTTGCTGGAAAAAACAAGTCTGTCATATTATACATTGTTTTTCATGTGTTATATTCGTTGTATACATTAAAATATATGCATATATATAAAGACCATTATAAATGTTTACAATACCAAAATAATAACATAATAAAATATACTATAATATAATACTAAAATCTTAATTCTCAATCCTAAACAAATTAAAAAAGAAGATATTATTTATATATATTGGATTATAAATTTGATAATATTTAAATTTATGAAAAAAAAATATTATAATATATATGATCATCATTTCTTAAAAACTAAACTATAATAAAATCTAAACAATCCAAATTTGATGTACACACACTCTCTCTCTCTCTCTCTCTCACACACACACACACACACTCACACACACACACACACACGTGTTACCTAGGACACAGCTGAGAAAGGGGCTGCATTTATACAATAAGAAGAAACCCGTTGTTTTGGGCTTGTTTTTCTGTATGGACCACAAGAGTTTGAGCTCACCAAACTGCAGATATGTAATGGCCTGTGTATTGTTTTGCAGAGTTCCACACGTGGAATATGAAAGCTTGAAGAGAACAAGCCTGTCCAATTCCATGTGATGTTCTGGTGAGAACACATCCTACAATTTTATGTTAAACATCTGGACGTGTTTGTTTGTGTGCAGGTGTGTGAGTGTGTATACTTGGTTGAAGTATTTATGTTGTTCGATTATGTCTTACATATTCTTTAAATGACTTGATGCATAACGGAGAATCCAACGTACGTACCCTTGGAGATTGTATTGACAGGGATTTGATCATTGACTGTGTTAGGTACATGTATAATATATGTCCATATAACGTTCATGTATATCCACCATAAACATTGTAGTCCTTGAAATTGTCGGGCTTCTCCGCACCTCTCTCTCTCTCTTACACACACACACGCCCGCACGCACGCACATACATTGTTTCGACAGTTCCTGTTTCTGTTCTTTGAGACCAGAGAGTGAACTTTGCAACGATTGGTAGAACTTTAGCGTTCCGGAGTTGGTGCTTGTGTAGACTGCGTCAGCCCAACACCAACAGGGATTACTCACATATTCAGGTATTACTAGAGGTGTTGTGTTTAGATATACACTTAGTAAGTCTTTGTACATGACATATGTACATTTTCTAAATATTAATAGAACTACTACCAGCAGTGTTTGTGTTCAATTGCATATGTAACGTTCATTAATAAACCCTCAGCCAGCAATAAGAAAAACAATTTACAAAATTAAATGTGCAAAATACATATGTTTAATAATTATTTGTTTCAATATAATTAACCTTCAGTTTGTTTTGAGTTATACATATAAACATACAACATATAAACTTGTCCTGTCTTACTCAAAGGAGAACTTTCCCACTATATAGTATAGTACACAATACATTACACACACACATATACATGTATACATGAGAATGTACATATATACGTGTGTGTGTGTGTGTGAGAGAGAGAGAGAGAGAGAGAGAGAGTAATGCTAAGAGCTAAACGTAATAAAACACGGAGTAAACTAAAATATTTATAACAATGCATGTAAATATAGTCTCTTCACTTACATCTATTGATGCAGCAAAGAGAACGACTAATCTACCTTCAAATGCACCACTGCTCGAGGTTTGGCCCTTTCCGCCCTTCTGCCTTTTTTTCCCTTTTCTAAACTTATTTGTATACAGGGAGAGGAGATTAATTCAGGAGTTACAGTCATTGGGATATATTGATTCTGCAAATGCTCCTTTACCTGTCAGCTAATTTTTTTAAAACGTTTTAACTTTAGATAACCAAATCTTCGAGCTAGGCCTCCTCCTGCACTGTCTGCCCCTCCACCAATGAGTGTTGACAAGCTAGGCATCTTATCCTACAAATTATATGGAAAAATAAACCTACATAAGAATGTAATTAAATTTTAATTAAACGTAATTAGAATTGAACTTGTAAATATGGTGTAGAGGTGACCTAACCTCGCGGAATTGCATCCCACCCATATGTAGAGCTGCAAAACAATTTGTAGAATAAATTTCTTAAATTAGGGTTGGTAAGAAAAGTGAGAATAAAGACCATGGGTAAATAGTTACACATGGAATGAAGGTCCTAACAAATAATTGTCCCTTTTCTTATAATTAATATAATAAAAATAAGGATCTTGAGGTCTTAGGTTTGAGTTTTATCCTTGAAACTTTAAGGTTAAGCAATTAAAAATGGTGCTTTCATAAGTTGGTAGATCCTAATGGCTTAGTTAAGAGTCACTTAAGGTGACATAGCTATGACCACCAAGTTGGTATCAAAGCTAGATCTTAACTCATGCTAAGTATGTGAGAGCCCAGGGGTATGATCCACGTTTTCATCTTCCTATTGAGGTTAACATGGGTTAGTTAGTCGCATGAGGCGACCTTAATAATCACTTAAGGTGACATACCTACAACCATTAAGTCGATATCAGAGCTAGATCTTAACTTAAGATAAGTATATGAGAGCCCATGAGTGATCATGAGGCCAAGTGCATGGCATGATCCACGATTTCAATTTTTATTGAGGTTAACAAGGATTAGCTAGTCACATGAGGCAACCTTGATTGTCATTTGAGGTGACATAGCTACAATCATCAAGTTGATATTAAAACTAGATCCTAACTTAGGCTAAGTATGTGAGAGCTCAAAAAGCAATAATCACTTAGGTGACATAGATACAACCATCAAGTTGGTATAGAGTTAAATCTAAGCTTAAGCTAAGTATGTGATGGCTTAGTTGAGAGGCCAAGTGTATAGCATGATCCACTCTTTCAGCTTCCTATTGAGATAATAAGCATGAGGTGACCTTGATAATCACTTGAGGTGACATAACTACGACCACCAAAAGCATGAGTTAGTTGTTCACGAGGGCATGGACTTAAGCAAAAGCATAGTGAATATTGTGCACCACGGGTTTTAAATGTCAAAAAATAATAATCACACCTTTTTTTTAAGGATCCTTATGATCACAAGGTTTTGGGTTGAGTCTCATTATTGAGGTCTTGGGGTCAAGTTTCATTCTTAAAACTTTAGTATTAAAAAATTATGACCAGACAGTTGTGACCCTTAGGGCCTTTATATATATAAACAAACAAGTAATGGAATGTACTTAATTTATTGTCTTTCTTTTAATATATCTTCTAGAATTTGATTCACCCTCTTAATTTTTCATATGTCAAGATAATCTTCTTATAGAACATTTTTACACTTGACAAAGTTTTTAAAAATTAAAAGTAATTTGGAGTTTTGATAACTTATAATATCATTTGAAAACTCATAGATAGAAAGTACAAAATATTATTAACCAGCTTTTGTTTCTTAAAAGGAATTAACTTAGACAAATTTATCAACATAATGATTAACACTTCTCATTTTGCCCTAAGTAAATGAGTGACAAGTCCATATAAATGTTATCCCACTGTACATTTAAAATAAACAATGGTTTTAAAAGTCCACTTGCCTGTTTTCTTGACACTTTCATTTATTAGCACTTGTTATAATCTTGCAAACTTTATGATATATATCTACCTTGATATTATTTTAATAAAGCTTCAATTTGTATATATCTCCCCTTAAAGTGACAAGCCTTTAAGAGTCATAGTGAAAATACAATACTTACTTAATTAACTCTACCTTAATATCTTTTAACTAACTTTACTTTAATATTGATCAACTTGTATGTCTCTCCCTAAAGTGACTAACCTCCAAGAGTCATAGTGAAAATACAAGACTTATATAATTAACTCCATTTAAAGAAAATAAACATGGTCTTTGTAATAGAGAATTCCATTCATGAATAAAAAATGCATTAAAGGAACTAGAATGGAGAAATGGGTTGTGTAAGAATGGGTTGCCTCCAATTAGTTCTTATAAATTAAAATTTAATTTTAGATGAAGCATTGTTGTGCATTATGAATTTTATAAATTAAAATTTAATTGTAAATGAGGCATTGTTGTGCATTATGAATTTCAAATGTCAAAACTAAAATAATTACATATAACAAGTAATTATCCTTTTTCTTAAATGGTTAATAAGATATAAATAAGTATCTTTATGATGGTAAAGTCTCAATAAATATCTTTATGGTGATGAGGTCTTAAATTAAGTCTTATAAGGTTTTAAGTTGGAGTCTTATCCTTAAAATAATGTGAGTTTGCCTTAAAAATAATGTGATTAAAAGGATTAAAAATATTCAAGTCTTAAAGTTAAAGAATTAAAAATAATGTTAAATTACGGAATTAGGAATATTTAAGTTTTAAAATTAAAAATAAAAAATATTAATTAAGGAATTAGAAATAACATTGTGAATAGATTCTTATTTCCCTTAACAACCCTAATTATTTTTTAAACTCTTGAGCACATTAACTTAATTAGTTAACTCACTAATTATTAGTGTTAATGCATTATATATTAAATTTGAAACTCCTTAACTATTACGGGCCTCCTCACACACAACAAAGCATTTGCCACTAAATTAAAGGATTATGAATAAAAGATTATGAATAATGTTCGTTTGCACACCCACTTTCTAACATTGTTGCACAACCTCTTTAACCTAGTGTTAAGGAGTTTAAGGTTGGTCCGATAACCTTTAATAATTTAATCTTCTGATTCCTAACACAGTGAGTAAAATGATATTATGTTACATTCAAATGGCATTCAACATAATTTTTAAGTTGGATTTAATGAGTAAGAAGGTTCAAAAAATAAATGAGAAAATTAAGGATATAGAGAGTGAATTTGAGAGGATTCAAAGCTTGTGCAAGTAAAAACTTATTAATAGCTCAAAGTAGAGTTATTATGTTTGTTAACGATTATAGAAAGTTTCAGTTTTAAGTGAGAGATCTTATATCTTTAAGTAATATTTGTACATTTGTGACCTTACAAAAGGATATAATGATAAATTATTTCCTAAATACTCAGGGTTTTAAAGCATAGGAAGGTGGCATATAGATTATGGTTATCAAGCGTGAAAGTGTACTCAATGTTTCATATCAACAAGTACAAAAAATACTCGTACGAAATGAAATCCATGTAAATTCTTTGTGATGTACAAAGACTTTAATGTTATGCTTGAGAACAAAGACTTATTGGTTAAGGTTTTGATTAATAAATAATTAATATATTTTATAAAAAATTCAAAAAAAGAAAAAGATAATCCTTTAAAAATAAGAAAATTAAAAATAAGAAAACTAATAAGGTTAACATGTCTTTATAAATAGAAAAAGAAAATAACTTTAGGTAACTAAGGTTTTAGGGGAGTATGGAGGAAAAGTCTTTGGAGCATATTTATAGTGTGGTGGAGCTAAAGAGAACTCAAGAGTGATAAGGTAATTTTAGGTGATTTTAAAAAGTTTGTACTTGATGCTTAACATTTCTATATTAGGAGTTTGATTTTATGAACTACTGTTATCATCATATATACAGTTAGCCAAAATCTCTTAATGAACTTGGTCCCCATAGTCTTTCCAAAAGGAAGATATTACTAAGAGTTAGCGGACAACCACTGTGATAGACGGCCAATAGGAACCACCTAAACCTACACATCTATTTGGTCGAAGCTCTGACCAAGGCACCCCAGAACAAAGAAGCAACCGCAACATGATTCTCCCAAAGGAAGAATGATAGAGGTGGGGGTGGCACAAGCCAAAGGAAGGAGTGCCCAACAGGGAAGCCAGCCATCCTAGCAGCATGTGTGGCCAGCTCATAAGTCACATGGTCTATAAGGTGGACTATACATGTAAGGCACATACTACGAAGGTAATGATGGTCGGGCAATGCCATCATTATGAAATCAAGGTGAAAGGACAAAATGCGCTAGTCACCTCATATGACATTATTAGGACCACCACGTTGGCAATGCCCTTAAAATGGATGATAAAAAATAGTCCGACACTCTTATGTCACCATGATGACGGAATCAACTGAACCAACAATCATCCAGAAGATTCAGGTATCCTATGGAGGCCATGAGAGGATAATAGAGCTCATCGCACCCATGTACTCCAGATTCAAGATTTGATCGAGTTTTAAGAGTTGGAGGCACATTTGTCACATACCTAGGAGCAACATGTATGGAACACAACTAAGCTATAGGGGGCTATCAAAACTACATAATGCAGCAATTGCCGCCCTAAAACTGAAGTTGGCCACAGTAAAAAACAAAGTCGCCACCTACTGCAAGCACTATGGTATAGACTAGGGAGAAAGAATGCATGGCTCGAGGACATGCCAATAAGTAAGTTTGGACATCGGGTCAACAGTGGTTTGACCATCGTTGGACACCAACAAACGGAAATGAGCAGCAGTCTAGAGGGAGGCCGAACAAGGGGAGCACAACGTATAGTGAGTACAAACTAATTGATAGCTATTAGGCGGCACTGATAGCCGGTTAGATCCAATCATCTAGATCAACTACTAAGGTACTAAAGACGGCACGCGTGAGGGAGGTGCATTAAGTCAGTAGGATAAGACCATGGCATAGAGTGGTGGTCAAGTGGGGAGTGCCATCTGTCCTACGTCCTAGTACACCCAACCACTATATAAGCAAGGAGGTAAACAATGGGTCGAGATCCTTTTAATCCATCTTCTTATGTGTGTCTTGTTTTGGCCATCTCTAGGAAAGGGACCACCTTGTACTTCTAAGAGGCAATAATATACATATCTCTTTTGTCTACCATTGCCCACTTCTTTGAATCTCCCTTCCTCCTCTCCTCTTCCAGCTCCCTCCTTAAAGGAAGCCTACACACCACCAAAAGGAAAACTCCAGTCCACTGGTACACAGACCCTTGCAACATCCAGGTAGAGTGCCAATACAACACTTCATGTACATCTTGAAGTAATGACCAGACCACCGGCTTGGAACCCCGGGATTGGGCATTGGCAATAGTGTTCTAGCAACCACCAAAACCACCTAAGTCACCTCACATCTGACCTGCAGAGTCCTCGATGACCACATGGGTTCATGACTGAGCTTGTTATTCTTATATTGGTGCAAGCTTTAGCCTCTAACTTGTGTCATCAACAACTCTTTGTTGTGCACTTTAACTTTTAAATAATAAGGGTACATCCCATCTTTGGGATAGCCTACCCTTAACGTTGATAAATCCATGCTTAAGAGGTCTTATCGGATAACACATTCTAAGATCAAAGGTTGAGGTATGTCTCTAGCCTCCTCCTCAATGTCAAGTTTGACAACTAAGCAAGGCACATCCATGTCCTTGTCCAACTGTGTGTGGGATCTTAATTGATGTGTTTTCTTTACCAAGTTCTTGAGGGTTTACAAAGGGGTTCTAGAGTTGGCATCCGAGAGCCACGTTCATGGCATATGAATAACTTTTGAATCAAAGGGTAGATCTTGGGAAATAGTGTCACATGGCACTAGTTAGATGACACACAGTACAACGCTTGAGGCATGCCCTTTGGGGTTGTTTCATGGGCTCAACGTCAAGGGGTTGGATACTCTAGCAAACAGGCATGCTTTGTGCTCACATTAGAGTGCTAAACCTTGAATTCACTCAAGAGAGGTTAGGTCTCTAATTGGATGTGTTTTTGTCACACTCGGTTAAGCGGGTCTTTTCCTTGGGATCTAAAGGTTGAACGAACTAAACTCATTAGCAAGAGCCCGTACTTAGGGTTATCCAAACCTAACCTTAAGGAGTTTACTTAGCAATGTCCACTTATGACGCACACTCAAGTACAAACCTTAGATCTAGGGTATGACTTGATCACCCAAACCCTTAAAGGTTAGTCGTGGTTTAGGGTAACTCTTGTTGCCCAAAAAGGAGTTGTACTCCTGGACGAGGGTGATTTCTTAAAGGATAAGCGACAATGTTTTTGCTCTGTCACAAGGGTATGTGTGGGACACATCTCCTTGGTGGGTTTGGGCATGAACTTATTTATGTCTCTTGGGGTAGGATCTTAAAGTCTACTTGGGTTATCCATATGGTTCAGAGGGTAGCCATTCTAGGTATGAGACTTAAGGTAAGACCCTAAGTCTCATTTTGAACATTTGAATTAAACTTTAAGGTTGTCTTGGTAGATTTAGTGTTGCTCACACATGGTGTGAATGTCGAATGGCCACATGCAACCGCATGTTGGCCTTTAAGGTTAAAACTCCGACAATTGTGGACGACAACGAATGGATATGCATGTTCACTCCTACAAACAAAGTTCATGATGTACCTTCAAGTTAAGAGAGTGTGGATTAAAAAGGATTAGAAGTTACATAGTTGTATTGAGTTCAAAAGATGGTAACTTTGGATATGTTTCATAATGATAAAGATAACAACATTATCATATTTAAAAATCATTATCTAACTATTTCTTAATTGCAGAAAACAACACACACTTGTACAACCATTATTTACCAGAACATACTATGATAATTACGATTTCATAATGACTGCTTCACAGTGGAACTCAATGAGGATCCATTGTAGAACAAGAAATGTCAACATGGTATGACCATATGCATTACATGGTGATCTGTATGAGTTTTTGCAACATGTGTATGTCTACCCAAAGGATGTATAATGGATCTTCTACGTGGATCTAGTTCAACTATACCCGGAGTGGTGGCAAGACCAGGTAGACATTACATAGGACTAGATAGGACTAAAGGACTTGTAGCCGTAGTACATGAATACAGGATAAGGGTTTAGTTGATCTGTACAAGTTTTTGGCAAATATCTATGTCCACTCAAAGGATGTGTACTGGATCTTCTATAACTGTACCTGGAGTCGCAAGACCAAGTAGACATTACATAGTACTAGATAGGACTAAAGGACTTGTAGCCACAGTAATAAATACATGATAAGGTTTAGTAGGAAGAATCGGCAATAGGAAAAGGTTCTAAGTTTATTGACTTTAAGACCATTATGGTTCATTCCTGCCTCAATCACAATAACTATGTAAATATAATCTATAAATAAATTCCATACTCTAATACTTAAAAGTAAAGATGCACATGAGTAAAAAACAAGCATATTTATATACCGACTGGTGTAAGATCGAATTAACATAAATATTTGCTTCGTAAGTTCATAAAATTGAATATGTAACCCTTTTTCTTAAATCACACACAATATAATAATAAATAATAACAAACAGTTTCTTCGTTCCTTTCTTTGTTAAATGGTAAGTAATTATCAATTAAGTACATACATTTTTAGTCGTGACATGTTCTGAAAAATTCTATTGAGGCGCACACAGGCGTGATCTTCTAGGGTTTGAAGAAATCGGCTTTGGGGAATCGCACTTCGGATCAGCCTCAATCCTCTCATCTGAAGGTTCATGCTGTTCTTGGTCCGATTTGATCTCTCCATTACAAATCCTTCACTCCGAGTACTCGTCCAGAAGGTTGTGAGTGTGCTTTATTTGAGTAAGCTAAGTGATGATCATAAGATATGGCCCTAATCGTCTCTATATGCACAGTTAAAAACTGTGCATTGTACATACATACACACGATCAGAGGCGACAAGTAATTTTAGCGTTCGTAATCTGAATTTCATGTATGCTAGTATCATCTCTATATATAATTATGTGTACATATGTATCTTTGTGGGCTATATAAATGAGTTCCTCCTTAGTTAGCATGTTGTAAACAACATATATGATAACAGGCTTTCTCGACTTTATGGAGTTTCGGAGTCCTGGAGACGTGCTGCGTTTTTTGAAGACAAGTTGATTAACCTGTTTTTAAGATCGCTAAACATGCTTACTACCAGACTGCAGGTATCCAACACATAATCATGATTATATGTTATTGCTGTTATTATGAATTTTATATTCATTTGTTGATAATGTTGTGTTAGCTATCTAACGCAAAATAGGACAATGGATAAACATGTTAACTTAAAAGATATAGCATACATTCTACCGTGCGTGTGTGTGTGAGACAGAGAGGTTGGACATTTCTCTCTAATAATCCCACAGTTACAACAACATATGCACTTTATTACATAGTAACATCTGTCCGTCATAAACAGTATGTTTGTGCATCATTTAAGAATTCAAGCTCAAACAAAGAGAGTCTTGAACCATACGGATCTGAACAGTAGAACATTGCTATTTGTCTGAGAAGAATACGTACTTATCTGTGTGAATCCCTGAGCACACCTGAAATCGCCTGTCCTCCGACAATGGCGAGCTCTCTTTTGGGCTGTGTGGAAGGGATTCTGTCCGAGCATGCTTATGTGGCCCTCATACCCTTGGAGCTCCACAGTTATACTCTGGAGAAAGCTCTGTGTGGATATGGAGTCGAATGCGAGTAGCCCTTTAACTCGTCCGGCATACTTTGAGTTTATCGAAGGCTTCTCTGTGAGCTTGTCATCGATGATAGCCAGCGTCCCGAATTGGCTTTGGCTTGTGTTGTTTGTTCCTGGCGGAGGGATGATGATCGTCGTTGCATTGGGGCCGGAGAAGAGATCATGCATGTACAGAGTAAGCTTTGTGATTCTCTTTTCATCTTCTGATGCAAGACAACATGTTGCAGTGAAAATAATTAAAAACATCCATTTCAAGGGAGCCATGGACAACATGTAAAGCTAAAATTCATAATTCACCGTCTTATATGCAATTGTCAAATATTGTAATGTGTATTTCTTTTGACTTTTGTAATATTTGACTGAAGGATGGACAAGGAAGAATGTTCTTTTCTAAAGTGGATGTACTTGGAAATTTTAAATTTACATATACCTTTTAATATATAAATTAAAATATTAAACTTCAGTACATAATTTAAAACACTGAAACACAACAAAGTTTTAAATTGAAATTTTTTAGTATATATTTGCTTTCCTTCACAGCTTCACGAGTATATGAAAATATTAAACTCCATTCTCTTTCGTTCCAAGTCTATTAATTAATATAGTAAAGTTTTAAATTGTATATTCGTAAATTTAAGATTTGAAGAGGGTATATATGTAAAATTTTGAACTTCTATATATGCTCAAATATGTTCTTTCTTTTTAGTGTTTCATTTTTTTTATATAAAATAAACTATTTTATGTATTTAAAGGTGATATACCATGTTTGTATCTTCTCTATTATCAAAAGTCTTAAAATTATTATAACTTATTATATATTTTTTTTAAAAATGCATGCATTTAAAAATATCTATTTTAGAATTGATTATCTTAAATCCTGTAAGTTTGTTTTATAGATATTTAACAGTATACTTAAAAGTATACTTCCAAGCTATATATAATACTTGTAGCTTTAAAATATAAATATCTAAACACATAATATTTTAATTTAGGTATATTCAAAATTATGATTAAGTGTAATTGATATAATAACTATATTTAGCCATAAGTTGTCAATCTATTTACTAAGTGATTAGAAGACTTAAAATTTAAGTTAACTTAGAACAAATTTTCATTAAATTAGTTACAGTGCTACTTGATTAAATATTTATTTATTAAATTTTATTTACTTAAAAGTTTTGAATTTCTTTAACAGCCAGATTAAAAACTTATATTAAATCTTGATCTTACAAAATTTGTAATGGTTGAATTGAGAATACTTGACCAGATTCTTAATTAAGCATAATTATTTTTTGATATATATAGGAAGGACGTAAAACAACTATACAATACACATATTATGAACGTCAATAAGTTAATTTATAAATAAATCATTTCTATCTTGTTATACTTTATAATAATTAAAGGATGATACTTATAGAATCTGTTAAGTAATTAAGTAAAAGCTTTAGTCTTATTGTACATTTCTTAAATATCAGCGTGCTCAACCTAATATTTATTTTATATTTCCTGTTGACATTTAAAACCCATGATACACAATATTCATTACGCTTTTGCTAATCCACGCCTTCATGAACAATTAACTCATGTTTTTGGTGGTGTAGTTATGTCAATCAAGGTCACCTCATGCCCTATCAGTCTAAGTAAGAAGCTAAAAGAGTGGATCATGCTATACACTTGGCTTTGGGATTAAGCTTTCAACTAAGCCATCACATACTTAAACTTAAGCTAATATTTAATTCTTTATTAATTTGGTAGCTGTATCTACTCACCTAAGTGATTATTAAAGTGGCCTCATGCAACTATCTAACCCCTGTCAACCTTAGTAAGAAGTTGAAATTATGAATCCTGTCATACACTTGGCCTCTAGACCTTTCACATACTTAGCCCTAAGTTAAGATTTAGTTCTAATATCAACTTGATAATTATAGCTATGTCACTCAAATGACGATCAAGGTTGCCTCATGCTACTAGTTAACCCTTATTAACCTCAATAGAAAGTTGAAACCATGGATCATTCCATACACTTGGCCTCACATTAAGCTCTCACATACTTATCTTGAGTTAAGATCCATCTGATATCGACTTAGGTTGTAAGTATGTCATCTCAAGTGATTATTAAGGTCACTTCACGCAACTAACTAACCCAGGTTAACCTCAATAGGAAGATGAAAGCATGGATCATACCCCTAGGCTCTAACGTACTTAGCATGAGTTAAGATCTTAGGATCTACCAACTTATGACCCTCTAACCGGAAGCACCATTTTTAACTCCTTAACCTTAAAGATTCAAGGATAAAACTCAAACCTAAGAGCTCACGGCTATAAAAATCCTTATTTGTATTATATTAATTATAAGAGAAAAGGGGACAATTATTTGTTCGGACCTTCATTCCATGTGTAACTATTTACCCATGGTGCACACCCACTTTCTAACACTATTGCACAACCTCTTTAACCTAGCATTAAGGAACTTAAGGTTGATTCGATAACCTTTAATAATTTAATCTTCCAATTCCTAACACAGTGAGTAAAATGATATTATGTTACCAACATAATTTTTAAGTTGGATTTAGGAGTAAGAAGGTTCAAAAAAATAAATCAGGAAATTTCAAAACTTGTGCAAGTAAAAACTTATTAATAGCTCAAAGTAGAGTTATTATGTTTGTTAACGATTATAGAAAGTTTCAGTTTTAATGGGAAATCTTATATCTTTGAGTAATATTTTCACACATTTATAAAAAAAAATACATTTGTGACCTTACAAAAGGGATATAATGATAAATTATTTCCTAAATACTCTAGGGTTCTAAAGCGTATAGGAAGGTGCATATAGATTATGGTTATCAAGACTGAAAGTGTATTCAGTGTTTCATATCAACAAGTTAAAAAGAATATTCGTACGAAATGAAATCCATGTAAATTCTTTGTGATGTACAAAGACTTTAATGTTATGCTTGAGAACAAAAACTTATTGGTTAAGGTTTTGATTAATAAATATAATTAATATATTTATAAGACTTTCAAAAAAAGAAAAAAATAATCCTTTAAAAATAAGAAAATAAAAAATAAGCATGTCTTTATAAATAGAAAAAGAAAATAACTTTAGGTAACTAAGGTTTTAGGGGAGTATGGAGAAAAATCTGTGGAGCATATTTATAAAGTGTGGTGGAGCTAAAGACAACTCAAGAGTGATAAGGTAGTTTTAGGTGATTTTAAAAAGTTTGTACTTTATGCTTAACATTCTATATTAAGAGTTTGTCATAATTTTTATATGACTCCTATTTACTTTGGACGTTTGACTGTTGTTACCTACTGTACTATGTTGACAAGGTCTAGATGTAGTGAGAAACATCCCTTAGTGCACTTAGGTATTTAAGGGTAGTCCAATCGGCGTCCTTAGATATCACGAGAAACTCTAAGCGAAGGTAGCAATTACCTTTTAGAAAACTCTTACTCTCATTTTTCGCATCCTGGTCGGGTTAATGGTTAGTTCCGATGAGTTCGGCATGTCGGATATGTTTAGAAATATCCCTAGGTTTGACATGTTAGGGTTTAAGGATCATGGATAACTCACCAAGTATATTCCCTCTGGAAATGAGATTTTGTGCTAGCCCACTTATGTAAACAAGAAAAGGGGGGAGGGGGGGGCTTTGTCACATAAATAAGGTAGAGTATGTAGTAGGAGAGCTCTTGGGTTCATGACTGAGTTCGTTGCTCTTCTGCCGGTGCAAGCTTTAACTTGTATTGTTAAAGTATAACTCTCTATTATGCCGCCCTAACTTTCAGATGACAGGGTATGTCCACTTTCAGGGTAGCTTACCCTTAACGTTGGCAAATCCATGCCTAGGAGGTCTTGTTGGGATGCACATTTCAAGAGGCAAAGGTTTGTCACAACCCGATACATGATGCAGGATTCCGGATATACAGGTTACAGATATGCCTAGAGGATATACCTACAGATATTCCTATAGGATATACCTATAGGATATGCCTAGAGGATATGCTACAGGATATGCCTATAGGATAAGGGTCACTATTTTTAGCTTATGACTAGATTAGACTCATGACTAGATTAGCTTGGAGTTGTGAGCATAAAAGCTCCGACCTAATTGTTGTACAATCAGTTATTATCAACACCAATCTTACTACGATCAATCTTGTCTTGTCTTGTTCTTGTCTTGCTTCTTGTTCTTTCCTTGTCTCGCTCCTGGATCCTGTCCTGCTCCTGTCTTATTCCTGGATCCTATCATGTTCCTGTCTTGTTCCTGGATCCTATCCTGCGCTTATGTCTTGCTCCCGGATCCTATCCTGTTCTTGTCTTGCTCTTGGTCCTGTCTTGCGCCTGGTCTTGCTCTTGAGTTCCTAAGTTCCTGTCTTACTTTCCGTCCTGTTCCTGAGTCAAACCTTCTTGTTCTTAAAATCCTGCTCTCTTCCTGGTTCCTGGATCGTGGCTTGACAATTTGATAGTAACTGCTTTCATAGCTCTCCATTTCCCAGCTACTTTTTTTTTCCTTGAATCTTTTCCTTTGTTTTCCTTCTTTTTCCTTCATAGATCATGGCTGATTTTTGAGCACTTTCAACGTGAGCACCAAATGTTGCTTCATGAGCTGGCCACTTTGTGCAAGTGGTCAC
The DNA here is from genome assembly GCA_003024785.1 of Selaginella tamariscina. Taxonomy (NCBI): domain Eukaryota; kingdom Viridiplantae; phylum Streptophyta; class Lycopodiopsida; order Selaginellales; family Selaginellaceae; genus Selaginella; species Selaginella tamariscina. The sequence continues at coordinate 1,358,639 of PUQB01000006.1, forward strand.
CAATCTGCAAGGTTCCACCAATGCGGCACATGCAGCTGCTGATGCATCCTCCAAGGCTATTGCGCAGGCTTTCTCTCAGGCATCGGTGGTTCCCTCTCATCGAACTTTCTTTGGAGCTGAAGATCAGCATGCCAGAAAAGTTCAGTGGCAATCGTGCCGATTTCCAAGGTTTCCTGAATCAGATCCGGCTCTTGATCCGCATGCAACCACGCCGCTACTCGACTGATGCACAAAAGGTTGGCCTTTTGGCATCCTTACTAAGTGGATCTCCACGGGCTTGGGTTGCCCCCTTGCTGGAGCGTGACGACCCATTGATGGAAGACTTTGAAGGTTTCGTGGCTGCCTTTGAAGCCTGCTTTGGAGATCCTGATAAGTACCGTTCCGCATGCACGAAGTTACGGAAGCTCACTCAAGGATCCCGACCAGCTTCCGTCTATGCATCCGAATTTCAGCAACTTTGCACGAACATTCCATGGGACGAGACTGCATTGATCGAACACTTCCGTTTTGGGTTGAGGGATGACAACCTTCTCCTTACGTTACCGGATGCCCAAACATTAGCGGAGATCATGCAACAAGCTGTTCGTTGCGACAACCGTTTGTTCGAGCGTCGTCAGGAAAGATCCCGTCAGCAGTTCCTGCAAACCAATCCTGCAGCTGTGGTACATGTTCCTGCACCACCTTCTGGAGTAGTTCCTATGGAGGTTGAGAAATCCAAGCGTGGCTCTCTTTCCGCTGCTGAGAAGCAACGTCGCCGCAGTGAGAACCTATGCTTGTATTGTGGTGAAGCAGGACACAAGGTGGCAGAATGTCCTATTAAAGCCAGGAAGTTCAAGACGCGTGAAGTTGAAGCTGAAGTTCAGTCGGAAAACTTCAATGTCCACTTCGTCTAGGAGCCGCGAAGTTGGACGTAGGTGCAGGCTCCATTGGTGCTGCTCATACCATTCCATCACTCAAGTTTCCTGTACACATTCATTTAATAATCGAGAGCTCAAGGAGTTTGCCCTGTTAGACACTGGTGCAAATGCATGCTTCATGGATGACACTTTTGCAACTCAACATGGCATTTCGGTGGTGAAGTTGAAGCGTGCAGTTCCTGTAGAGGTGGCCGATGGGCGTCTGATTGCTTCTGGCGCAGTTACCCATGCTACCGAACCTCTCTCTTGCAGTCATGGCACATTCAACTGTTCAATTTCCTTCAACTTGATCAAGACTCGGTCGACTCCCATCATTTTGGGCATGCCATGGTTCGTTGTTGCAAATCCGCAGATCGACTGGAGGTCTAGGACGCTCACGTTTTCCTCTCCGCAGCTAGGATCAATCCTGTACCTTCCTCGTGCAGGATACATCCTTAGTATCTGAGGCAGTACAAGCTACAGGATTGACCGTGCCTGTTCCTGTATAGTGTTGAAGACTCCTCCTCGACAGGATTCACCTCATGTCAGTTCCTCAGCACATCCGCAGGCTCTACTTTGTAAGTTTTCCTGTACAGGGTTCTTCCAATCCTGTATCAGTGTCGAAGGTTCCTCCTCAACAGGATCCACCTCCTGTTGGTTCGTCAGCACACTCGCAGGCTTTCCCACTCCTGTGCAACCACGGACTCTGTACAGGATTCTTCCAATCCTGTACACTCGTCAACATCCACACAGGTTTTTCCCAATCCTGCCTCTTTTGTTACTCTGCTTCTGTTCCACCCCCCAAGATCCTTCCTCTTTTTCAGTCACAGCTCCCTCCTTCTCCTCTCCGAGTTCTTACCACTACCATGCATGAACTTGCCACTGATCCTGCTCCTTTCCACCTTTTTGCCTTTCAAGTAACTCCTACGTCCTCTTCTACCTTTCCTGTATCTGACTCTCCTGTTTTTCAATCTCCTTCTCCTTCTCCTTCTCCTCCTTCTTCCCTACCATCCAAGTATCACTCCTTTAAGGACGTTTTTGACAAGCACAAGGCTGCAGTTCTTCCTGTTCACAGGTCCTACGACTGTCCTATTGATCTTGCGGAAGGAAAGACTCCACCGTTCGGACCGATTTATGCATTCACCCACAGAGTTGGAGGTTCTTCGTCAGTACATCGAGGACAACTTGGCATCCGGCTTCATTCGTCACTCAAAGTCCCCTGCAGGAGCACCTATCTTCTTTGTCAAGAAGAAGGATGGGAGTTTACGTTTGGTTGTGGACTACAGGGGTTTGAATCAAGTCACCATTCGGAATCGGTACCCGTTGCCATTGATCCCGGAACTTCTCGATCGGCTGCGAGGAGCAAAGGTGTTCACGAAGATCGACTTACGAGGGGCCTACAACCTTGTACGGATTCGTCCAGGCGATGAGTGGAAGACTGCCTTTCGTACAAGGTATGGACACTTCGAGTACACGGTGATGCCCTTCGGCCTTACCAATGCCCCAGCCGTGTTCCAACACATGGTGAACGACATCTTTCGTGACTTCTTGGACCAGTTTGTGGTGATCTACCTCGACGACATTTTGATTTTCTCCAAGGACCAGGCGGCACATGACAAGCATGTACGATTAGTTCTACAGCGGCTTCGCGAGCATGGCCTGTATGCGAAGTTGGAGAAGTGTTTTTTCGATAGGGATTCTGTGGAGTTCTTGGGCTACATCGTCTCTCCTGCTGGCGTTTCCATGGACATGCACAAGGTGAAGACCATCGTGGAGTGGGAGAGGCCCAAGTCTGTACGAGATGTACAATGTTTCCTTGGCTTTGCAAACTTCTACAGGCGGTTCATACAGGACTTCTCCAAGCGTGTACTTCCACTCACGGAACTCACCAAGCGCACAGGGTTTTCTCTTGGTCCGACAAGGCGGAACATGCATTCACAACACTCAAGGACGCCTTCACGACAGCTCCGATTTTAGCACATCCTGACCCTTCTCGTCCTTTCTTCGTTGAAGCAGATGCCTCGGATTTTGCAGTAGGATCCGTCCTATCACAAGTTGGAGAAGACAAGTTTGCTTCATCCTGTAGCTTTTCACTCTCGTAAGTTCCTTTCGGCGGAGATCAATTACGAGATTCATGACAAGGAACTCAAGGCCATTGTGGATTCGTTCGAGGAGTGGCGGCATTTCCTGGAAGGTGCTGCACATCCTGTACAAGTTCTTACGGATCACAAGAACCTGGAGTATTTTCAAACGGCTCGAGTTCTCAGTCGGCGACAGGCTAGGTGGGCGGAGTTCCTATCACGTTTTGATTTCGTCATCGTCTACAGGCCCGGTTTTCGGAATGGCAAGGCGGACGCATTGTCTAGGCGCTCTTACCTTGCACCAATCCCGGGCGATCCTGCATGACTGTCAAAGCAAGTGTTGTTGGGTCCTGATCGATTCCGGCTTGCGGCACTACAGGTTCATCAGGCTCCAGCAAATTCAACACTCCTACAGGACATCCGTTCGCAGTTGGCTACAGACGACTTGGCAAAGAATGTGTTCTCACACATTCATCCTGACATTGCAAGTTCCTCTTCCTCCAGTTCCCGTTCAGACTACAAGTTGTTCGCCATACAGGATGGACTCCTGTGGGAAGGTCTTGTACGTTCCTGTTGGTATTTCAGGACTCGTGTGGTACAGGATTGTCATGATACCCCGGCTACAGGACATTTTGGTGTGGCCAAGACAGTGGAGTTGGTGACTCGCAACTATTGGTGGCCTGGGTTGCGAGGTTTTGTGGAAAGGTTTGTACGGAGTTGTGACACTTGTAACAGGTCGAAGATGCCTCATCATGCACCCTCTGGTCTTCTTCGTCCTCTTCCTGTTCCTTCTGCTCCTTGGAGATCCATTTCTATGGATTTCCTCACAGATCTTCCTCCTTCTCGTGGATTCGATGCAGTTCTTGTGGTGGTTGACCGTTTCACCAAGCAGGCTCATTTCCTACCCTGCAACAAGACAGCTACAGGTCAGACAACTGCTGAGTTGGTGATCCGTGAAGTGTTCCGACATCATGGTCTTCCTGAGAGCATTGTTTCCGATCGAGGTCCACAATTCATGTCCAAGTTTTGGCGAGAGCTTCTTCGGAGTCTACAGGTTAAAGCGGATCTTTCTTCAGGATATCATCCGCAAACTGATGGGCAGTCCGAACGCACAATTCAGACCTTGGAACAGTATCTTCGTTGCTTCATCAGTTACCAGCAGGACAACTGGTTGGACCTTCTTCCAATGGCGGAGTTTGCCTACAACAACTCCGTTCACGCATCTACAGGACAGACACCTTTCTTTGCTCTTACAGGCCACCATCCACGTTTTGACTTTGCTCCTCCCGCTTCTCCTTCTTCCGCTCCTGCAGTACAGGATCGTCTCCAGCATCTTCGTCAGGTACAGGATGATCTCCGGGTTCATCTTCAGCAGGCACAGGAACGATACAAGCATCATGCTGATGCTCACCGTCAGCCGGCACCTGCATACAAGATTGGTGATCTCGTGTGGCTTCTTCGTCGACATTCGCACCAACAGGCCTTCTTCTAAGTTGGATTTTCAACGATTGGGCCCTTACAGGATTGTGGCGGAGGTAATCCTGTAGCTTTCCGACTCGAGTTACCATCTACGGTGAAACTTCATCCTGTGTTTCACACCTCCTTGTTGGAGCCGTATCATCCTTCTTCTCTTCCCGGTCGTGCTTCTTCTCCTCCCCTCCTGTGGTCATTGACACTGAACCTGAGTACGAAGTTGCAGCCATCCTTGATTCTCGTCTTCATCGCCGCCAACTCCAATACTTGGTGGATTGGAAAGGTTATTTGCCTACTGATCGCACTTGGGAACCTGCATCCAACTTACTCCATGCTTCTTCCAAAGTTGCTGCCTTCCATCGGCATTATCCTGCTAAACCAGGTCCCAAGACTCGTGGAACTCGTCTTTAGGGAGGAGGTGCTGTCACGACCCGATACATGATACAGGATTCGGATACAGGATACGGGTTGCAGGATTTCCTATAGGATATTCCTACAGGGATTCCGGATACAGGATACGGTTGCAGGATATTCCTACAGGATATGCCTAGAGGATAAGGGACATGTGGACTATATTAGCCTTTGCATGCATGCAACCACTTTTAGCACTCATGCCTAGATTAGCTCTTGGAGTTGTGAGCATAAAAGCTCCGACCTAATTGTTGTACAATCAGTTACTATCAACACCAGTCTTACTACGATCAATCTTGTCTTGTCTTGTTCTTGTTCCTTGTTCTTCCTTATTTGTTGTTCGATCCTGTCTTGTTCCTGGATCCTGTCCTGCACCTTCCTGTCTTGCTCCCGGATCTTATCCTATTCCAGTCTTACTCTGGGTCTTGTCCTGTGCCTGGTCTTGCTCCTGAGTTCGTAATTCCTGTCCTGCTCTCTGTCCTATTCCTAAGTCAAGCCTTCTTGTTTTTGGAATTCTGTTCTTCTCCTAGTTCCTAGATCGTGGCTTGACAGCTTCTGTCTATGCATCTGAATTTCAGCAACTTTGCACGATCATTCCATGGGACGAGACTGCATTGATCGAACATTTGTTTTGGGTTGAGGGATGACGTGAAGGACCTTCTCCTTACATTATTGGATGCCCAAACATCATGTAACAAGCCGTTCGTTGTGACAACCGCTTATTCAAGTGTCGTCATGAAAAATCCCGTCAGTAGTTCCTGCAAACCAATCCTGCAGCTGTGGTACATACTCCTGCAACACCTTCTAGAGTAGTTTCTATGGAGGTTAAGAAATACAAGCGTGGCTCACTTTTCGCTATTAAGAAGCAACGTCGCCGCAGTGAGAATCTATGTTTGTATTGTGTGAAGCAGGACACAAGGCGGTGGAATGTCTTAGTAAAGCCAGGAAGTTCAAGACGTATGAAGTTGAAGCTAAAATTCAGTCGAAAAACTTCAATGTTCACTTCGTCTAGGAGCCGCAAAGTTGGACGTAGGTGCAAGCTCCATTGGTGCTACTCATACCATTTCATCACTCAAGTTTCCTGTACACATTCATCTCAATAATCAAGAGCTCAAGGAGTTTGCCCTGTTAGACACTGGTGCAAATGCATGCTTCATGGATTTCTGGTGGTGAAGTTGAAGCATGTAGTTCTTGTAGAGGTGGCCGATGGTCGTTTGATTGCTTCTGGTGCAGTTACCCATGCTACCAAACCTCTCTCTTGTAGTCATGGCGCATTTAACTATTCGATTTCCTTCAACTTGATCAAGACTCAGTCGACTCCCATCATTTTGGGCATGCCATGGTTCGTTGTTGCAAATCCTCAGATCGACTGGAGGTCTAGGATGCTCACGTTTTCCTCTCTGGCAATTAGGATCAATCCTGTACCTTCCTGTGTGTAGGATACATCCTTAGTGTCTGAGGTAGTACAAGCTACAAGATTGACCGTGCTTGTTCCTGTATCAGTGTTGAAGACTCCTCGATAGGATTCACCTCATGTCAGTTCCTCAGCACATCTGCAGGCTCTCTCCACTCCTGTAAGTTTGCGGATTCCTGTACAGGGTTTTTCCAATCCTATATCAGTGTCGAAGGTTCTTCCTGAACAGGATCCACCTCCTATTGGTTCGTCAGCACACTCATAGGCTCTCTTCACTCCTGTGCATCCATGGACTTCTGTACAAGATTCTTCCAATCCTGTACACTTCTCAACATCCACACATGTTTCTCCCAATCCTGCCTCTTTTCATTACTCTTCTTCTGTTCCACCCCCCAAGATCCTTCCTCTTTTTCAATCACAGCTCCCTCCTTCTCCTCTCCGAGTTCTTACCACTACCATGCATGAACTTGCCACTGATCCTGCTCCTTTTCATCTTTTGCCTTCTAAGTAACTCCTACGTCCTCTTCTACCTTTCCTATAACTGGCTCTCCTGTTTTTCAATCTCCTTCTCCTGTTCCTTCTTCTTCTCCTCCTTCTTCCCTGCCATACAAGTATCACTCCTTTTAGAACGTTTTTGACAAGCACAAGGCTGCAGTTCTTCCTGTTCACAGGTCTTACGACTGCCTATCGATCTTATGGAAGGAAAGACTTCACCGTTCAGACCGATTTATGCACTGTCACCTACAGAATTGGAGGTTCTTCGTCAGTACATCGACGAAAACTTGGCATCCGGCTTCATTCGTCACTCAAAGTCCCCTACAGGAGCACCTATCTTCTTTGTCAAGAGGAAAGATAGGAGTTTGTGTTTGGTTGTAGACTATAGAGGTTTGAATCAAGTCACCATTCGGAACCGGTACCCGTTGCCATTGATTTCGGAACTTCTCGATCGGCTGTAAGGAGCAAAGGTGTTCACGAAGATCAACTTACGAGGGGCTTACAATCTTGTACGGATTCGTCCAGGTGATGAGTGGAAGATTGCCTTTCGTACAATATGGACACTTCGAGTACACGATGATGCCTTTCGGACTTACCAATGCCCTAGCCGTGTTCCAACACATGGTGAACGACATCTTTCGTGACTTCTTGAACCAGTTTGTGGTAATTTACCTCGATGACATTTTGATTTTCTTCAAGGACTAGGTGGCTCATGACAAGCATGTACGACTAGTCCTACAGAGGCTTCGCAAGCATGGCCTATATGCAAAGTTGGAGAAGTGTTTCTTCGACAGGGATACTGTGGAGTTCTTGGGCTACATTTCTCTCCTACTGGCATTTCCATGGACATGCACAAGGTGAAGACTATCGCAGAGTGGGAGAGGCCCAAGTCTGTACAAGATGTACAATGTTTCCTTGGCTTTGCAAACTTCTACAAGCGTTTCATATAGGACTTCTCCAAGCATGTACTTCCACTCACGGAACTCACCAAGCGCACAGGAGTGTTCTCTTGGTTCAACAAGGTGGAACATGCATTCACAACACTCAAGGATGCCTTCACGACAACTTCGATTTTAGCACATCCTGATCCTTCTCGTCCCTTCTTCGTTGAAGTAGATGCCTCGGATTTTGCAATAGGATTTGTTCTATCACAAGTTGGAGAAGACAAGTTACTTCATCCTGTAGCTTTTCATTCTCGTAAGTTCCTTTCGGCGGAGATCAATTACAAGATTCATGACAAGGAACTCAAGGCCATTGTGGATTCGTTCGAGAAGTGGCGGCATTTTCTGGAAGGTGTTGCGCATCTTGTACAAGTTCTTACGGATCACAATAACCTAGAGTATTTTCAAACGGCTCGAGTTCTCAGTCGGCGACAGGCTAGGTGGGCGAAGTTCCTATCACGTTTTGATTTCGTCATCATCTACAAGCCTGATTTTCAAAATGGCAAGGCGGATGCATTGTCTAGGCGCTCTTACCTTGCACCGACCCCAAGGGATCCTACATATGACTGTCAAAAGCAAGTGTTGTTGGGTCCTGATCAACTTCGGCTTGCAGCACTACAAGTTCATCAAGCTCTAACAGATTCCACACTCCTACAAGACATCCGTTTGCAGTTAGCTACAGACAACTTGGTAAGGAATGTGTTTTCACACATTAGTCTTGACATCGCAAGTTCCTCTTCCTCCAGTTCCCATACAGACTATAAGTTGTTTACCATATAGGATAGACTCCTGTACATTCCTGTTGGTGTTTGCAGGACTCGTGTGGTACAGGATTGTCATAATACCCTGGCTACAGGACATTTTGGTGTGGCCAAGACAGTGGAGTTGGTGACTCACAACTATTGGTGGCCTGGGTTGCGAGGTTTTGTGGAAAGGTTTGTACGGAGCTATGACACTTGTAACAGGTCGAAGATGCCTCATCATGCACCCTCTGGTCTTCTTTGTCCTCTTCCTGTTCCTTCTGCTCCTTGGAGATCCATTTCTATGGATTTCCTCACAGATCTTCCTCCTCCTCGTGGATTTGATGCAGTTCTTGTGGTGGTTAACCGTTTCATCAAACAGGCTCATTTCCTACCATGTCACAAGACTGCTACAGGCCAGACAACTGTTGAGTTGGTGATCCGTGAAGTATTCCGACACCATGGTCTTCTTGAGAGCATTGTTTCTGATCGAGGCCCACAATTCATATCCAAGTTTTGGCAAGAACTTCTTCGGAGTCTACAGGTTAAAGCGAACCTTTCTTCAGGATATCATCCACAAATTGATGGGCAATCAGAACGCACGATTCAAATCTTGAAACAATATCTTCACTGCTTCATTAGTTACCAATAGGACAACTGGTTAGACCTTCTTCCAATGGCGGAGTTTGTTTACAACAACTCTGTTCACGCATCTATAGGCCAAACACCTTTCTTTGCTCTTACAGGCTACCATCCATGTTTTGATTTTGCTCCTCCTGCTTCTCCTTCTTTCGCTCCTACAATACAGGATCGTCTCCAACATCTTCGTCAGGTATAGGAGGATCTCTGGGTTCATCTTCAGCAAGCATAGGAACAGTACAAGAGTCATGCTGCTGCTCATCGTCAACCGGCACCTACATACAAGATTGATGATCTCGTGTGGCTTCTTCGTCGGCATATTCGCACCAACAGGCCTTCTTCTAAGTTGGATTTTCAACGATTGAGTCCTTACAGGATTGCAGCTGAGGTCAATCCTGTAGCTTTCTGACTCGAGTTACCATCTACGGTGAAACTTCATCCTGTGTTTCACACCTCTTTGTTGAAGCCGTATTATCCTTCTTCTCTTCCTGGTCGTGCTTCTTCTCCTCCCCCTCCTATGGTCATTGACGATGAACCTGAGTACGAAGTTGCAGCCATCCTTGATTCTTGTCTTCATCGCCACCAACTTCAATACTTGGTGGATATACTACAAGATATGCCTAGAGGATAAGGGTCACTATTTTTAGCTCATGACCGGATTAAACTCATGACCAGATTAGCTTGGAGTTGTGAGCATAAAAGCTTCGACCTAATTGTTGTACAATCAGTTACTATCACACCAGTCTTTCTATGATAATCTTGTCTTGTATTGTTCTTGTTTTGTCTTGCTCCTTGCCTCCTACTCCTGTCTTGTTCCTGGTTCTAGTTCATGTCCTACTCCAGTTCCTGTCCTGCTCCCTGTCCTGCTCTTTGTCCTGCTTCTGAGTCAAGCTTTCTTGTTCTCGGAATCCTGCTCACTTCCTTGTTCTTGAATCGTGTTTGACATCACTTTCGGTTGACATGTCTGTATTCTGCACAGAGAATTTGATCATGTGAGTCATCAACCTTCGGAGAACACTCGCTCAGTGAGTCAGCATGAGATTCTAGGTATGTCCGAAAGTCTTATACTAGTTCAAACTAATGTGTGTGGGACAACCTGTGTAGGGTGTTTCAACTTCATATTGGGAATATTCCAAGCATATTCTCTGCGTGCTGAAACTAGGGTTCAATACGATGAGAAAAAGAAAGCAACCAGAGCCTGAGGTAGAGAGGGCTACCGCAGAGGCTCAAAATGAGGAGATGGATGAAGCTGATCCAGGTTGACCCCTAGAGTTAAGCAGCGACCTGGTTGGCAGGAAATAATGAAGGATGCCCTAAATGAACTTCGAGGGGATATATATATATATGTTTTAGGGTTGAACGATCGAATCGGTAATGTCGCTAATGGAATTCTAGCGGTTACCACATTACCAAATGTTTCACAACCAAATACACAAAGAAAGAAGAAGAAGCATGATCCAAAGCCAGGTTACTCTGAATCGAATTCTTTGGTAGATGAAGATGGTAGCGATCCTAGTAAATTCAAGCTAATCAAGCCTTCAGAATTTTTAGTTCAAAGAACTATAAAATTTTAGACGACTGGTTATATGATATGGAAAGTTATTTTGAACTGTTGAGAAAGACGGAAAGGGTTGCAAGTGCCAAGCAGTTTCTCAAAGGAGAAGTTAAGACTTGGTGGTGGATAGTTGAAGGTGAACCTAAATATCGAAACAACTGGAAATACATGAAAAGGGAGATCAAAAAACAATCTATACCAGATGACCTTGGGTTGCAATTGCGTGCTGATTTGGCAGCTTGTAAACAGGGAGTTTGGGGAAACCCAGTGGATCGTGTGAATGAGAAAATGCGAAAGGAGATCCTAAGGTACAAGCCAACGAGCTATCGAGAATGTCAGGAGGCAGCTCAAAAGGTTGCTTATGGCATGTCGTTAAAAGACTTGTACAATAAGGGGGAGGAAGCAAAACCTAAACCAAGGAGTTTTCCTCCAAAGTCTAGGTTCAAAAGGTTTAATAGGCAACCAAATCAATCACCATCAATTCAAAGTGCAAGTCCCTTTGTCAGCAGTTCTAAATTTTTAGATACATCAAGACCCATCGGATCTCAAAAACCATTAGCGTTACCACCACCCTAGCATGCCAAGGGCTCAGCTCCAAAGTTTGCTCCCTCACAATCCGCAGGCGGGGTTCCAACATGTTATAATTGTAACAAGCTTGGTCATGTCGCTAGACAATGTCATGCACCCTCACAACAATCGGGTCATTTCAAGGCGATGGTACTAGAAGAAGTTGTTGAACCAGAAACGCTTGAAGATCCAGAAGATGAATCAAAAGAGGTAATGTTGTGCCAGACACAACCTGCCTTATTCGCTATTCAAAACAAAACTGACCTGTTGCTATATTTGACAGGAAGGATACGAGGGGACCAAGTCCGAATGATGATCGATACTGGAGCAACATACAATTTCATATCGACTAGTCTAGCTCGTCGATTGAATTTGGATGTAATAAAGATGTGTGAAATAAAAGATTAATTTTGACAAAGGTTCTCAAAATATTAATAATATAGCAAGGGCAGTTCCTGTCCAATCAAAGATTGAAAGGCTAAGCTAGACTTAGTTGTCTTGAATATGACGGGGTTTGACTTTGTTTTGAGTATGGAATGGTTCCATAAACATGTAATGGAAATGAGGGGTTCTAGAGATAATCAAATCACGCTTGTAGCAGGCAAAGAGGACACTAAAAAAACAACGCTCAAGATGAAAACGCTATCTGATAAGGATTGGAATCCTATATTCCTTACCTTAACTCAGTTATGTAAGGCAGTTAGACATCGAGAACGTGTATTTCTTACAATGGTTTTGCATACTGGTGAAGTCAAAAAAGAAGATTGTCAAGAATCTATTCCCGAACCTATTTTGTCTTGAACATGTTTAAGAACGTGTTACCAGAAGACTTACCACCTAAGTTACCTCCACGTCAAGGTGTGGACCACATGATAGAGATTCTGCCAAGTTCGTCTCCACTGACAAGAGCCCCATATCAGTTGAATCCTCAAGAGTTAATAGAATTGAAGAGACATCTGACATAATTGGTTGGTCGATGACACATTCGACCTAGTCGATCGCCGTATGGTGCACAGACTTGTTTGTAATGAAAAAGGATGGTATGATGAGAATGTGTGTGGACTATCGAGCATTGAACGCGATAACTATTAAAAATAAGTATTTCACAAGTAGATGACTTAATTGATAGGCTATCGAAAGCAAAGTATTTTTCAAGAATAGTCTTGAGATTTGGGTACCATCAGATTCGGGTAGCATGGAATGACATTAAGAAGACCGCTTTTCGAACGCGTTATGGATCATTTGAGTTTCTAGTCTTATCATTTGGGTTGTGTAATGCTCCAGCAACTTTTTGCACAATGATGGATGATGTGTTTAGAGACTATGTAAACAAGTTCGTAGTGGTGTATATTGATGACATTTTAGTTTTTAGTTCGACAATTGAGGAACATGTGGAACACTTAGAAAGAGTGTTTCAAAAGTTGAAAGAGAACGAATTATATGCTAATTTAAAAAAAGCAAGTGCACATTTAGTCAAACCAAGATAAATTTCTTGGGACACTTGATCTCAGGTGGGGAGGTTGCCATGGATCCAAAGAAAATTCAAGCTATTATCGAATGGATAACTTTAAAAGACATGCATGAAGTTAGATCATTTCTTGGTTTAACAGGGTATTACCGAAGATTTATAAAGGGTTACTCTCAGATAGTGGCCCCATTGATAGATCTCATGAAAAACATTCCATGGCATTGGACTCCAAAGTGCCAATGTGCATTCATCAAACTCAAAGAATCTATCTCTTCTGAGCCAATTTTGCAGTTGCCCATCTTTGAAGATCCCTTTGAAGTAGAATGTGACGCTTCTGACTTTGCAATTGGTGATGTATTGTAACAGAAAGGACATCCGATGTCCTTTTTCTCGAAGAAGTTGGATGCTGCACAAAATTTCACAAAAAGGAGATGTATGCTATTGTTGCTTCCTTAGAGTATGGCATTATTAATCTTCCAACTCATGGCACTATGGTTTGGACAGATAGTGTAACTCTAAGGTACTTTGAAACGTAGCCGAAGCTATCACCAAAGTAAGCCAGATGGCAGCAAAAGTTAGCTGATTTCAGCCTGAAATTAGACATAGAGCTGGAAAAGACAATGTGGTAGCGGATGCACTCAGTAGGAAGGGTCAACTTTGTATTATGTCAGCACCAGTGTCAACTTTGGTGGATGAATTTGTAACGGCGTATCCTCAAGACAAATTTGCTAAGGAGGCTTTAAACTGGTAGTAAAGAGGAAACAAGTTCATCAGTTACGAAAAGATGGTAATGTTCCAATAGGAATAGAAAGTGAATGGATGCACTCAAACGGGCGCACTTTGCTGTACGCAATGGAGTTCTTTATTATAAAGAAAGGAGACTCTATGTTTCAAAAGGGACATGGAGGAAGAGTGTCAAAGTTTTAACCCAGAGGGCTAACACGTGGCTGTCAAGTGGCCTTCTAGCGTCAATTCCTTATGTGAGCAATGCTAAATCTTCCAAGATGACCCTAAGAGTCTGACTCAGATGCCTAGTTAAACAGAAGACTTAGAGTCCTACCCTAAGTCCCCTAGAATGACCATCCCCCGAACCCTAAAGGATATCCCGAGCAGACTTTAGGATCCTATCCCTGTAGACTTAGACAGGCTCATGCCCTAACCCCACAAAGGAGATGTGTCTCACACATGTCCCCATGACAGAGCTAAGGCATCGTCACTTACCCCTTGAGGAATCACCCTCATTTGGAAGAACATCCCCTTTAGGGCGACAAGGGTACCTTGAACCACGACTAACCCCTAAGGGTAGAGTGGCCAAGTCATACCCTAGACCTAGGGCTAGTACTTAGTGAGGACATAAGTGTGCGCCGTAGGCGAACACGAATGTTTTATTAAGCAAACTCCCTAAGGCTAAGTTTGGATAACTCTAAGTACATGACTTGCAAGTGTTTCATGATAAGGCTTTTGCTAATGAGCTTAGGTTGTTCAACCCTTAGATCCTAAGGAGAACACCCCTAGCCAAGTGTGCCAAAGCACACCTATTATGAGACCTAACTTCCCTTGAGTAGATGCCCAAGGCTTAGCACCCTAGTGCAAGCACAAGCATGTATGTTTACTAGAGTATCCAATCCCTTGGCGACAAACCCATGACACGACCCCAAAGGCGTGCCTCAGGCGTTGTCGTGTGACGTCTAACCCAGTGTCACATCTCCATGTGACATTGCCTTCCATGATGTGGGCTATCATGGCATAGCCCTTAGATTCAAGAGTTGCACCAAGTGCCACAAACGTGGCTCCTAAATGCCAACTCTAGAACTCCTTAGTGAACCCTCAGGAACAGGGTAATGTGTACCTGTCAAACAAGATCCCATGCCCATAGTTGGACAAGGACACGGATGTGCCTTGCTTGGCCATAAGTGCTACACCTAGCTTGACGTGGAGGAGAAGGCCGGAGACAAGTCTCAACCTTTACCTCTTGGAACGTGCATTCCAACAAGACCTCCCAAGCATGGATTCACCAATGTTAAGGATGTTCAACCCCTAAGGTGGGACGTACCCATGTCATCTGGAAGTTAGGGCAGCACAACAGAGGATTGTACCTTAACAACACAAGTTAAAGCCTGCACCGGGAGAAGAGTAATGAACTTAGTCATGAACCCATGAACTTTCACTCCTACATACTCTACCTTATTTATGTGATGGAGCCCCACCCCTCTTTTCATGTATGTGTAAGTGGGCTGGCACAGAATGCCAGCCCTTAGTTAATGAGATGAGTTTGCACACTAACCCCTACCCCTAAACCCTACCCAAGGGTTTTAGGGCGTGGGTTAGGGCAACCTTAGGGGTGTTCCTAACCCTATTTAACATGCCAAACCCATCTTAACTAGAATGTCAAAATCGGGAGTGGGTTTTCTAGAAGATAAGTGCTACCTTCACTTAGAGCTTCTCATAACATTTAAAGATAGCCGGCCGGACTACCCCTAAACACCTAAGTGCACTAAGCGGGACTGTTTCTCACTACATCTAAGGTCCATCAACATAGTACAATAGGTAACAATAATCAACCTCCAAAGTAAAGGGTTAAGTCATAGTAAAAACTATGATAAAGAGGCTGTTAAGAGAGCATCACGACGTTCCTTTGGCAGGACATGGTGGAAGGCATAAGACGTTGGCTTTGTTGAAACAGAGATTCTATTGGCCGAGTATGATAGACGATGTTGTCAAATATGTTAAGACATGCCCAACATGTCAACAATGAAGAATCGGTCGCAAAAATGAGCTGGGAAGTTGTAGTGTCTACCGATTCCAAAGTGGCCATTTCAAAGTGTTACTTTGGACTTTATCATGGGATTGTCAAAACCTTGTGGTTTTAACGTGCTCATAGTGGTGGTTGATCCGTTTTCAAAAGTTGCTCATTTCATTCCAATTGTATAGATAGTGAATGCAATTCAAGCAACAAAGTTATTCTTCCACAAAGTCGTAAAAGTACGCGGGCTACCGGAACTCAGATAGGGATCCTCGATTTACAAGCAAGTTTTGGGGAACGTTGTTTAAGCAATTTGGTACGATGCTGAAGTTTAGTATAGCTTACCATCCACAAATAGATGGTCAAACAGAGAGGGTAAATCAGCAAGTCGAGGACTATTTCAAATGCTATGTTCAAGGTGATCAACTTGATTGGGCTAAACACTTGGATATGGCTGAGATATGTTACAATAACTCAACACACACTGCGATCGGGTGTAGCCCGATGGAGGTGTTAACTAGAAATAAGGGTGGTATTCCTCAGAATATGGTGTTACCAAAAGACGATGTCAATCGAGTTCCCTCTGTAGCAGAGTTTACCCTTAGCTCACATAGTGTACATGTATCCTCAACATCAAATAAACTTCCTCATCATTTGCTTTTACATATGGATAATTGTGCAAGCGAGAATAAAAATAGGTAAATCATTTTAGTTAAAGGTTTCTCAAGCTCATACTTACTTTATTTTCTATATATGTTCTAGCATACTTATCAATGCTTGTTGCCAAAGGTGTGTTTGAGACAATCATGCTCAGTTTCCTTACAGTTGGTCACACTCATGAAGATATTGATGCGTTCTTCACAAGGTCTCCAACTCTAAAAAGGACAAGTGCACTTACCTTACCACATATGATGGATCTTTTTAAAAATTGCATCTTCAAAAAAGTTGTGCTTTGCTTGTGACTAAGGTGCCAAACTTCAAAAAGTTTTTCAAGGAGTATATGAAAGAGAGAAGCAATTCTTTAATTGGTCACCTTGTGCCATTACAATTCTTTTTCTTCATAAGAAATGGTATACCTAATATGCAATATAAGTTACGGCCATCAGAACAAGAGTAATTACTGAAAGAGGGCTTAATGATCTTCAAAAATGGAGAGAATGAAAAGCCACTTCTCCCACCAGACCCTATTCCATTGAGTGCGCAATTCAAGGAACAAGAGCTTATTATTGATGGCACCAAAAAATATGTGACATAGGTTCAAGAATTGATGTCAAAAAATTTGATAAGGCAATTAGTTACTCAGAACTATATAAGCATGTCATCAATTATTATGAGACTGTTGTTCAAGAGTTAGAAGGGCATGTTATCACAAGATAG
Organism: Selaginella tamariscina; assembly: GCA_003024785.1. NCBI lineage: Eukaryota > Viridiplantae > Streptophyta > Lycopodiopsida > Selaginellales > Selaginellaceae > Selaginella > Selaginella tamariscina. The sequence continues at coordinate 1,375,439 of PUQB01000006.1, forward strand.
AATTACAATACTCTTTTTGGCTTAAAACAAAGTGGCAAGAGGAGATTAAAATGACATCAATGAGTGCAGATGACATAGAAGCCAGTAGTGATGTGGAAGTGCAAACCTCACACTTTGTTGAATAAAAGAATCAAAAACCTAAACTATACTTTGATTGCTGTAAAGATCTTCAAAAAATGATAATCGTCCTCATTACTCTAGATGTGTCATATAACCAACCTATTTGGATTAGTTAAATTATTGACACACCTTAAGTTATCACAAAAACAGTATGGTAAAGGTTGTATGGTTCAAAACACAAAAAGGCGATATAAGAATGAGAGCAAAAAGTATAATGGATGCCTAGAGAAAACATGGTCTCCCAATCAAAAAGACCCAACATGTTTTATAAATGTTAATTCCATTCAATATGGGTGAATATTAAAAAATGTTGATAAAGTCACAATTAAAAAAATTGCAAGAAAATATATGTTTTTGAAGTTTAAAACAATTACAAAATTATAAAATATAGTATATTTAATATTCATAATTATAATCAACTCTTTAATAATAGTACCAAATTATTTCCTTAACTATATAAATTTATAAAAAGATATGGAAGATTGACTATATAGGATTTTGTATATATATATATATTGATACTAGTACAAATTTTTAATTAAGGTTATATTTAAATATTAATATTTTAATAAAACATAAAATTTATATCTCATGCTCTTTAAAAACTTCTATACTAAGGCTATACAATCTTAAATATAATATATTATATAGCTTAATACCTTCTAATTTTATAATGTTATCAATTTTTATCCACCAATGCTATAATTTATTAATATTTTAAAAAGTATTTCTTTAATATTAATTAAAATTACTAATTATTAAGAAATGGAACTATAGACATGCCCATTTTAGTTACAACATGTATATATTAATAAAACAATTATTACAATGTGAATATATATAGAGTTAAATTAAAATAAATATTAACTACCAGATTTTAACTATGATATTCTTTTAGTAAGTTTTCCTTAAGTATATGCTAAACACTAAAATTCATTAATTTATTTATTTTATTTTATTTAAAACCATCAAATACTCAATATAGTATTTTTGTTGCTGGTTTTTTTTATTAACATGTGATTTTAAATAGGTTATAAATACAACTTTTAGAAAATATTGCAAGATTTTTATGCATAAATGAATATTGTAGACAATATTATTAAGCTATTGTTAATTTTCCTTTTTTTTTGGCAACTAAGAATTTTTCTTATATATAATTTTTCCTAATTCATATATACTACTTAAACAATTTGTTAAAATAATAGCATTAATCTCTTTGAGCATGTGTACACTAAAGCTACTTAGTAGTAAAAGGTGGAAACTTAATCTTTGTAAACACATATCACAAATCACACACACACACATGCAAACAATTGCACATAAATAAATATATACACACTTCAATACTTAATACTCTTTTTGCCTTAAATATCATAATTTACAAATCAGCTATAGATTGTTTATTTATTTTTACAAATGAAATCTAAATTGAAGTATTAAGAATGTTTATTACAATTTAGAACTTCTAAATAATAAGACACATTTCAAGAGTATATTGCTAATTTACAATATATATATACAATGTTAATGTTTTATATATAGTGCATAATTGTATTCATATCTATAACTCCTCAAAGTTTATATATATATAATAATTAAATAAAAATTAGAAATTTATTATACTCTTTTGTTTCCGAAGTATAATTTGGAGTAAATTTAATTTTGTTTTCATTCTCTTTGAGTATATAATTTATCATTCTTGTATTCTTGGTATTAAGGTTAATATATGACTTAAAGTTTTAATATTATATATAAAGGGTTAAAGAAAGAAAGAAAATGTCTTATTAAGTTTTGTTTTGAAAATATAAAGAGATTTAATCTTTAGCAAAAGATAGTTTTTTACAAGGGGAACTTTACTAGCACGTGTATATGTATATATAAATATTTATAAAGTATGGTCAACCTAATGAATCTTAACAAGAGGAGGTTGAAAAAATGAATTAAGTTAAATAAAGCTCTTAGCCATATTAATGTGTTTATAAGAAAGTTAAATATATTTAAAGATATAAGAATTATAAGTTTTATAATATTTGAAGATTTTAAAGATGTTATGTGCAACAATTCAATTCTAAGGTGATAAGGATGTTATTATAAAAAAATTAGAACATCGAAATATCTTGATATTAACTTTGTTTAACCATTAAAAGCCTCATCCATATAATAATTATTATCAAACTTATTAATAATCAAGTGTGTTAATGAAAGTGTTTACTTTTCAAATAATGACTTAATGTTATAAGTGGAGATTACATATCCACATCCTTGTTATGTACATGGATTAGTCAAGGATTTAAACTTATTCTTTATCCTTTCATACGCACCTCTTCTTTTAAGAAAATTATTGTATTTCTTGTTATTGGCTAGTAAATGACAATTGTTATTGTTTATTCAAGATAATTAAAAAAAGATATTGAATTTCTACTTAGTAATTACAAAACACTTTATTAATGTCCCATGACCTATTTAAGAAATTATAGAAGATCTATTATACAATTTTAATAAGTTCAAGGGTTTATTACATTGTACTAAAGTCAAAATAATAATTAAAATATTGGCTGATTGGAGGGAAATGTTATTAAAAGAGTTAACATAACATTTTACAAGTTTTAAAACCGATTTATCACTAGCTTTATGCAAGATCGTCTTGCATTTCACATCTTAGCCAATTACAAGAAAAAAACTATTTTATATTTACTTTATAAATCATGTCAAAGTTTTAACCCAAAGGGTCGATACATGGTAGTACTTTCATATATTAGTTAATGAATTCCGATTTAGGTGTAGCATAGATGTATTAATATTAATGAAAATTGATAGATAGTATTCTCAATTAATTAAATGTTATATTTATTACTATATAGATATATCAAACTGGGAAATATATCAGCATTAAAAGTGTTGTAGGCAACCCTTTCAAAACAAATTATGTTAACACGTCATGTTGCATTTCTAAGCCGTTGGATACAATAGAAAATTTTAAGAAGAAAGTGGCTTCATCAATTAAAACCTCTCTGGTCGGGCAATGGAAGTGTGTTTGTGCACAATCACAGAAAGAGAAATCCAAAAAGATAGTGCTATCAGACCATATTAGTGATCTAAGTTATCTGCACATACTTAATGGATTTCAAAAGCAAAAACTTCTGATGTGGGTTTTGAACTTTCTTGGTGTATTAATAAAATAAGTAAATGTAATATAAATAGATAAATTAAAATAAATATTAAATACCTTTTAATAAGTTTTTTTAAGAATATGCTGAACACTAACATTCATCATTAATGTTAATTTTTATTATATTTTAAAACCTTCAAATACTCAAAATTGCTGACTTTTTTTTATTAGCATAATAGGTCATAAATATAATATTTAGGAAATATTTATGTATAAATGTTTATTTTATACAATATTATTAAGTTATTGTTAATTTTTCTTTTTTATATTGCATATTCAAAGAGTTTCCTTTGTAATTAAGTCCCATTGTGCGAATCTGACATTGAGTCCACGTTGTAGCTATTCAAGTCTGAGTAAGAGCTTCTCTTGGGTGGTTCAATTCCAAAAAACATGGCCTTCACCAAGTATATGGAGGAATGCTTTGTCCACATCTTTTGTCAATGTAAAGTTTTTCTATGGTGCTTCTCAAGTTCTTCTTCGGGCTTGATATCAGCCTCTAAATCAGTCCCAAGTTCTACAGCCTCATTTAGTGCGCATTGTGCAAGAGATGTATTTACTTCTGCAAGGGTTGTACGATGGTGCTCCCTTGCAAAGGCTTCACGTGCCTCTATTGCTTGTGCTGTAGTGTCATGTACGCCCAACCATTGCCTAATAGTACCTTCCGAAACTCAATTGACCATCTCCAATTCTTTTGCCACCTCAATCCAGGGCACTTATTCTTGCTCTTCTTTATCTTCTTTTCCGATTGTGCAGAACTCTAAGCCTGCTCTTATATGGAAGTTTTGTTTCTTGGAATTTTTAACATCTGCCACAAGTGTCCTACCGTCGGTAATCCTCTCTTTTCTGATTTCTCTTCCTCTAAGACACACTTTGGGTAACAACAACATCTTGTATAGAAGTTTTGTGTTTCTTGAAACTTTGAACATCTAAGGAAATAGCAAACCTAACCTATAAATAGATATTGTAGATGCAACTGATGCCGAAGGTTGGACAAATGGATTAGGTTAAAGTTCTTAGTCATATTAATATGATTATAAAAAAATTGAATATATTAATGGAAAAGTTTTACAAAGATATAAGAAATATGTTTAATAATATTTAAAGTTCTTAAAGATGTTGTGCAACAATTCAATCCTAAGGTGATAACGATGTTATTGAAAAAGAAAATTAAAACATAAAAGTATTTGATATTAAATTTATCTAGCCAATTAAAAACCTCATACATATAATAATTATTATCAAACTTATCAATAATCAAGTGTGTTAATGAAAGTATTTACTTTTTAAATAATGACTTGATGTATAAGTAGAGTTTACATATCCACATTCTTGTTACATACATCAATCAATCAAGGATTTAAACTTATTTTTTTATCTTTTCATACACACCTTTTTTTTAAGGAAATTTTGTATAATATTTTTGTATTTCTTGTTATTAGCTAGTAAATGATAATTGTTGTTATTTATTTAAGATAATTTTAAAAAGGATATTGAATTTCTACTTTGTAGTTACAAAACACTTTATTAATGTCCCATGACCTATTTAAGAAATTATAGAAGATTTATTATACAATTTTAATAACTTCAAGGTTTTTTACATTGTGCTAAAATTAAAATAATAATTAAAACTACTGGCTAATTGAAGGGAAATGGTATTAAAAGAATTAACATAACATTTTACAAGTCTATATTATTCTTTAATAGTGTTTTGTTTATTATTAGTTTATGTTGAAACATAATCATTAATAAATTTAAAATGTTTTAGTTGATAAAATGTAGAACCAAACGTTGTAATGAGATTAATAACAATATTAATGTGTTATTTTATTTGAATGCTTAACATAGAGATAAATATGATTTAGTTATAAAAAATTTACAATGTAATAATTAGAACATATATTTGAAGAGCAAAAATGTTGAACCATCAAAAGTTTATATTTGAATAACAAAACAAGTTGAAGCATCAAAGTTTTATAATGGATTTATCATTAGCTTTATGCAAGATCGCCTTACATTTCACAACTCAACCAATTACAAATTTATTTGTTAAAAAAAATTTATTTTATATTTGCCAATTAATGATTTGACATCATCACGTTACATAAGTAATGCTAAGTTTTTCAATACAACTCTGAGATTTTAGCTGAGATGCTAAAATAAGTAGCAAACTTAGGTCCCACCCTAAGTTCTTAAATGTGACTATTCTTTTAAATTTAAAGGAGCAGACCCCATCGGACTTAGACATGCTCATGTCCTAACCTAACTAATAAGAAATACATATCCCGTGATAGAGCTAATACATCATCTTATCACCTTCTTTAAAAACTTTAAATATTATAAAACTCATAATTCTTACATCTTTAAATATATTTAACTTTTTTATAAACACATTAATATGGCTAAGAGCTTTACTTAACCTAATCCATTTTTCCAACCTCCTGTTAAGATTCATTAGGTTGACCATACTTTATAAATATTTATATATACATATACATGTGCTAGTAAAGTTCCCTTGTAAAAAACTATCTTTTGCTAAAGATTAAATCTTTTTATATTTTCAAAACAAAACTTAATAAGACATTTTCTTTCTTTCTTTAACCCTTTATATATAATATTAAAACTTTAAGTCACATATTAACCTTAATACCACGTATACAAGAATGATAAATTATATACTCAAAGAGAATAAAAACAAAATTAAATTTACTCCAAATTATACTTTGGAAACAAAAGAGTATAATAAATTTCCAATTTTTATTTAAATATTATATAATATATAAACTTTGAGGAGTTATAGATATGAATACAATTATGCACTATATATAAAACATTAACATTATATACATATATATATATATATATATATATATATATATATATATTGTAAATTAGCATTATACTCTTGAAATGTGTCTTATTATTTAAAAGTTCTAAATTGTAATAAACATTCTTAATACTTCAATTTAGATTTCATTTTTAAAAATATAAACAATCTATAGCTGATTTGTAAATTATGATATTTAAGGCAAAAACAGTATTAAGTATTTAAGTGTGTACATATTTATTTATGAGCAATTATTTGTGTGATTTGTGATATGTGTTTACAAAGATTAAGTTTCCACCTTTTATTACTAAATGGCTTTAAACTGCAAGAGAATGTATGTTTTCTGAAGATTAAAGCAATTACAAAATTATAAAATATAATATATTTAATATTTATAATTATAATAAACTTTTTAATAATAGTACCAAATTGTTTACTTAATTATATAAATTTATAAAAAGGTATAGAAGATTGACTATATAGATTTCATATATTATATATATATTATTACTAGTACAAATTTTTAATTAATGTTATATTTAAATATTAATATTTTAATAACAACATCAATATTTATATAATGTACCTCTTATGCTCTTTAATAATTTTTATATTAAGCCCATACAATCTTAAATATAAATATTATATAACTTAATACCTTCTACTTATATAATGTTATTAATTTTTTATTCATAAATGCTATAATTTATTAAAGGGTTAATTACATATTTTAAAGAATATTCTGTCTTTAAAGATATATTTTAAAGAATATTCAATCTTTAAACATATATTATTTTAAAGAATATTTCTTTAATATTAAAAAATGCTAATTGAATAATTAAAATTGTTAATTATTAAGAAATGGGACTACAGACATTCCCATTTTAATTACAACTTGCATAGTTTGAAGAGCCAGACCGATTTACATTTGCATGGTTAGTCAAGGGTAACCCAACACCTCCCCACAAGGTCGCTATTTGCCCCAAGTATCCATTGTGGTGCACCCTCCGAACTTGACGAGGTTCTTTACTTGGGGATGATCGGCGCTGTTGCTAGGGGGTAGGGATGCCGCTAGCTATGCACATCCCCCTGTTAGGATTATTCGCTGCGCTGGAGCCGATGATCTGTCATATCACCAATAGCGTCGTTGCCCGTGGAAGCAGATTTGCATCGATATAAACAGACATGTATGTTTATTGCTACCCGACCCCCAAGTTTGGGAACAACTGCCAAAGGCTCGCTAGGGCTCGACCGACAATGACACGAAATTCTTAGGGGTTACCGGATGACCCGTGGGCTCGGGCTGGTTGAGGCCTTGGCAGGGTGCGTGTTTCGGAGATCGACAAAACAAACAAGCATACAAGTTTTAACACATAAACTCTCATTACATAATATTGGGTTTAAGAATAGACCTAAATCGGTAAATATTGTGGTATTCGAAAATGAATGTGGACCATGTGGGCATATGACCCGCCCCTCTCTCACACACTTTAATTTGCCTTACAATTGCACAAGTTGGGGTTGACTTTTACAATCTTAAATGACTATATGCAATTGTGTATAATCTATATATAGTCTATCATATTGATTACAGTATAAGTGGACATAAAATAGCCATAGTGTATATACATTATTATACAATATATATATTATATGTAATATTACATAAGCAATCATTGTCATATGTGGCGAATGGCAACTAATAAATATATATTATGCATATCTATGTTTAAAAAAGAAAAAAAAAGATCTTCTTTTGTACCATTAGCTATTGCATATATATATATTAGATTTAAATGTTAATTATGATTTAATAAAAAGCCTGTATTCATTTCTATACATGTTTCACATCATATAAGAAGCAAGCATATGTGTTCAGTAGGTTTCATATGCATATCAGTCTCACATGTTGATATAACACTCGCACACGCACGCGTGCACACACACGCACTTTTATTTTTCTTATGTTGGCTTATTTGAAGAAGCTTTAGTTCACTTTGAATGCGTCATCTTTAATTTTTGTTAATTCTACTATCATTTAATAATTTAGAGTTACATTATATATTTAGCTTTATTGTGTATGAGAATTTGTTTTAATTTGTAAATCATACATATCATATTATATACACACCATATTGAAATATCTACAAATTTCAAAAACTATAAAGTACAAATAAATGCACTCCTAACAACACATACTCATATTCATGAATATATGGATCGCTTTAAATTTGTGTACGTAGATCAACACATACTCCAACATGGATTAGCGTTTATGTAATAATTAGTATATATACATAAAACACAGAGTCCCAAAGCTATAATTAATATCTTATTCTAGTTTATATTGAGATGTTGCATTACCAAATATGATGTTTTGCACTATTCTTTTTGAGAGTGCATTCCATATATAGGAATTTGTTTTTGCGACCAGGATTTTGAATTTTATTCAAATTTTAAACTTACTTCGTGTAAACGGTGGCATATTTTACTACTTTGATTCATAAATATTACTAGTCAAGCGTTTATTGCCATTTGTTTAATATATAGCTGCATTAGATTTTGACGTGTGCAACCATATTTTATACAGCTAGAATACATGATTTTATAAATTGTATTTTTTTTATTTGTCTAATACACCATGTAATTTGGAATTGTTATGCTTGTGAACCCTTCCAAATGTACGTATGACAAACAAAGTGTGGATTAAAGAGTGAATTAAATAAGTCTAAGTCAATGTCCAATATATGTGTTAATAATCTATGTACATGTGCGAACTTATGTACACAGAAATTTTAATTTCTTGTCAGCTATATGACACCCACAATATGTATTTATGTGTATATTGTGTCTTATACACCAACGCAGACACACACAAAAACAAATTAACTTCAAGTGTATGACAAAGAGTATCATGCATATAATGGTGTGTGCTTGATTATTAAGTTTCTAAGTACATATCATGGAACAAAGTATGACATTTGCTGAAATATTAAGAACACCAAAAGCACCATCTTCCTTCCAGCGGTATAGATAAACATTCAAGTAATACACCTACATTTCCACTATCAATGTCTTAATGTCTCATGTAAGTGCGTATGGATATCCACAAATGCATGTGTAGGCATGCATTACAATGTTCTTATTAGCTAGTTCTTCAATGTGAGAATTAGAGTATTTAGTAGTTGTTAAATCAATGTGGGAATTTTCCCAACACTAAACATACAATTCCGAATTAACACTCAAAATTAACATTTTTAATCAAGCTTTATAAGATTCATTAAGAATTACTTTTACAAAAATTGCTGCAATTTTTACATAATAAATTATTATATTTGATATTTTCATATTAAAAGAATGTCATATTTAAGCTACTTGTTTATAATTTAAATCTAAAACTCTTGTTAGAATTTAATAATAAATTTTGTAAGTAAAAATGTAGTTATTTTTGCGTATGTATAATACACACACACATACATAATATAATTTAAATAAGACCCTAATTTATTTATCTGTAAATAGGACACAATAACATATATATATATATATATATATATATATATATATTGCAATGAGTGCAGACCTTAAAATAATGTTTGCACATGAGAGAGAATTGATTTACTTTATCCCTTCCGATGTCTCATACTTAATGTAAATTGAATAAATTATTTTAATACGAGACAAAAGATAAATATACTTCCATAGTATTACATATATAATTTTATAACTTTTAATAAATATCAAGAATATTCTAAATAGATGCAAATTCCATCACGTGGCCATCGGTTGCATCTACAATATCTATTTATAGGTTAGGTTTGTTATTTCCCTTGTTGGATTTCCTAGATAATCTTCTTGTGTTGAATAATTTATTTGTTACATAAACATAGTCATGAGAAATCAACACAAGCAGCATGTGGTTGCCCGTTCCCCAAAGCGTGTCTTAGAGGAAGAGAAATCAGATGGTAGGACACTCGCAATAGATGTTCAAAGTTCCAAGAAACACAAAACTTCCATACAAGATGTGGTTGGTTACCCGAAGTGTGTCTTAGAGGAAGAGAAATCAGAAAAAAAGGATTATCCGACAGTAGGAGACTTGTGGCGGATGTTAAAAATTCTAAGAAACACAAAACTTCCATACAAGAACATGCTCAGAGTTCTGCACAACCGGAGAAGAAGAGCAAAAAGAGCAAGAATAAGTGCCCTGGATTGAGGCAAAAGAATGGGAGATGGTCATTGAGTTTCGGGAAGGTGATGTTAGGCAATGGTTGGGCGTACATGACACTGCAGCACAAGCAATAGAGGCACGTGAAGCCTTTGCAAGGGAGCACTATCGTACAACCCTTGCAGCACAAGCAATAGAGGCACCTGAAGCCTTTGAAAGGGAGCACCATCGTACAACCCTTGCGGCACAAGCAATAGAGGCACATGAAGCCTCTGCAAGGGAGCACCATCGTACAACCCTTGCGGCACAAGCAATAGAGGCATGTGAAGCCTCTGCAAGGGAGCACCATCGTACAACCTGTGGCACAAGCAATAGGACGTGAAGCCTCTGCAAGGGAGCACCATCGTACAACCCTTGCAGAAGTAAATACATCTCTTGCACAATGTGCACTAAATGAGGCTGTAGAACTTGGGACTGATTCAGAGGCCGATATCAAGCCTCAAGAAGAGCTTGAGAAGCACCATAGAAAAACTTTTACATTGACAAAAGATGTGGACAAAGCCTTCCTCCATGTACTTGGTGAAGGCCATGTCTTTTGGAATTGAATCACCCAAGAGAGGCTCTTACTCAGACTTGAATAGTTGCAACGTGGACTCAATGTCGGATTCGATTGTTAGCACAATACAAAGGAAACTCTTTGAATATGCAATATAGAAAGAAAAAGTAACAATAACTTAATAATATTGTATATAATATACATTTATACATAAATATTTAATAATAAATTTTGTAAGTAAAAATGTAGTTATTTTTGCGTATGTATAATACACACACACACACATATACATAATATAATTTAAATAGGACCCTAACTTATTTATTTGTAAATAGGTCACAATAAAACACACACACACACACACACACACACATATATATATTGCAATGAGTGCAAACCTTAACATAATGTTTGCACATGAGAGAGAATTGATTTACTTTATCCCTTCCGATGTCTCATACTTAATGTAAATTGAATAAATTGTTTTAATACAAGACAAAAGATTTACTTCATGTATACACCATTGTAATGTCAATATAAAAATTTCATCATACAAATTTGAAAGTTTGTAAATATATTTACTTCTTGGGCTTGGACAATTGACTTTGATTATTACACACAATGCAATGTGTGGTTTAAACATTTGACTATTAACGTGGTTATGATTAATATTTTAGTATATTGAAAAGCCGTAGGCAATAAATACCATACTTCCACCTAATATATGTATTTATATCTGTACATGGAATCATAAAATTGTACATTTGTGTATGCTTATGTATACACAAATATACTATTAAACATGCACATACATATATACATTCCTATATTGTGTGTGCATGTGTGTAAAACCTCAATACGGGGTTACCAATATATAATTCAATATAAAATAAAGTCATTGTAAAAAACCAATATTACATCGATAGCCCGTAATTCTATATTCCCATCCGACTCTCGTTTTTCATGATATGTATTATTTTTTGGTTTTTATATGTGCTATAAAATTTAAGTATGATACAGCAAGTACCATCAGCATGCAAGGATTTGTAAATATATAAAATCTATGTTTATTGTATACATATGCTTGAAGACGTATATATGTATGCATTATATGTAAACCAGTGGCATGAAGTAGTAATTACAACAAGCGTATTATAAAAACAAGTATACATAATTTAATTTCAAGTATTATTGTATCATTGTATCCTTTTAAACTTTTATTTCGCAGTTACAAGAAAAGTAGACAAGGTGTTTTCCTCGAATAATATAAAGTGAATCTGAAATCATGAAAAAGAAGTATTAGTATTCAATTGATATAAATCTTAATTAAAAGATGCACACTCAAGTGTTTACGTTTGATGAGACTCACATAATATAACACTAAAAGAACTAATGGCAATTTCACTTCTTCTCACTGTTACTCTACCTTACCCACCCTCCACCTCTCTTTTTCTATAAATTTCAAGCAACACAAAACATTCTTTTTAAAATTTATACTCGAATTTGAATTCAACTTCACATAATGTGTTCTCCCACTTATGACATATTTATACCTTTTTAACCTTTCATTTATGTTTAATTTGCCTCAAAACCTTAATTTTCGGTTTTTCTACTACACATACACATTTTAAGAGAGGAGTTTTCTTCAACATGTTTTTCCCATGACATCACATTTTTTTATTTTGATTTCATCATAAAGGGTTTTTAAGCTACTTTTTTAATATATATTGTATTAACCTTAAACTTAAATAATTTAAACAAATATATTCTTGGTATTATTTAATTCAAAAATTTTTAAAATATACTTTATAAGATTCTTAAAATATTTTTTTAAATTCAAAAATATTTGACATAACTTTTGAAAGGTTTTAGTAAAAACAATTAAACTCTCACACATGAAATTAGAAAATTTAATTAGTAATAATTCATTTAAAAATTAATCTTGGTTTTAAGATTAAAATTAAAAAATTTTAGAACTTGAATTTCCAAAGAAAGAATATTATAAAGTCTAAGGAATTAAAAACCTTATATCAAACATTAATTATTAAAAATGTTAAATAAAATTTACAAATAAAAACTTTAAATATGATATTATTCAAATATTTTTATAATTATAAATTTTAATTTTAATATTTTTGAATAATTTTTTACTTTGATCCATTTTCTTTTTTTAACCATTCTTAACCAATTTATAATGATTGAGATTCCAAGTCATCAAAATTCACAAGCTTGCATAACAAATACATAATAATTTTTCATAATTAATTAAATTTAACGCTTAGTGTTTAATTTGTGTTTAAAACAATAAGGTTAATTAATATAAATAAAATATGGTTTTAAATTAATTTAAATATTGTTTTTGATTTTATAATATGGATTTCATAATTTCTTAATCACGACTTAGAAAAACAAAATATTAAAGTTAATAATTATTATATTAGACATTTAAACTTATATTCAAATTTAAATTTTAAATTTATACTAAAAATTTAGTAATTTAAAAGTTTTTAGTCTTTATAAGATATTAAAAAATAACTTTTAAATTTCAAAATATAAATTTAGCCAATATTAATATGTATTTAAAATAATTTAAACTTAATCATTTAGAATTTGATTTTATAATGTAAAGTTAATAATTTTATTTAATCATATTTATAATTTTATTAGTTTTACTAATTTTATTTAGGAAATATAAAAATAAATTCCATCAATTTTAATTGCTTAAGGAAAACTAAATTTAGATTATGTTTTTTTCATGTAAATTTTTTAATCATGTCTTAAAAATTTTAACATTAAAAACTTCAAATATATATAATTTTCTATGATATTTTTTACAACATGGAACATTTATGTGCTCAATATTATAATAATTTTGAATGAGTTAGTGCATAACAACTTATATCTTGTGATTATCTTCATCATAAACATTATTAAATTTACATCAAAATGTAATAATTCATTAAACGTCAAATGTCCTGGAGTGAAATTTTATATTAGTATTAAAAGATATGAAATATGATTAAATTGTTTTCAAGTCATGTATTGCAGTATATATAACAAAGTTACAAAGTTTTAATTTGTTACCTTAATTTTTTGGACTGCTACATTACTCAACACTTTAGAACAATACTCTTATATTATAAGGAGTCAACATTAGAACCATGTATATGCAACTATATTTTAAACTTTCTTATTATGCATATTCATTAAACATAAGTGGTGGATATATATAAAATGTTCAAGTGAATTATCCAATATATTTATTTTGGGCGAATGAAGTGTTTTTGTATCATTAAAATTCCTTATCAAGCATATCTAACTCATTTACTATTAAGAATATAATAAATATTCAAGATTGGTACATGAAATATTTATATGTTATAATCACGATTCTTATATTACTAAAGTGTACTATTGAGTTAAATGATAATAAAATGAATAATGTTAAAGATTTAATCATTCAAGAATTACATGTTTAGTATTTGTAAATGTTAAATAATAATGATGTATCAAATGTTATTATTTTATATGAAAAATCAATGATTATGTAAAGGTGATCATTATGGTTATGAATATTACTTTAACAAGTGTAAAAGTAGTTATGGTGATGGTCATGTGAGGATAAATCAGAGAACTTAATAGTTAATTAACTTTAGTTAACACCTAATAAACTATGAACCAATAAAAATTGTGAAGTTTTTATTTTAAAATTAAAGTTTATAAAGAATATATATATAGTACAAGACTTAAAATGAAAACTTCACATAATATTCAAAGAAAATGGTGCCTAGTGCCTTTATGAAAATATTAATAATTCTTAATGAATAAATAAAAGAAATCAATGGTTTTATAATTAATTTTTAATCAATATAATTAATAACTAGTGAATGAAGGTTTTATGCATGAAATATTACCATAATATCCACGGCCACTATCAAAACTATGTTCATACTTGTTAAGTGGTATTCATAACCATAATAACCACATTAATTTTGCCTTTGATTTTTTTTTTTTGACTAACATATAAAATAATAGCTAATTCAATTACAGCATTCGGCTATACAAATAACTTATGGTACTGCTCATTTATGAGATTCGGCATAACTAAAAAACCAATCTTTTTGTTAAATATGCTTCTTGTCTTAATACCATATGAAATTTTCATAAATATTGGTTGTATTCTCAATTGTGGAGAGTTGTACAAGATTATAAGAAACTTCACGATGTAAAACATTTTATATCAATAAAGTGCATTCTTAATACTAAATTCCAATTAAGTTTACTTTTATAAAAAAAGTGGTTTTACTTAGCTTTCAACTAAGCCAAAAGTCACATCATTTTGATTTTCTTAAGATAACCTTAATGTTTAAAAAAACTTTTTTATATTTTAATTTGTTTAAAAGTGCTTACTTTATTATGGAAAACACATCTTATGTAAAGGCACGTCTCTACTTTAAATAAAACTTAATTAGAGATAAAGAGTTTGTATTGTGCTAAACAAATTAAATACTTATCAACCATAAAACGTATGTATATATCAAATTATTTAAGGCCAACTTGTCATATAATACTATTATGACTCTGACTACTAATCAAATGTTAAAACGTGTATATACGTATGTACACATACTACAACACTCTCCCTCTCTCTCTATATATATCTCAATTATATACATATTACATATTTATCCACTAGAATATATAATCGTGTTCAAGGCCCACATTTCATTTATGAGCCCATAATTGTGTTCAAGGCCCACATTTCATTTATTGAAGTATCGAATAATTTACTAATTTAGGGTAAGACGGAGGTTTAGGGTTCATGCTTCAGATGGGAGGGCGATGCAAGGCGGCGTAAGCGGATCGCCGGTGCGGGCATCGTCTTCTGCACCGAACATCGACGAATCGGTTGTCTTCGATAAGCTCGCTGAGGAGCTCACGCTCAAGGACGATAAGAAGGCCGAGACTGAAAGAGGTAATTAATTCATGATTTCATACAAATATATCTTTTTACAGTGTAAATGTAAGATTTTTGTGTATATAATGTATATATGATCTAGAGAGGCCACTAATATCATATTAAACAGCACTTGTAGAGGATCTTTTGCAATCTCTACGCAAGGAGGAGAAGCTCCTTGAAGCAGACGCGTGGAAATTTGTAGCTCCACGATCTCAGCCGAGGCATATTTCGTGAGGTAGACAAGAAGTCTTCTCTTATTGTCAGTTTTGCAAATGTGTATATTTATATGAATACACGTATGTTCAGTTAAAGAATTTTTTTTAATACACTGAAGATCTTTAACCGTAAACATGTGTTATCAGTAAAGATGAGTGACCATGAGGAAGAAGTTTGGGTACCCATAAGCCAGAGGGAAGAATGGAAGGATGTGGAGAGAATACCACAGGACGATGGTCCAAATCCTGTAGTGCCAATTGCATATACGAGTGAATTCACGGAAGTTATGGACTATTTTCGAGCTACAGTAGCCAGAGACGAGCGCTCACCTCGAGCATTGCAGCTTACCGCTGAAGTTATTGCTCTCAATCCTGGGAATTACACGGTAAACACATGAATTATATATATGTATCTATGATGTATGTGTGTTATATAAACATGCCTGTCCGTATATTTGTTTCATGTATTGTTGTGCATGCAGGTGTGGCATTTTCGTAGGCTGGTCCTTGAAGCGCTTGGAAATGACTTGAATAGCGAGCTGCAGTTTGTTACTCAGATAGCCGAGGAAAATGCTAAAAACTACCAAATCTGGTATTATCGCTAACATGAGAGTAATAACTAAGTAGTTTGAGTTTATTAAAGGTTCTTAATGTGTAAACCTGATTATATACTCGTATACACACACACACACACACACACAGATATAATATATATATATATATATATTTGATTGATTGTCCTTTTTCAGGCATCATCGTCGATGGCTAGCAGAAAAGCGGGGGCCTGCTGGAAGAGACGATGAGCTGGAGTTCACCAGACTGATTCTCAAGGAAGATGCAAAAAACTACCACGCATGGTCACACAGACAGGTACATATACACCTATATATACACCCATATATATATGTGTGTGTGTGTGTGTGTGTATTAGCGTGTGTGTGTGTGTGTGTGTTTTAAAAGCTCGTGTTTCAGTGGGTTTTACAAGCTCTGGGAGGGTGGGAAACTGAGCTGGATTTCTGCAAGCAGTTGCTGGATGAAGATGTTTACAATAATTCTGCTTGGAACCAGGTACTTCTTTGTACACTATATAAGCGTCTTCGCACTATGTATATACTATATATATACATACACAGCATAACACACATGTCACACGCACACACGTACATATACCAATGTATTATGTATGTTTGTCAATAACTTGGTTTATTGTCTACAGCGTTATTTTGTGATAAGCAACAGCCCAACAATGGGTGGTTTAGCTGCACGAAATTCAGAGATACACTATTGCTGTGAAGCAATCAGATTATCACCCAACAATGAAAGCTCATGGAGATACTTAACTGGACTGTTTAATGACGATAAGAACGCCCTTGTTGAATGCACTGAGGCTGTCAAGTTGTGCATGGAAGAGCTTGCACAGGACAAGACGTGTGTACACGCTCTTAACTTCCTACTGGAGCTTCTCCGCTGTGGATTTCATCCGACGTCCGATGACTGCAGGCTTTTGGACATCCCATCGGACGGTTTTCAGCCGGAAGATGTTGCAAGACGTGTGTGCGAGCGTCTTGAGGTGGTTGATTCCATGCGTTGCAACTACTGGGCTTGGAGAAAGTAAGTCACAGGGTCAGTGATATATATATATATATATATATATATATATATATATATATATATATTACAAAACTGGTGATAGCCTAATAGCCTTAGAAGTCTATCATAATCCTTCCTGAGCTGACTTTCTAACACACCCACGCGTGTGTAGGTTCTATAGGTCGTGCATTTGTGTATCCCTGTGTGTGTGTGAGTGGGTGATGATATTAGATGATAATGCATCATAACACTAGTAGAGATGCATTTATAAGCTCCTTGTAAAGGGGCCCATCATCTTATTTAGTATTTATCTCATATATTATTTATACATACGTGTACACGAAGACTTGTATATATGTAGTGTTTGCTTATTCTAGAATCTGAAGCAGGTATACCGTAACTTCTTAAATACGCGTTTCTTATGGTGGACCAACTAGCGTCTTTCTAGGTTCGAGACTTGACAATGAAACATGTAGTACACATATTCCACGCGATCACACCAACAATGAGGTTCATCTGTACTCTTCTTGTAACTATGATGTGATTGCTTTATTAACTTTCAACCATGTTGTTGTTTAATTCATCATGCTTAGCTACTGTTATATCAACCATACTATTCTTTAATTCGTATGGTTTAGATACTCACTTGACTTTGTGCGTGCTCGGATAAAGTACATGAAACAGGTGGAGTTGACAAAGAAGGTTCGCGAGGCCTGTAGCACATCAACGTGGAGTGTTTATGTTCGAACTTATGCATCCCAGGTAGGTCCATATGTATTACACGCATTCCCACCTACCATTCAATGCATTAAACTTTAAATGTAGAACTTAATCCAATGAAGGTTTTAAATATCTGTGTTTTGTACTTTGAACTGCTACATGACTATTCCAGGTCTTCCAAATGACATCGCTTTGGAGTGCTTAATCCGCTTGCCCAAGCTTGTGCAGCTACAGGTCCGATCGGTTTCCAAGTGCTGGAATGAGTTACTAAGCAGTGAAGAGTTTCATACATTTCGAACTCTCCACAACTACGTGGACGACTGGCTGCTCCTTGTCCTAAATAACAATTCCAGCTGTCCCAGCCTCTTAGCATACGATTTCCAGACTTCGATGAGTCACAGGATAGAAGTCCCAACTGAGCTTCAAGAACACCTGCGTTACTTCGGTGTGTGTTGTGCGGGTTACGGTCATCTATCGTTCTTCGTTGGGGGATCGACTTCTTCTCCAGAGAACCTCGATCTTTACAACCATGGGGACCTCAGTATCTTCAACGTGGCTACAAGTTCTTGGAGGAAGGGAGCAAGTATGAACTCTGGGAGATCATATTTTGCGTCTGGATTCATAGGTGGTTACTTCTATGTTGCTGGTGGGTGTGATAACGAGCGGACCGGTGAGGTTTATGATACGGAGACAGACAGTTGGAGATATATTGCACCGATGCCATTCGCATTCAGGACTATTGAGAGTTTTACCGTGTTTAAGGGGAGGCTATACATGAAGGGGATTGTTAATGGAGTCAGGAAGGTACTTATATATGATCCTGGAGTTGATGCATGGGAAGAGCCAAGGGAGTTTGAGAACGGGATGAAGGAAGGCGAGTTTGTGGCTACAAAGGAGAACTTATACTTGATTAATAGAGATGGATATATAGGGAGGTATGGCAAGGAATGGAGTAAGGTGGGGAGTGTTTCCAGGTACTTTATGCCGTTTATGAGCTCTTGTTGGGGTGGCTTGCAGTCTATGTACTTTGGGAAGGACTTGTTTTTATAAAGAGTTCTGGAGAGGATGATTTGATGGATTTGAGATGCTCCAAACACTTGCACAAGGCCGTTCTTGCTGCATTCTTGCAGTGCCAGAGTCTGATTCTGAGCATGTGAGAGATTTACTGACTATTGTTAATTAAATCTCATTTTATATAGATATCTCATGGAATTTATCATTGTTCTTAACAATTGACTTAGAATTTTGTAAGTGAATATTCTTAGTATATGCCAGTTTGAACGTGGTTAATAATTAATTTGTAGATCCATGTAGGGTTATCGTATTTTTATCATATGAACTCATGGCTGTCTTCTACAAGTTCTTCTTCATTGTGGCGCTTGCTTTTCTCATTGCAAAATGCTTTGCAAAATCATCACAGGTAAGTTCATATATATATATACATATGATTTATATATAACATGTGTGTAAGTGATTATCTCAGAGTTCAAGCTATATAATATATATGGGCAGCAGGCCCCAAGCAATTCATCCACATAAACTAGTGCAATCTATCATGGCATACTCTCATCAGTCTTACACAGGTAAGTGGAATGTGCAACTAATATCATTTATTACTAACTTGTAATTAAACTCAAGTGTTGAGGCTGCAAAGGAGGCAATTTTATATAGTTATACACGAAGTTTTAATGGATTCGCTGCGAGACTAAGCCCCGAACATGTTACTAACTTAAAAGTAATCTTATCTTATGTAGCGTACATGAGCAGAAATGTGATATACTTTGTTTTCAGAGGTCCCTGGCGTGCTTTCCGTATTTCCGGACAAAGTGAATCACTTGCATACTACTCATACTTGGCAGTTCCTGGGACTTGAGAATAAGGACGGGGATATACCGGAAAATTCACTGTGGAAGAAAGCAGACTTTGGGAAGAATGTTATCATTGGTTCGCTTGATACAGGTAATGATAATTTTTTTAAATAATAACATGATTATATATACAACGGTAGTAAGATATGTATATAAATTTTGTGCTAACAACTATAAAATACAAGCAGGATATGGCCAGAAGCAGAAAGCTTTAAAGATGATGAATTTGATCCTGTTCCAAATGGTTGGAAAGGGAAGTGTGTTAACACCAACACGTTTGATTCCTCAAGTTGTAACAAGTAAGAATAACTATTATGCGTGTGTGTGTGTGTGTGTGGTGTGTGTGTGTGAGTGAGAGAGAGAGGAGAGAGTATTAATGATTAATAAGAGGCTTATATAAGATCATCAAGGAGAGTATGTACAGAATCTTTACAATGGTGCGTATGTATTACATCACACACGCACAGACACACACGAGCACATTATATACAGTACACTGTTTGAAGTATATGATTATCACACAGAGACACACATACACACAACACAGTTGATATAGTAAAGACTAACTGTTTGGCATTATAGGAAGCTTATAGGTGCTCAGTTTTACGTGAAGGCATGGAACTGCACAATGGACACTAAACACAACCAAGACAGGAGACTTTCGTTCACCTAGGACAGCGATGGTCACGGGAACACACACATCTTCAACAGCAAGTGGATGTTTTGTACCCAGAGCAAACATTCTTGGCTTTGCAAATGGGACTGCCAAAGGAGGTGCATCAAAAG